>CM031241.1:501866973-501885574 GCA_018340775.1 Taxus wallichiana var. yunnanensis
TATTATTACGCCACTTCATTGGGGTAACATCATAAGTCTTACTAAAGAAACACTAGCTCACACTTTTCACACTTATGAGGAGGAATTATTGCCCATATATAGGCATGATTGTGAAAGGTCATATGCCTTCATTATTATTAGTTTATACCTAATGACTAAGTAACTAATGAATATAAGTATTAATGTTATATAAGTCATATGTTAGCCCACTCTTAGACATATAAATGGTATATGTTAGGGGCATAACATGTTCCTCCCCTTTAAACAAACATCATCCTCGATGTTTGGTTAGTATTGGAAAAACATTTACTCAACCATTGTCTACCCATTGCACTTCCTTGTATGTCTGGCATTGTTCCTTGATGATATCAACCGTGATCACCTTCATTTATAACCTCTTAAGCTGAGTCTGGGTAAGTAAATCTAGTGAGATGATGATTATATCTAGTGGTACTTTCACATTTGAAGACATACATTTTGTTTTGATTAAAAAATATGCATTATTCATTTTCTCATGAGAAACACACAACTTTGGCCAAGAAAATTTATTAAGGTGACAAATGATTTTCGAGGAGGTAGTGGAACTTCCAATGGAATGACCTCTATAACCACTATATTGAAGGTTTTGACATCCAAAATGTGTATGTTGTATCTCAATAATATTAAATATGGTTTGACTACATATTTCATTAGTAGGAATTTTCCCTATAAAGTTTTCATTACACTAGCCCATAACAAATTGCACATGGTGTTTCTTGTCGTGTCAAAGTTTTGGTTGTATCTTTGTAATTCTTGAACATGGTTTTTCTTTTTCGTCTTGAATTTTTAGTTGTATCTTTTGTATTCCACATATAATCAATGGTATTAACAAAAAAAATCATGAATGACCACCAATATAAAACTTTGTTGTTCTAATTTTTGTACTTGAACATATATTCCTCTAACTCGTTTGAGACACAACCATTGAGAATCATGTCTAGAAATGATTGTCGACATAATTAATGTGTGAGGCATAGGGAAAAGAGAATGAATGTGCTCTTGGGTTCTCCTTCAATGCTTTATCTCATCCAAGATTTTAAATAGGGAATTCTTTACTTTGAAGACAAAAATTTAATCAATCAGTTGGAAGATGATAATTTGGTTTATTTATCATGGCACTTAATATCAATGGTATAAGCCTTCATAGATCATATGTTACCTAACTCATTTCTAAGGCATGATAAATGATATTTAACACAATATTACATATGTATTTTATTTTTCATTTGAAAGAGGGATTTGAACTAATAAAACCATCAAAGTGTACCTTGCAACGTACATGTGGAAAGAATTTGCCTATTTTCTTAGTTTAAGATCTAATGTGTTCAATCTACGTTTAAGAAGTTCATGTCTTCAAAATTATAGTCATGGAATAATTGGTTACTAAAAATATGCAATCTATTAATAATATTCAAATTTAAATTAGAGTTCAAAATTGAAAAGAAATCTCAAAATACAATTCCAACAATTCTAAAAATCAATCCCTAAATCCAACAACCGAATAATTTGGATGTGGGTCTTACTGACGCTGATTTTATGAGCTTCATGACCTATTTATTGAAAAATTATGACTCATTTTTTTCATTTTTTTAATTATTCGCAACAATGGTGTGTCTAATGGTATATGGAAAGATTAGATGATTAACCGTGGGATTTTAATGACGTCATATAAATTCACAATTACAAAGTGAATAAGCAACATTTACAAATCTAACTAAATGGAAAGGAAATGATATATAAGATCAGAGTTATATACATTCAATGCAAATATGGAACGATTATTTTACTCTTATTGGATTGTAACACCTAATTTCAATATAGGCTGAAACATTGCCCAACATAAATAATTCCATACATCGCCTAATTGGACCCATATATTATTACCATATAACTAAGTAAGGGATATTTGGGCCACATGTTGACATGTCCATGAACCTATATAAATTATAATATCACCATGCTTGGTACATAACAACTTTCACTAGGATTGTTAAACTGAAGATCTTGTTCTCTTGGAGAAAAAAGACCCCATATAAAAGGTGGTTGTTTCTTCTAAGTTGTTTACTTCCACTACTGAGAGAAATTAAATGAGAAATATAAGTACCTCAACAAGAATGTATGCTTATATTTGTATATGTATTTATGTTTGTCAATATAATTTATCTTGTATTTGGTGGCACATCCTAGATCTTTAGGTTGACAAGCCTACTTGTTTAGACGTTCAGTCACCTCTTCACAATGTTGTTAGTGCTTGTAGGTATTACTAGAATTTCTTTCATCTTTCTGTAATTTGTCTTTGGTTATTCACGTGATAATTTGTCTTCTAATTAGTCATATTTTTCCCAACATGGATATTGGGATGTCACTCTTTTCCAACAACCTTTATATTATAACTATGTTCTATTGATATATTCCACCAAAACTGATAATGGTATTCAAAATATGTAAATAGGCGAAGACATGTAATTATCATATAAAAATTTGTAAATAATGTAAAATTAAAAACAAAAACAAAATACATCTACACGGACATCAAATTTAAAACATACTTGAAAAAGTAAATAATTAACTAGTTAATATTTTATTTAGACGTGTTGCTTAGGTACGTGATGGATTATCACGAAAAAGGAAGCTGTAACGAAATTGCAGTGTTTTGACTGCTGTCTTTTCGTGCGGCAAGAAAACGAAGATACTTAGTAAACTTGGAAATGAAATCAATTTTTTCCTTTCATTTCTGACGCAAAAATCACATCAATCAATGGTGCGAAAGGGCATAAATCAGAGTTTGTGACAGAAAGCAAACTGAATGAAGATACTTAGTAAACTTGGAAATTACTTGGAAAACAATGTCCGAAATACAGTGGTCAGTCAAACCACTTTATGTCAATCTTATCATAATATAATCAGTGAAGTTTATGATGGTGGAAACTCAAATAATTTGCATTCTGTTAAATTATCTTCTACACCAAGTCAAGTCAATTACAGACCAATAATTTATTGACTGACAATTTCTATTTTCGTTATCAACACTATTAATAGTGAATACATTATATTCGGCAATAATAATAGAGATAAAATCTACACAGTTTTCTTCAAAAAAATTGATTGAAAAGCATATCCATATAATAATGATGAAATGTACAATGCTAATCATACAAAATCGGGGGAAAATATCACACCCCAAATGCAGAGTAAAAGTAGTCATTAAAAGGCTACGAGTGGCACATATTACATAATCATATCAAGATAAGCTTATCAATCAAAAAAGTCAGAGCAATTTGCAGGAACCAAGCCAAGCATGGAGCTAGGCGGCGGTGGCGAACATGGAGGCAGGAGGTGATTGCGGGGGGCTCTTCAGGACGGTCACCCCACCCACCAGGAGGGTTGGCGGGGGTGTCAGTAATCGGCGCCCAGCCGTCAGTCTGCGGTTGCTCCTCCTCATTGCCCCGCTGGTTGGGCGAGATGGCTAAGGAGAGCCGAGGAAACTTGGAGTGATCGGTGCCCGCCACTCGTAACCACCACCGCCTGAAGCCCGACCAAACACCCCGAAAGTGCGGGAGGAGCCCAAGAAGGAGGCAGAGAAGGACCCCGCCGATGAGGGGAGGCGCTCCGCTTCCACGAGCCGGACCCCAATCCAAATTGTGCCGCCCACAAGAACAGGGAGCGGCGATGAGGAGAATCAGGTGGAACACGACTGACAACGAAAGGGGCGCTTCCCGGTGATCCAGAGGGTCTGCAGTGTTCGACCTCAATGCGGACTTTCTCCGCTTGAACTTGGATCTGAAGCGAGACATTGGAGTTTTCTTCAAATTTTAAAAAAAGTGATATTAACTTTTTATTGTTTATGCTTAAAAACAAATGTAGTTGATTATATGATGGAAAATCAACTCAAGTCAATTACACAATGTATTGTGATATTTATAATTTTTCTTAACTGATTCAAATCAATATCTATTGATTTAATTATGCACTTCATTTGTTATAAGATATTTTATGCTGACCAATAACCGTATAATTATATTCTTTGGACTATTCAAATAAATTTTCAGGTATTAATTCGAATTAATTTTCTTATATAGAAACTTATCAATAATAGTTTCTATTCTTATAGAAGTAACTGTGGGAATATGATTTTTTCTGCCAATGGAATAAAAAGAATTAATGAGAGCAATTTTATTGGTCGTTTCATCAAGATGGATGATGAGTGGTCAAGCACGGGTTGTTCACATATGCTTGTATATGCATTGAAGTGGACCTCAACAAAGATCTTCCGAAAAGTTGGAATTAATTCATGATGGTTTCAAGTGGTTACATGTTCTAGATTATGAGAATATGGCCTTCGGTGCAGGTTATGTCATCAAACTAGATACCTTCAAGAGACTTGTTCGCTCAATAAGTCTCAAAAAAAGAAAAAAGTGGTGTCTTCGCGACCTAAAGGCTGACAACCC
Source organism: Taxus wallichiana var. yunnanensis (assembly GCA_018340775.1). Taxonomy (NCBI): domain Eukaryota; kingdom Viridiplantae; phylum Streptophyta; class Pinopsida; order Cupressales; family Taxaceae; genus Taxus; species Taxus wallichiana. Next base: position 501,871,461 of record CM031241.1, read on the forward strand.
TCCATGGCAAATGTAACTGTAGAAAATCTTCCTCAAGGAAGTTCAGAGGCTATGAAATATTAGACTCCCCCTGCTAGCAGTTGTGTTAAGAGATCTCATGTTTCTAAATCTTCCGATCTGCACCTAACAGATCGCCCGCCTTGAATTTCCAACACCTTTGGCCCCAACCCGAGAATTGGATAGTTGTCACAAGGTCCAAGGAAAAGAGAGGGCACCTTGAACCTCCTATTACTCGGTCTGCTATGGCGTCGACTCCATTTACTTTTGACTCTTCAAATTGTTCTTTAGGATCGAGACCTTTTAGCTTTGTTTTTACGCTCGTGTGTTGTTTCGTCCTTTGAGCCTCGCTTTCTTTTTGGGTTGTGTCTACTGTTGGTCGCCCCTTACTATATAACACTTTGTATTATTATTTAATATAAATGTGGTTCCAATAGTAAATTTTATAAAGGATAAAAGATAGACAATAAAGAACAACACAAAATATTCTTATGAAATCAAATTCAATATATATCAGAATTATTATTCAACAACAAACACCCATGGAAACACAAGTGAGAATATCAATTCCTTAAGCATATATCCAACATCAATTTACACCTCTTTAATCATAAATAACTATAAATTTGTAAGGTACTCATTCAGATAAAGTTTTATTAATACGAAGACACGAAAAAGTATATTTGTCTATTAAAATGTTTGTGGTTTTATCTTTTTATTATTGAAAACTAAAAATATACCTTAAGGGGGTTCTATAATGGACATAGAACACTGGTGGGATGTATATGTGAATGTAATTAATTATTTTAAATTTTGATCTTAAATTTTATGGTCATTTCATAAGAAGTGTTTCCTTTTTTGAGAAATCGATCAAAAAATATGATATATTAACAATACAATGAAGTTTGGATCCCTATTTTCTTTATGAAATATTTTATCAATTCTTATGTGTTAGTATAACTAGATTGACAACATTTATTAGATGACACTATTTTTTTATTTTCATAAGAAATTTGTAAAAAAAAAAGTAATAAAATTAATACATTAGAGTGATACATTAGTGAGGATAGGTTTAGGTACCATTTAGTGGCTTGGGAGTAGGTTTGTAAACCAAAGAGGCTTTAAGGAATCAAAGACATCAAACATATGAATGTTGCTCTTATTGCAAAGTTAGGTGGAGACTTATAAAAGAACACAACCTTAGGCAGAGACTTGGTTAAAATCAAATACCTTTCCAACCAAAGCAAGATTTCCTTTATTTCTGATCAATTTCTTCCGAATGGTTCTATTTTCTGGAACAATCTTCTACACAGCAGACATATTCTCTCTCAGGGATGTAGCTGGAAGCTTGGGGATGGTCAAGACATTAATTTCTGGACTGATAAATGGTCAGATATTAACTGGATTTCCTCTTATGGTCACATTAAAGACAACTTAATTAGAAATTATGGGCACAAAGTACAGGGCTATATTGAGGTGGATGAAACCAAAAGAAAATGGAAATAGTTCAAAGTTGAGGAGGAGAATGTGCAGTCTGATGTTTCATCTATGCAGAATCAACTCTCTCTAATTCATATCAGTCCACAAAGTCATAAGGATGAGCTCATTTGGAAAGATTCTTTTGATGGAGAGTACTTGGTTAAATTGGGCTACAATTCTTTCTTTGCCTCTATTGAAAGTGATACTGAGTGGCATAAGTTGTGGATGCCAGAGCTAACCCCTAGAGTGAAATTTTTCTAGTGGCTCATCATTAAAGGCAAGATACTAACCAATGAAAATCTCATTAGGAAAGGATTCATCATGCCGAATAGATGTTGCATGTGTCAGGAAGAAGCAGAAGACATCAAACATTTATTTCTTCATTGTAAGTACACTTCCAAAATTTGGCATCTTATATTTGAAAACTTTAATCAGGAATGGATCTTTCCCCTTACTTGTCTTCAAGCCTGGGAACAATGGAACTCTCCTTACAAACATTGTGTGGTGAGGAGATTATGGCAACTAGTTTTACCTCACACCATGTGGCGAGTTTGGAAGGCTCGTAATGATGTCATTTTCAGGAATACTAGAAAGTTATGTAACAAAGTCTACAAAGAAATTATCATTGCTGTGCAGGACAACATTGCAAGATTTAAACCTCCTAAAAATAGACTTTTCCCTGAGGAAGAAGAGTACATTTTGGCTGCTTGGAATATTGGCACTGTCTTGAATAAGAATAATAATGGTATTGATAGATCCACTGTCCGATGGATTAAGCCTCCCAATGCTTGGCATAAATTGAATTTTGATGGGGCCTCAAAAGGAAATCCTAGAGATTCTGGAGGTGGGGGAGTCATTAGAGATCACAGAGGTCGCTTTTGTTATTGCTTTTCCGAAAAATGGGAAGGCAAACTAACCATTACTCGATCTCTTCTTCACTCTTTGGGGAATAAGGCTAGCCATTTGTGGATTGTAATATTCCAAATATTATAATTGAGGGTGATTCACTGAACATCATCAATCTCTTGAACCAAAAACAACCCCCCAGCTGGTCAATTAGAGATTTTATTGCTGAAGCTACTGATATTTGCAAGAGTTTTGAAAATTTTGAAATCAAACATACCTACCTGGAAGGCAATAGGGTCGCGGATAGTTTGGCAAACTTTGGGGTTAATAATACTTTTCAAACTTGGCTAAGGGGTGACATTATTCCCACTCAAGTTAATGAAGACATCATCAATGATCTACATGACTTGGCAAGTAATCACTAATGGCTGTAATGCTGATGCAAAGGAGCGGCTTTTAAGTATAAAATGATGACATCTTCTAAGATTTGGGCGACCTAGAGTGACATCATTACTAGACATAGGGCGGAGGCTAAGGAGTGGGTCACTAATTACAAAGTAAGGTCTCATAATTATATCTTTCCTCACGATTGGGAGAGATTCAAAAACATAGTTGAGGTGGTCACATAGTTCTAAAATTTTACCCATTGTGGCAGAGCCACTTTGGAAAAATGGGGGACGACCTTATGCAAGACAGAGCCCACCCATAATCCAGCTTGGAAAGATGATATGGTTCTTTGGAACTATCTTCAAATAGGGGGTCTTGTGAACTTTATTGAAAAAATCCAAGGTTTTGATCAGGATATCTCTATTAAATTTGCTCAGGGATGGAGGAATCGCATGGTAAAATACAACAACATTGAGGTTGAGATTTCAGAGGAGCTTATTGCTCAAGTCACCGGACTCAGTCTTGACGGCTCCAAATTCTTTAACAAGTGGGTGGAAAAGAGATGGAGGAAAATAAATTTATGGATGAGGGGAAGATCTTGAATTTGTGACGGCTTCAAGTTGGCTTCGGTTCTGAGCCTTTTTTTTGAGATCGCTAGAATGGTAGTAAGGTATGTGTAACTCTTGAGGGAGATTTGTCACTATTCCTCTAAAACATTTGATCTTTCTCAATCACTTTCGTAGAAACATCATCATCAACTTCCCTCATTACTTGATAAACTCACCGGAGAAATCCATTTTGGACGTGCAAAATCATACTAGGCGCTTCCCGCATCAAGGGTTAATACTACTTATTCGCCACCCACCGCTCGGCTGTCCCCACTTGGATTCTTCTCCTCCCTCTACCTTCATTCCTCCCCTCCCCCACTACCTCCATTCCTCCACGATCGAAAGGAAGATTGACACTTCTTCATCTAGCAAGAAAAGGAAGGGGATGAAAACTAAGGTCCCCTACACGGAGAGGGTTCTTAGAAGTCACAAAGACCTGGAGCTTACCGAGAATATCCGCACATTAGCCATCCGGTGGAGGAGCCTAAGGATGAGGACTTTTTGATTAGAGTGGGAAAGATGGAAAAGGAAATTCAAGAGCTTAAGAGTGTTATTAGACATATGGAAAAAGCTAAGGGAAAAAGGAAACTATAAAATGATGAAGAAGAGGATGTCACTGCTGAGATTTTCAAGAAGCTTCAATCTCTAGATGGCAGACTTGGAAACGTAAAAGGGTGTAATGACTGTATCCTCTCTACCCTTAAAAGTATTTACAATTTCATCGAACAACACGTTCATAGTATCTGCAGTCTCATCGGGATTACTGAGGACATTTTGGGCTCCAAGGAGAAAAGAGATATTGCAATTCTCAGAAAATCTGGAAAGACCCTTCCCTGTGCCACCGCTTATCAGATTCTTTGTCTTGCTTCAAATGATCAAAGCCAAGATTGACCGGCTATCAAGTGATGCGGTGCTGCTTTTAGCATTTCGTGAAGAAGTCATGCTGATTGGTAGTTTTGGTGTTTTTTTAATGAGATGACCAAAGTATCTTGTTAGTTTTTTTGTCTCTTCTAGCTATTATTCAGATCATCAGATGTCTTGATCCTGTTTTATTACTATGTTGTATTATCTGGCTATTGAGCCCTTTGGTGTTGGTTGTTTTGCTCTTTTTTGGGCTGTTTCTACCTCTTTTGATTTCTGGCTTTTGAGCCTTTCTGTATACAGGGTATAGTCCCTTCAAAACTATTTACCCTTGATAAAAAAATAATAATCTAATTAGATATAAAACTAAAATTATATGTAAAAATTTGAAACAATAATGATAGTTCAATTGATGAGGATGATAATTAATGGCACTAAAACTCCCAACAAACATAATAATAAAATTTTTATGTAACGATACTTATCATAATTATAAATTTTCAAAATAATTTACTTTAAATATTAATGTAGATTTTAATATAATTTACATGTTACCTAGTTTATAGTTGTGTAGACACATATTATTGGTATGGGGTTAGTTAAGTGCTTATGTGCGGTGTATTAAGTGTTCATTTACTCAAGCTAAGCCGTTATTGTCATGTATACCCTTGTGGCATTATCCTTCTATTTTATTTTCTTATGTTTTCAACTCTTTTTAAACTCTCCTTCATGTCCCTTATCAATCTGGAATCTGCCTCCTCATTATCCATATTTGAACTTGTACTTTTCATTTCATTTATGATATCCATGTTTTTATTTGTCTTTTGGTTTCCTCTTTCCCTTATTTATGAATTACTTTGATACTATGACCAATTTCATAAGATTCGTGCCATAATTGTACCTATGTTTTTGTTGCATCTCTACAAAAATGATCTTCCTTTTTAAAAAAAAATTAATGCAAAATTGGTTTCATATACTTTTATGCCCTTTTGTATCATTTACTTCCTATAGTGTGTCATCTTATGTGTGAATATTATCCAAATTTGAATTAAATACCAATTTTTTGAATTCAAGTACTCTATTAGCACAAAAGTGCATTAGTGTTTATAGGACAAGGAATTGATCATAGAAAATAAAAAATACAAGAGTGATATTGACATTACAACAAAAAAATAGAAATATTAAATATCCACATGTCAAAATTCTAGCTCAATCATTTATAGATTCATTCTAGCTTATACTAATTATTTCACAGTAGTAGTAGAAGGAAAGAAAACATGTCAGTATGATCTCTCATGTTGTTGCGACTGATGCCAACCCTTTCTTATTAATCCCCTTGATGCATGCACTTTCAAAAGCATCAATGTGCCAGTATCTTGTAAATATAAACCACTAAAAAAGTGATTAATACGTGTATATAGTAAGAAATGAGGTAAGAATTTAATAGATTCTAGCAATTAAGAGTGTTTTCAAATCTATGAATTAGAAACACCATTGAAATCTAGAGTAAGAACAACTAGAGTGTAATCACAAAAGCATGAAATTTCTACTTACATCACACCTCTAAGTATGTCATTATATACATGATTCCTAAGCAATAAAACTATAAATTAACAACACTCATTTTACAATTATATTGCATGATCATTGCTTTTAATACAACATTGTATAATTATAGCTTAGCACACATATTAAAAGCAACAATAACTCATTCTTTCCAAAATTTCCTTCCAGAAATTCTTGTGTATATGTTTATCTCATGTGTGAGATTGCATTAGAGGGAGAGCATCATCGAAGTACTACTCCTCCTACCACAAAACCTTTTGGTTCATCCGCACACCTATCGCAAGCGAGAAAGGCTCGACCCTTCACGAGGAAGGTAGATTGAGATAATTAACTATCAACAAGGAATAGTAAATTGAGAACCATGTGTAATATACCCAAATTCTAAAAATACAACCCATCATTAAATCACTGTAGCCAATACCATCAAATCATTCCTGACTCGTACATAATAAGGATAAGTGAACTGACACTGCATACAACAAGATACATTTCTTTGCCCAAAGTTTTTCAACAATGTTAATGTAAGATAATCATATTTTTGCACAAACAAATATGATTCGTTATCCTTTCACAACACAAATATCTCGTACACCACTTTTTAAATAACATTTCTCATCCAAAACATTCCATTAAAGCATCTACAATATGTTCTAATTTCATAATTATAAAGGAAAAACAACCATCTATTCATGTTTCTAAATTCTTTTAAACATAGGAAAATTGCCCTCCATAAGCACATGTATGTATGCTTGTACATTTTTAAAAATCTACTAGTAGGCATACATAAGCTTAAGAATTTCATTTCGATTTAGTGTTTAACAATATTCTTAGCACATTTAACAATGCACAAAACAATAATTAAATAACAATATGTTTTTCTCAAAAATCCATTATATGTTGGTTTGTCTTTATATTATTGTTCACATTGCTTTAACGTGTTTTAATAAGGTGATGAATTATGTTATCATGATTGCAGCTTTTCTACATGTCGCGTTCAAGTCTAGTTTTAACACAATGTTTTCAAGCATGTTGGCACATCACCCAAGAAAAGCCTAAGTGCTCACCTGAAGCACGCATAACTCTACCATGTCCCTCCTTATTTTTGACTACCTAGGATTTATTCCCTACATTCATGGCTACCCTAACTTGAAAATATACCATGTGAATAATATTAACTTATGGTAACATGTACATAAACAATTGATCATCAACCAAAAATAACTTTATATTTATTATAATCATGATGCATTACAATAATCAGTAGTATAATCTGCTACAGATACTCATATGCATAATCCTAACCATATATACCATGACGAAAAAGATAATAATAATAATAATCAAACTTGTTCCTTACATATATATATATATATATATATATATATATATATATATATATATATATATATATATAGGGTGGGAAATTTTCCTTCAACACTTGACTAACTATAGTCTAAGAGTAGACCATCCTTATACATAGCCTACATACTTTTATAACTCACACCTTCCTATTTTTAGATTCCAGCATGTGGTTCTCTAAAAGCGGCCTACTTCCTTCTAGAAGATATATTTATGTATGTGCACTATAAATAGCCTTTATTTAATCTTATACCATGTTATAATTAGCTATATTCTATTCATGCATTATACATGCCTATTTTTAGTTATGCATGCTTTTAAACCTATTTCCACCTAATTCTACCAATTATTTTTTGTATTTTTGGATTACCTTGATGACCACGTCAACCCCTATTTTCCTATTTTTAGCCTAATTGGAAATTTTCGCTAACTCTTGATCATGTTGTTCCTACGCTCAAACCTTCGCGTGTGCTTATTCACACTTCCATACATCCCTTCAATTACTATTCCATCCTTTGTAAATTTTGCATTCATATTTCGCATGCACCTTACATGCATTCTTCGATCTTCACATATGTTTTATGCTTAGACATTTCATTGGTGCAAAATTACCCCTCACTAGGTATATTATCCATCCTTAGCAATAAAAGAATAAATGAATTAAACAATAAAGAATCATGACTGAAAGAATGTGGGAAATACCCCAAATAATATCCAAAGAAATAATATTTGAATAAATAATTTTCATTTTCTCACAACCAAAATTAGGCTCATGGTATTTGTAAGAGTTTTGGGAATTCAACGATGATGGTTGCTTCCAGTCATTTCCACTATTCAAGTATGTTATCTGACCTTCCTTGGAATGATTCAAAAATGTTTGGTATTCCATCCAAAGTTATTCCACCAGGTTTTTCCTCTAATTCTTTCAAAATGATATCCCATTTAGAAGCCATTCCTTCCAAGACATCTACCCCTCTCATCACCATAGCCTATAACTCTCCCAGTCTCACATGTACTTTTTCATGTTTGTATGTGATAGCCTTATTCATCTCCTTCACCTCTTGAAAAATGTTCACGTGTGTTGCCTTATCTCATGTATATAACTAGGCCTTGAGGTGACTCCTTTGTGTTTCTTCTTTTGCGAGGCACACATTTATAATCAAGGTATCTCCAAACTTAATGAAGATTTTTTTGGCCTTCTGTGAAGCTTCATTTAGCTTGACACCAAGATCTTCATACTCTTTTATTCTTCTATCAATATTATCTTGGTTTTCTCTTGTCACTTCCTCCACCGTTGGCACTTGCCCTCTATTTTCTCTTATCAGCAGAAAGTTAACCAACTCTTCCAAGGTATCAATTTCCATGCCTTTATTCAGTTGTGCCTCCAAGACTACCTTTGGACATGAATGCACAATGTGGGTAATTATCTTGGCCACCTTACTATTTAAACAAGTCAGATTGGATTTGGTCTTATGTGTTAGAATGTGTTGTATATTTTGTATATTGTATACCAGAGTATTGTACACCTCTTCCATGAGCATTAGTAGGGGACCCTACTAATGCTCGTGGAAGAGGTGTCTGACCTCTGGAAGTATACAAATATATAAAATATACAACACATTCTAACATTCTCCCACTTGTTGTATACTTTGGAAAAGGGGGCTACACTGTCATATAGTCAGCAGCTCAGGGCATTAAAGCCCATCAATTTTTTGCACTAAGAAAATTTCTCGGCACTCACAACCTTAGTTAAAGAGTCAACAACATTATATTTTGTGTCCACCTTACTTAGTAGTATCTTATTCTCCTCTACCATTTCTCTTACAAAATGGTATTGAACATCAATGTGTTTCATTCTTGAATGATACTCAGGGTTATTTTCTAGACAAATTACACTTTGATTGTCAAAATCAATCCTTACAACATTTTGAGTGAACCCAATAGTGGAGATTAGTCGCCGAAGCCAAACCCCTCTTTACTTGCATGAGTAGATGCCATGTACTCAGCCTTTATGGTGGATATCGCAACACTTGCTTGACGTTTACTCATCCAACTTACCGCTCCACCAAACAAGTTGAACACATAACCACTAGTAGACCTACGCATATCCAAGTCTCCACCCTAGTCGGAATCCACAAAACCATGTAGATCTAATGTTTTAATTTCATTAGGTTTTCCCGATAATAAATTACATATTTAGATGTCCCATGCAAGTACCTAAAGATTCTCTTTACCACATTTCAATGTTCCTTTCCAAGATTTGACATGAATCTTGCTCACTATTTCGAATTCATCGTCTTTGGTTTTTTTTTTCCGTAAAGGGTTTCCCATAAGGTTAAATCTTGTGTTTTGTCTTTTTTTTCTTTGATTATCTTGAATATTTTGTTCAGTATAACTTCTTGTTTATTAGTTTATCAGGTCAATTTCTCTGCATTTGGTATTAGAGCTAGGTTTTTATATTTTATGTGAAGAGTTAGGTTTCTAAAACCTATGATAAACGTTTTCGAGTGGGAGCTCTGTGGGTGAATTTTTCAGGTCAAAGAAAATGATAGGAAGCACAAGGATCGAGATCAAAAAATTTAATAGTCAACATTATGAGTTATGGAAGCTCAAGATGGAAGATCTTCTTGTGGATAGAGATCAGTAGATTGATATGTTTGGAGTCATGCTTACAGGTATGAAGGTAGAGGACTGGGAAAAGATCGATAGGAAGGAAAGGAGTTCAATCAGATTGTGTCTGTCAGATTCAGTTTTGTTGAATGTGTCAAATGAGAAATCAAATTAGGTGTTATGGGAGAAGTTGGGGACTTCATATTAGACAAAGTATCTGGTGAAAAAATGGTTTCTCCGAAAGAAGCTATATTCCTTGAGAATGGATGACGAATACTTTGTTGTAGAACATCTAAACGTATTTAATATTGTAGTAAGTCAATTGATTTATATTGATATTAAAATGGAAGAAGAGGATAAGTGTATTACTGGTACTATGACAAAATTATTAGTTGAGGATGTATTTGTGGCCTTACTATCAGAAGAAATGAGGCATAAATCCATTGAGGACTATCAATCCAAGGATGCCTTGTATGTAAGAGGTCGTACCCAAGAGAAAATCAAGAAAAGACAAGGACAATCAAAGTCCAGAAGTAAATCGAAGACTACAGAAAAAGATAAGAGGAAATGTTGGAACTGTGGTAAAATACGGAATTTCAAGAAATACTATGGATCTAAAAAGGTAGAAAATGGTAAGTCATCTAATAGTGCAAAAACCAAAACCCTCTAATGAAGACTCGAGAGATTTGTTTTTGGCAACTTCCATCTCGCATGCATGTGATAGTGCATGGTTGATTGACTCAGGTGCCTCCTTTCATATGACACCACACAGGGAGTGGTTATGTGAATATGAAAAGTATAATGGAGGTAATGTATATATGGGAGACAAATCAACCTGTAAGATCATTGGTTATGAGAGAATCAAGATGAGGTTTAAAGATGAAAGGATTAAAACCCTCCCATGTGTTCTGCACATTCCAGGTTTGACCAAAACCTAATATCTGTAAGTAAGATGAATGATGCAGGTGTTCAGGTAGCATTTAGTAAAGATAGTTACAAGATGGTTCAGGGTGCAATGGTATTGGCAAGAGGCATCCGTACTAGAACACTATTCAATCTTGAGGCAAATGTTGTTACTGATGAGTGCAATAGCTATGTGGTTCCAGAGGAGAAGAAAGCTTCAGATCCAACACCTACATCTGTTGCAATGAAGATGATGTTATGGCATCAAAGGATGGGACACATCGAGAGAGAAAGGACTTTGTACTTTAAAAGTAAAAGGTGTGGTTGAAGGAATTTATTAGTTTCCTTTAGATTTTGATTTTTGTGAGCATTGTGTGTTTGGAAAGAAAACTAGAGTAAAGTTTCCTACTAATGCTACAAGATCAGAAGGAATTCTACATTTAATATATAGTGATGTTTTTGGACCTGTAAAAGTTCCATCACTAGGAAAAGCCATGTTTTATGTTAGTTTTATTGATGATTTCCCAAGAAATTATTGGGTATATTTTTTCTGGAATAAGTCTGAGGTTTTCAATAAATTCGAAGAGTTTAAGGATCTTGTATAAAATCAAACAGAAAGGAAAATAAATGTTTTGAGAAGTGAAATGGCGGGAATAATGCTCTAATGCCTTTGAGAAATTCTGTAAAGAGTGTGGAATAGAAAGGCATAAGACAACTCCATATATGCCACAACATAATGGAGTTATAGAAAGGATGAACATAACGTTGATGGACAAGTGTAGGAGTATACTCAATGGTGCTGGTTTGGATAGAAAATTATGGGCAAAAGTAGTGGAAACTACGTGTTATTTGGTTAATAGATCACCAACATAACTTGAAGAAAAAACTCCACATGAAGCATGGACTTGTAAGAGACCCTCTGTTAGACATTTACGTGCATTTGGTTGTATTGCTTATATGTATATTCCAAAAGAGAAAAGAACCAAGCTAGATAATAAATTTGCTAAGTGCATATTTATTGGATACTCTAATGGTATAAAATGATACAAGCTTTGGAATCTAGAAACACATAAGGTTTTTTTAGTCGTAATGTAAATTTTAGAGATATTAAGGAGATCCAGATGAAGAAGCAAAACCAAAGGAAGATCATGTTAAAATTGAGGAAGATGAATCTGTATCTGAATTTGATGTGACTACAGAAGATGGACTACAAAGAGAGTTACAAGGGGAAGATTTAGATGAAGCATATGAGGAACCAAAAGATGTTGAACCAGAAAATCCTATCTTAAGAAGATTGGGGACGCTAAGAAGGGCACCTGAGAGGTATAGTCCTCCTGATTTCCATTCTACTTCTATTTTATCAATTTTTTCTGTTACTGATGATGAACCCAAGACTGTGAAGGAAGTATAAGAATGACGTGGATGATATGAATGTAGCTTAGAAGCCTCACGATGATGAAGTGATTAGCCAAAGGCACAAATCATGAGATGAGATATAGACTTAAGAAAGAGTCTGAACAAGGTCCAAAAAAGGACACTGGTAACATACTAAACCTACTTACTTATAGAGATCCAATGTGTGAACGTGGAATTTAATTACCTCTTGAAGGGAAGGTTTAATAGAAAACAAGTGAAGACACCTAAGGGATGAAAATAGTAGGAAGCTTCGGCAGGATTAAGAGTAAGAAAGGGAAGAAATAACATCCATGTGTACGCAATACACGATCTGAATGTCCGACCTTTGTCAGACCTTTGATTTTTCTTGTGTTTTTTCAATGTTTTTGTATTTTTGAATTTTTTTATTTTTAGATTTTGATATTCTTACGAGGTTGGGACTAACAAAGTCACTATGCTAAAAAGAAGATCTAACAATGATGTCACAAGTAATTCCTTGATAAGGGGAGACTAGGCATGTTTGTTTATCAAGCATCATGTTATTTCGATCTCGATGATCGAGGTGAGCTCGTACTCAACAAATGACTGTATGATTTATCTTCAAACATGGATTTGTATGCGTGGGAACTTGAGTTCCCTATCTAGAGGTTTATGCACTTTGCGCCATACTTGATGGTTATGTTGATTTGCATTCTTGAATCACGCTTGATTTACAATTTTAAGATTATTCAGTTGTTGGGGCTTTAGAGCTCTTTAAAGTTTTGAACTGAGCTTGATAATGAACCTGTTTGGGTTTCTTATAAGCTAACGCATGACTTGTTTGATCCCGAGAAGGAGAAGAAAGTGGGCATGGACGTTTAGAACTGATGGTAGGAATGAAAGAAATGATTGTGGGCTTGCCCCGGTCATTGGTAGAGGGATGGAGAGGATACGGTCCAATAATTGAAGAGGATGGGCTACAAGGAGGTGAGCCACTGATAGAAGATGACGAAGGGCTGCTAGAATATGGCCCAAGAATAGAAGAAGATGACAAAAGGCTGCTAGGGTGTGGCCCAAGTATAGATGAGGAGGGACTACAGAGAGGGGTCCCATAGATAGAAGAGGATGAAGGGCTACTAGGACGTGGCCCAAGAATAGAAGGTAATAGGCTACCAAGAGGTGACCCAAAAGTAGAAAATAGAGGGCTACACCGGGGACGGCTACCTAAGATAGAAGATGATGGGGTAATTTACCTGTGTGACCCAAGTGCAATATTTTGATTGAGGAATGGTGATAGATAAGGAATGATTTCCGCAATGATAAGATAGGTCATGGATCAATCTTCTAGATCCCCGACATCTCATCATGCTCAGAAGAAGGTGAAGATGGAATAAAAGAAGAATCAAGTTCCATGACCTTAGGATTTTCCTCTATGTTCTATCAAAAAGGATTAATTTCTTCTCCCCAATACGCGAGCGTATCGAGTTCTAGAAAGAATCCTTGTTTGCAATCCTCTAGAGGGATATCTTCATGTACTCTGATTGTTTCTTCATTCCATGAAATCAATTAGTAGAGGTTGTTTTTCTTTAGTCATAGAAGGTTGAATAGAAGAAATAGGTCCGATAAGTGGGGAAGATTGATTGACAGAAGAAGATGACTCAAGAGAGGAAGTTGGATTGGAGGCAAGCATCTCATGAATGGACAATTTGGATTTGGACCAAGATTGCTTTTCTAGAAGACGATGCAATATAGGAGAGAAAATAGAATCACATAGCCATCCGTTAAGTTGTGACATAGGAGTCAAATTAGATGATTGACTAGAGGGAATACGAGTCATGGAACTCTTTCGACAGAGGAAGAGGTCATTGAGATGGCTGATGAAGGAGGTCATGCGAAGAAAGGGAGGACCGTGACTCACGAATCGAATTAGATCTTCGATCGACGGAACATGGAATCACATGAGTCTTCAAAGGAGGAAGACGTCGTTGAGGTGATTTGAAATAAAGGTCCTGTGAAGGAAGGGAGGATTGTGATTCAAGATTTGATCTAGGGGTATCCAAACAATTGTTGGGATCCAAGTCTTCAGAAGAAGAGGGAGAGTGCGAATGGTAGTTTGGATCTGAA
>CM031241.1:501885674-501992971 GCA_018340775.1 Taxus wallichiana var. yunnanensis
TCAAATCTTTGTTTCTCAAATGAAATATACTAAGATTACACTCGAGAAGTTTAGGATGATGGATTGCACACCAATTTCTACACCCATGGAGAATGCAGTTATAGTTATCTCGTTCGATCCATCTCCCGAGGTAAGTGTCACTCTCTATCGGCACTGATTGGGAGTCTCATTTACACGACCTACACTAGACCGGATATCAGCTTTGTAGTAAGCTATCTATTTAGGTTCATGCAAGAACCCAAAGTGTGTCATTGGAAAGTAGCAAAGCACATCTTGAGATATCTCAAAGGATCAGGTGGATCTTGGTCTCAGAATACAAGAAGAATGATAACTTTTCTTGTCGGATATTCGAATTCGGATCATGAAGGAAATATTGATGATAGAAAATACACTACTCTGGATTTGTATTCTTTATGGGATCTAGAGCAATATCATGGGGAAGTAAGAAACAACACTTTGTTTCTCGCTCTTCCACAAAAGTCAAGTATCGTTCTATAGAAGAAGCTATCGCGTGAATTGATTTGGCTACGCCACGTTGCATACTTTTGGAAGGACTTGGAATACCACGTAACAAACCAACCACCATGTATGTTGACGAACGAAGGTGTTCTCAAACTTGTTTGCAATCGAATGTTTCATGAGAGAACAAAGCACATTGAGGTTCACATTCATTTCATACACGAACATGTGTTGAAGCACAACATCCACTTTAATTTTTCCAACTGCTTGAATAACGAAAATATTTTCACAAAGTCACTTGCATGAGACAAGTTCAAGTTGTTTAGAGTTCCTCTCCCCATCTCTTCGAATGAATGCACAATTAAGGTGGGGAATGTTAGGATAAAATATTATTATCCTATTTAATTATGCATTCCATAATTAATAAATTTATTAATTATTGTTTTATGGTTATATTTAATTATAACCATCCTTTTGTTTGTATTTGATTATTTAGGAGTTAGTTATAATATTTTGAACAATATATTTGTTTTTATTTAATTGTTGCTTCCTGGATGTTATTGGAAGCTTGTGTATTTTGGAATTTGGTTGCACCTGTGCAACTTAATCTCCTTCTGTTTGTATTTGGTTGTGCAATATCTATAAATATTGCAGCCCATTCTCTGTAAGTTTGGTTGATCAAGATTAATAAAATTTAATCAGGCACGCCTCTTGCTGAATCAACATAACCCACATGATTTTTTTTCAATAGGTGGTACTCCATAACCTTGTGACCTCACAATCATGTCAACTCCTACAAAATGAGCCCAACGAAGAGAGAACTACGCAAAAAATAAAGTACACTTAACTATTAAGCAACGATGACATAAATTAGAGCATAGAACAACAAAAATCTCTAATATATTTCAACTTACGTCAACAAACAACCTATGATTCCCTGACATTCCAATCTTGCCATTAAATACAACTACTAAAGAATTACCAACCAACATTCCGCATGTAACTTCCATGGAAACAAAATTTCATGAGCATACCAATTCCTTCCATACGAACCCATCTTCACTAACAACTACCACTTTTCCCCAAATGTTTGGGATGCCACATGAAACTATCTCAAGTACTGACCTTTCTTCAGTTCATCACACATATACAACCAGTTTCTCCTCTCCTTTTGAATTCTTTCCACCTTGCAATCCACAAATGACTAAAACAAAACACCCACCCCTTCCAATACATAGAGATTTCCCATATTCCCACCCTTTTTGCTAACTTTAGAAGCCCAACGTCGGTTTCGCAAAAGAATAGATTTGTTGGCAAACATCCAACCTTGCTGAATCTATTTGGAAAATTACCCTGGAATTAAAACAATTTCCTTTGAAGTTTTTACCTCCTGTAATAGATGCAAAACTGAAAAACAAGGCCACCGCTTCTCTTCATGGAACAACATAGTTTGTCATCCCTTCCTTCCTCCTCCCTTGGTTTCTACCTCCTTGAGCTCCCATCACCCTAACCGAGCTCCATCCCACTTCCCACTAAGTTCTCCTCCACTCTCCAACTCGCACGACCACCGACTCGAATCCCACCTTACCCAACTCGTAACTCTCCCCTACGCTCTCTCACTTCAATGACCCATCCTCACCAACCCGAGCTACTTCCCTCTCATCTATAAGTCCTCACCTCTCTCCTCTCTCCCGAATTCCACTCGCCACTTTGCCGCCATCCTCCCAACACTCCTTCACATCCCCTCCTCACATGGCCAATCTCATCCTCACCCCAGCTCCACTCTTTGTGCTGGGATGTAATCTCTACTCTCCTGCCAAAACCACCACCTCTGAAGAGTCATTCGACTCACCCACAGTCCCGCATCCATCATTCTTTCTTCCTACTCATTCCAAACTCCCACGTCCCTAGCTTCCATCTTACCTCTCTATTGCTTCATCTCTCTTCCACTCAGCTCATACCCATCTCCACCAACCTCCTTCTTTCCTCAGCCACTCGGCCATTCAACCCAACCGACTTGATCCTTTTCCCACTTAACTCCCAAGCTATCTCTCTTTTCTCTGCAAATCTCACCCATCTCTTTTCTACATCAAATTCTAGTGATATAATCTCTTGCTCTTTGGTGTGTCACACTAAAGCTTCTCAAACGATCCATATCAACAATATCAAGCACTGATAAGTAGTACCAACTACTCAAACTTTTGTTACTTCACATAACAGTTTTATATTCCACATACTGAACCTTACGAATTCCATTGAAAAATTTTAGGCATCATTGTGACATCGCAGAGATGAAAATAAATAGCAAATAAATAGCCTTTAGGGATCGTGAATGTTAAAAACAGTGTAAAACAAGCATACTGAAAAATTACGACTGCATTAAAATGGTAAGACTGTCATTCAAAACCCTCCACGTCTACAGTAATAACATTAAACAACAATAGAATCATGAAAAAAATAGGTTATGCGATGGTGTTTATTTTCAAACGCAACTTCTTTCACGACCGTAATCTCTGTCCGTAAAACGTCACAAAAATAAGCTATACCTCTAAATAGCTTTGTCCTTAAAGTTATCCATTTTATGTTATCCAATGAAATGGGCGTCTATTCTGTGAAGGCCAGCATAATATTCCCATTTTTTCCTACAGCAAAGAAATATTTGTTGTCATTAATTTTGGACAAAGCTTATGAAGTCTCTAAATGATTGAGAAGTCCACGAATCCCCACCTGCCTTCCACAATTTGTAGTTGTGCTCCTATCTTGTTTTGGATCAACCCACATGAAGGGGACCACTTTCTTTGTCTGAAGCACCGTCCATATCCCACATGATCTCATCCTTTATTTGGTGGGAGGTCTAGTTCTTTGTCCCATATGCGTAGGTGTATAAAGTTAAAGAACCTTTTTTGCTTGAGCAGAGGATGCATATCGTGGCCATATTTGTGTCTCTCTTGGGGAACCATTTATTTTCATCAAAATCCACCATTGTGGTCATCCTTTTGCTTCCTTAAGAACATAGTTTTATTTCTCACTTATCTCGTCATATTTAATCCTTTCGCAAGCTCTCATCTTGTCACAAATTTAATGTCTTCTCTCCTTTATTGGTAAACTTGAGATAGAACCTCTTAATGCATTGTACTTTATGACCCGTCTATTGTTAGCATATCTATCAATGAGCACTTAGTCATATCTTTAGATCATTCCTCCATCATTAGCCCCTTCCCTCTTTCATTGTAATGAGTTGGAAGTATGTGGTCTACCATCACCGCTTTTGATCATGACCTTAAATATGGGCACCACGGCCCCCATCCATTGCATTTTCCTAATGGATAGTTTCTCCCATCTTCGGTGAGAACTCCATGATCATTACATCGGTCACCCTCTCATTCTCATATTTTAGTCATATAAAGGGTCCAGGGGTGTCTCTTGTACATTCATTATCCCCCCTAAGTAGTCTACTTAGCTATCCCAGGTCTCCCCCATGTAAAACTAAAACTCATGTATGCAAAAAGTAAAAAAAAAAGTTATCAAAGAAACAAAATGATCCCTCAAAGGACAAGCTGTTTAAAAAGAAAAATAAAAGAAAAACATACAAGTCAAAATCAAAGAAAAATAATAAGAAATAGACCACCGCTCAAAGTACGGCTATCACACATATTATATTGCCATCTATATTATGTATAAAGTAGACCATACCCTCGAAGGATGACTACTCATATTATTATGGCATTTAGAAGGTCTCCTGCATTGATCAACCTTCCTTTCATCGGCATTCCCGAAAGCTTCCCACATTGATTAGCTTTCCTCTATTATGTTCTTCCCTTTCCCGGAGGCCAGGGCATAGTTATAGGAACAACCAATTATGGAGATCTCTCTTCCCGCATGCTGACATCTCCAATCCATTTGTCGTGTAAACATTAGCTTTATGAGCATATTTCATCCATATTTCCCTCATGATCTTTTGTTATAAATAACTATCATTTGTTATGTGTTAACACCTACTATTGGTCATGTAGTGCAAAAGGCTTAGTGGTAACCTTTCTTGTTTATCTCCAATCTGGTTGAAGCATGGTTTCCCACTGTATTTCCTTGCTATGACTATGTTTCATTCATCTCACCAAGATCATATTTTATCAAAATCACATCGAATCTCACACTATGAATTCTACATCTATCCATAATATCCATGAACGCTCTCGTAAATACACTCTTCAGTTTGTGAATTCTACTTGATCTCCGTTGCGATTTGCGAATCCTACTTGAGAATCCTTCTCAAGGAGAGTTTTTATCTTGCAAATTCTTATCCCCCCATCATCTTTTTCACCTTTTTATCCCCTTTCACCACTTTGTGTGTCTTCCTTTCATTTCCTTTCATATTTTCTCTTTGCCTCTACCACATCATATTCTCGTATCATCACTCCCACCACGTGGGCATCCCATTTAAGGATTGCCCTTACATTCTCCATATACCTTTGCATATATCCCTCAATTGTTAGGAATAATCCTATTAGTGCTCATAGGGTTTGCATAATATATATGTGAGAATATATTATAATGTGGTTGAGTAAATTGTTATTAGTGTTATAACAATTTACGTAATTAGTGAGTGGTTGAGAGAATATAGGTATGCATTGTTAGAGTTGTTATACCTATCTAAAAGCCTATATAAATGGATAATATATTGTGAATGTACATCCCGGAACAAATTAAAGGATAGATTATTATTCCATGAATTTTATTGTGTAAATCTGGTTAAACACCATTATTTGGTATCGAGCAAGTGAATCTAATTGTGAAAATTAGGTGTTTATTTGATTGTATTTTCTACAACTTTGCCCGAAATATGTATTGAAGATTGAAAACCGGGAGATTAATGCTTTGGATATTAGTTGGAATGCGTTGTAAGTAAGAGACTGTATATCCTTCCCCAAGCTCTACTTGTTTCATCGGATCCATGTTTGAAGATACATGATCGGAGTATGTGAAGAGGTAACTGCGAGATCTTATTGCAATGTTTCAATAATTTGATTATGGAGAATATTTAGGTGATTCGATTTGGGTGTATTGTGGGGGCCCATCCTTATTCACATGACTCTTTGATCTTTGACAAGAATTGTTCCTTTTGTTATTGATATTTCATTCCGATGTAATCAACCCAAGGTGGAGTTTAGACCATGTGCATCGTTTAATTAATAGCTCGAGAGATCTATGTGCGAGAGTTGTTTGCACTTCCAAACTGTTAGATAACTTTATAGTAGATCGGTGTTAATTCTAGATATGATTGCTTTATGAATCATGTCATCTCCATCGAGCTATGATCTATCATTCTCAAATTTACAGGTATCCAAACCTCTCGAATGTTCTCTCTACTGTCGGATCTCATACTTTTCAAGCATGCAAACCTTTTGAAGGAGCATTGATCAGTGTTTGCCAAAATAATAGCATGACCTTGATCATTGTTTTCGCATCTTTCATTGTGAATCTTGGTGAAATCATTGTCTCCTTCTTGCATTGTTCATTTGGGTCTCACAGTTAGTGACATTTGCATTTATGAATACAAAGAATGGATGTCTCCACCATTTTTCATGGCTAAAATTCAAAATTGAGAAAAGTATTTACGGAGGAGCGGTGAACAAAATCACAAAGAATTAAGAAACTTGCGAGACAATGACCTTTTGCGCAGCTTCGAGGCATGAAGAACAACTCCAAATTCAAGTAAAACTCAATCATGAACAGATTTTAGGTCAGGTGATGAAATCAACTTTTGTTAGTACCATTGTAGAGCTATTGAAAACACCTTTCCAATGCTTTTTTTGGTTTATAAAATAGAGCTCTAGTTGTCGAATTATCAACAAATCATTCTGTCACTTCAATGAAGTCGTGAGTTTTTGCATCCATTTGTGTTTGGCTTTTTTTTTTTAAATTTTTAGCAAAGACTATAGTTCGAAAAATTTAATTTTACTATAGTTTTTGTTTAATATTTACATTTTAAGGGCAATTATTACATTTTTTAGCCAAATTAATATTTTTCCGACACCCTTCTTTTTTGGGCCTTTGACATTTTTAGAACCCTCGTTTCCTCCCAGTTCCAACGAGTGGTCACATGATAAATTTGCTTTTCATCACTGGTAATTTTTTAATTGTCGATCCAATTTTAACTCAAATTGGGCCTTTTTTACGAAATTAAAACCTTAATAACTTTTTCTTGGTACCTCGAAATCGAGTGCCATTTTTGGCAAAAGTGTTTTTTTATCCTCTTTGCATTGATTTAAATTTCATTGAAAAATATGATGTTTGAAAAAATACATTACGGATGCATTTTTGGTGTTACCTGACATCAAGAAAAATAAAGTGTTTCACATTACGGGAGGGAAGATATAATAAACAATGTGGAAACAATTGAGCTTCATATCCAAATCAGGTTGAGTTAGCAGCATGTTATCGGAGGATGGAGGCAATGGAGGAAGGAGGACAACCAACATCCTCTCGTTAGTCATCAACGATGGGGCCGTACAATAGATTTGGTGACATGTGTGTGTTTTTTTCTTAGCATTTTCAGTGTGTTGATTCATTTCAAAGTTCTTGTTTTACAGTTTTGTAGAATAATGGAAATTTCACATTGTGGGGGGGAATAGAACAAAATATTCCATTTCCATTCTGTGTGAAATATATTCCAGTATGAGATATTTCCTATATACTTCCCTGATGTACAAGCATAGTGGTGAACAAAATCACCAGAGTAATTCAGTTCATGGATCTTGAAAAGTTTTGTGGGAGATCCAGAAAACCACACGAAGTGGATAGTTGATGGGTTCCTGTTCATGTCAAGGTTTGTAATAAAGTTGTTTAAAACCATGGAAGGAGAGAGCCTTTCTTTTGGATCAAGGTCATGAGTCACAAAGATTGACATGCCACAGGGGTGAGCATACTTTGCAGAGAAGTGTGTGAATATTTTTTCTACCATGTTCGCACTAAGGGGGGGAATGTTAGGAATAATCCTATTAGTGCTCATAGGGGTTTGCATAATATATATGTGAGAATATATTATAATGTGGTTGAGTAGATTGTTATTAGTGTTATAAAAATTTATGTAATTAGTGAGTGGTTAAGAGAATATAGGTATGCATTGTTAGAGTTGTTATGCCTATCTAAAAGCCTATATATATGGCTAATATATTGTGAAAGTACATATGGAACAAATTCAATGATAGATTATTATTCCATGAATTTTATTGTGTAAATCTGGTTAAACACCATTATCAATCCATTCATATCACACTCCTTTTTTCCCTTGTTATCATCTAATTTCATCTTGTTGTCCTCTCAAAATTTCCCCTCTTTCGAAAGTCAAAAAATTGAAAATTTTGAGTTTACAACTTTTATGATGTTCTAGTAAAGAGAAAAGTTGAGGAGTTAGGGAAAATTCAAGTTTTTTTGAGATATTTCAATGATTTGCGGGTCTGTCAGACATTTTTGTCCCATATGTCCCATGTTCTGTTGGACCCTCTATTCCCCGATCAGCCATTTTCCCTGAAATCTGTTAACTTTTGGGTCTATCAGAACTTTTTGTTCCAAATGTTCTAAGTTCACCCACACTCTCTATTCCCCGATTGCCCACGTCGGCTGCATCAGGCCCTTCGCGTACTTTTGCCTTATCTGTCCCAAAAGTGTTTGTGCATTCCGTCCCGACTTTACCCGCATCGCCCACTTTGGCCGGATTGCATTTTCACATCCCTCATGTCCCAAATGTACCAAAGACCATCTGGGCTAGTTTTTACTGCTCTTCCCGATGCTCACCTTTTTGAGTCGATGCATATGAATTTAATGCACATTTATAACCTTCTCTCTCCTAAAATAGCTATTTAATGGGACTACCCTCTACGCATTTTTGCACATTGCTTACTTGCTGCCATTTGCTCAAATCCTTGCAATGAAGAATGTCTACTCGTGCTCCCATTCCCCTTGCAAATTCAAGCTGTGAAGGCTATTTCTCTATATGCTGTCAACATGAAGATCAAATTTTAGGGTCAGGAACATGTTTTACTGCTTGAATCTTTTGTTCCCGATATTGGGGATAGTGAGGTTCGTCATCTAGATTTTGGCAATTTCTAGAGCAAGCTAACTGACCCTAATCCTTCTCCCATGGCGTAAATGATCACTTGCATGTGGCCTTACATTTGCTGCGGGTTTCCTAATCTCAGTATAGTGTCCGACACTTTGTACTCACTTCCGAAGCTAACTAACCCCGACATGAATGAATTATCTAATGTGCATGGGGAATAGATCACCAAACTAGATGTTGCCGCCATTGCCATTTGCCACTACGGATCCCGTGAAATTGAAAAATCTGTGGTTATCTCTCAAGCTCAAGCACAAACTCTCTTCGAATAAGATAGTGATAAATACAAAGCAAGGATAGAAAATTCATGGTTGAAGAACCCTAAAAAGGGAGCATCTCAACTTTCCAAGGCTCTATTTAGGCTAACTTTAACGAAGAGTTTTCTGATTTCATCATCTTGTTAGCTCGTGTCATGGGCTTACCCTCCACCAATGAGCTTCACTTTTGGATGTGCCCACTCCTCAACATCATCTGTAAAGGTAGCCAAAACATAAATTGGGCAGAAATCATTTGCATGAATTTGACAGAACAGTTGTCCAATGTGCAACAGACCAAGAAGTTCTATATGACTTCTTATCTTATGTACACCCTAGCAGTATCTCGAAAATGGTTTGTTCTCACATACATCGAGGGTCGAAGGTTGAACCCATTTATGCATACTGCCTTTAGTTCACCATTGAAACCAAACCATAACTTCAAGAGGGTGAATGATGCTTTTACCATGTACATTGTGAGACTCCTAGAAAGTAATACAGCCAGAAGATTTTCTAATGAGGCCATGAACCTGATAGCAAAATATGGAGCTTTCGTCATTCAATTCGAGAAAGTTTTCGTATATCGAGTTAGCCGATTGTGAGAACACGCCACTTAAAATCCCTATGTTTTTTAATGATAAGATATCTTTGATTGAAGTATGAAGGCAATTGGATAAGTTACATAGAACCTACCAAGACAAGAAAATATTTGGGCTGCATTTCCCCATATCCTTGGGTAATTATACATGTAAACAGATTTGGATGCTCTGGGTCCGAAAATCTGTCAAGCTTAGGCGATCTATGGATAAACGCGAGCCAGCGAAAGGTGTGCGGGGCATAGCCCTCTTTGAGTCAGTGAATCGAAACGGTTTATTATGCTATTCTACCAAATAGCAGGAATCTGAAAGTCTCACAATATTCTCGCCTTGGGGGTTTGGGATCTCATCCCGGAGGGTTATTACCGACTGTGAAAAGAAAGGAATGAAAGAGAGGAAGAGGAAAGAGAAGGTCAGAAGGGAGAAAAGAAATGAATTCCAAAGCGAAAGGTCGGAAGATTTATGTTTTGGATTGGTAGTATGAGCCAAACCTACTTACATAAACAAACAAAGCAATCTTGATGAATAAATGACAATAAAGCAGTATAGATTCAACAGAATAAACACACGAGATCTGACATAAGAAAGATCAAATGTAGATAACACATGTATTCAAAGACAAAGTCTAAATATGGTATTAATATTTCATTCTCACATACAAAAGCTCAAAGTCTTTTCTCCTCACTTCTATTTTTCATCTGAAAGATATTCACTCATCCATCTCCAATACAACAAGTATTGGGGTATTTATAGAAGAAGGAGAGAAAAGAAGGCAAAAAGGAGCCAACAACTTATTTACAAAGATATTTACAAAATATCTAAAATTCATGTTGACTTTTGACAACTTGATGGATGACATCATCCCATGGTGCAACATGGATGATGTCATCATTTGTGTCAACATACTCCAGATATTCCCAAAAAGAAAGTCAAAGAAGAGAGAGAGAGAAGAAGAAGAAAAAGCTACTTGTTGTCGTCATCCCATGGCGAAAGGGGGTAGCTTTTTGCTTCGTCTGATCACACTTGAAGAAGAGAGCCCAACGAAAAAAGGTTATATTAGTCATTTGGTCTTCCATTGAAGTGTTAACAAGAAAGAGTTAGTGATTTTGAGGCTCAGGGCGCAGGGCGCATAAAAGCTACAGCTTACAGGGCTAAATAGGTAAGGCACACAGAAAAAAGGTGTTGCAAGGTTAAATCAGCGGCGCATGGCGCATGATACCTGCAGGTACATTTTGTAAAGGGCGCAAGGAAACACCATGTTGCATAGAGACAGGATGCGCCAAAGGCGCATAGATTTTTCATGTTGCATGGAGATTTGGTGTGCCAAAGGCGCATGTATGGTTTGTGCAACATAATCTATTCGTGCGCCTAAAGGCAACTTAGCGCGCGGCGCGGAGGGTCTACACAACATGATGTTCTTAGCTGTAACAAGGAAAGATCCTGTGCCTTGAAAAGCTTTGTACTTAGCGCGTATGAGAGGGGTGTTACATGGATGCTAGGTGTGCCAAAGGGCGCAATAATCTTTTGCGTTGCATCAATTTTGATGCGCTTAAGGGGGCGCGAGGAATCGGTTGCGGCATGCGAGAGAAACACGCCATGAGGGCGCATCTTTTATGATGTATACAGGGTGACAGATGCGCCAAAGGCGCATCTATTTTTGATGTTGCATGTGCAAGTTCATGCACGAAAGGAAAAAAAAGGTTTTCTCTTCGAGGGGTTTCCACATGAGGTTTAATTTAATCAAGGTTCATTTGAAGGATATGAAGGAGTGCAATAGCAAGCGAGGATTTTCAAGTCAACCTCATTTTTAGGACATAGCTTCCTCTTCGTGGATCCGGAAAGACGGGAGGAATATGGAAAGACAACAAAGGGGGCTAGTTAAATATTTCAATTCTTTAATCCAAAACCAGTGACCAACAAGCATTCAAAGGACAAAAATGAAAAACACACGAAAGAGATAAGAACCTCTTACCCGGATAAATAGTGAAGAACGTGGAAATGGGTCCACTACGTGCTTGAAAATGACAGGCGGAGTGCTTGACGATAGGCTCGAGAAAAATATAATAAAAAAGCGTGATTGCTCCAAAGTGATAATGACATTTCTACAGATGCGCCTATATATAGGTGAGTCGCAATAAATGCACCACCAACTTTTTCAAATGGCGCATGGAATTCATTTTGACATTGAAAGTATGTGCCTTTGCGCACTGCGTCTCGACAACACAAAGATATGTGCACCTTTGGCACACCGAAAGACATGTCAACACGAAGATACATGCGCCTTGGCGCACTGAGCGGTGTTGACACGGGAAGATGTGCGCTAAAGGTGCATCAAAAGAGGCTCAACAAAAGTTACTCGCCGACAGGAAGGCGCATGCGCCTTGGCGCACGCAGGGAAGCCTCAACATAAAAAGGCACACCAAAATGCCTATTGACACAGAAAGCATGCGCCAAAGGTTTAAAGGGGGTGCATCAAAAGTTGATGTTACATAGTCATTCTATGTGCCTAGCCAAAAAGACCAAAAATGACTAAGTTCAGAAAACCAGATTTCCCGAAAGGGATTTTGCAACGTTCCGAATGCAAGGGATCCCCGACGAGGGATCGGAACAAAATTTTGGTATGGTTATCAGTAAAATTGCCCTTGTCAATTTTACGGGATAACAACTGGCTCTTTCTGGGGACTATCCCTGAGCAAACTCGGGGGTAGAGAATCCCATATCTCATGTGCCTATCCATTGGGTAACAGAGTCAAAAACAAGGGCGACAAAGGAAACACACAACAAACCGAAAGCAAACACACGATGAAAACAAACACACAACTAAAGAAAACTGTACAAAGAAGAGAGCAAGCTCTACTTCTTGAAGATTTTCAGATGTTGCCCACTATAAGGAAGCGGGAGCTCGGTTACATCTAGATATGAGAGATAGAAACTATTCTCTCCGTTGAAGGGCCCTCTCCACAGGGAATCAAACTTTCCGTGCATGCCCTTTGGCTCTCTTCGCTTGTCCCACAAAAGGACGAGATCTCCCACTTGGAAATCCCTTTGCTTGGCCTTCTTATCGAACAGTCTCTTAACTTGATTCTGATTTTCGGTGATCCTGTCGACCACCCTTACTCTTTTTCTTCAAGTTCTGTTAGATACATGATCCTTTTTTCTAGAGAATTTTGAAAAGTTTCATCTTCATAGCCTGCAGTGCCAAGCACAGGAGCGCAGGAAGTTTAGCGAGAAATGGGAAGCTCGGCATCAGTGTCATATAACACTTGAAAAGGTGACATACCGAGAGACCTCTTGGGAGTAATGCGGTCTGCCCATAAAGCATCGTATAAGGACTTGTGCCACATTCGTTGATTTGCCTCCACCAGTTTTCGTATGATGGTCACCAAGTTCTTGTTGCTGGATTCTGCCTGACCATTTCCCTTAGGGTAATAATCTGAGGCATGAGCCAAAGTTATCCCATATTCATAGCAAAAACCAATAACTTCTCGTGAGGAGAAGTTAGAAGCATTATCAACAACGATCTTGTTGGGAACGCCAACCCTGACGATAATATTTTCTTTAATGAAATTACAAACAACCTCAGAAGTGGCATGCTTGACAGGTATGGCCTCCACCCACTTGGTGAAGTAATCCATTGCTATAAGGACATAACAATGTCTGGCACTTGACTGGGGATTGAGTGCACCAATAAAATCAATTCCCCAATGCCTGAATGGTTCGTTAACAATAACTTAGCCTTAGGGGAAAGGCAGCCCCGACTTGGGCTTTCTAACAAACTAGCTTTGGCAAGGTTCACACTTTACCACCCAGTGGTCGCATCTTGGAAGAGCATCGGCCAGTAGTACTGGCTCGGATGATCTTGTGTGCCGTCACGGAGGAAGAGAAATGGCCTCCACAGGCTGAATTATGAAAACTTTCGAGTAACTTTTCCTACTGTGGTTTGTCAACACATCGCAAAAAGACACCATCTATCCCACGCTTGTATAAACCGTCATCCCAGATGACATACTTGGCCGCCCTGAGCTTTATAGTACGCTTCTCCTTAGCATTTAGATGAGTTGGACACTCGCCGTAGGTGAGGAAGAAAGCAATATCAGAATACCACTCATCGCTGGTTGCAACAAATAGGACCAGAGGCAGAGAATGGGATGTCTCCAGGTGGCCTTGCGCCTCATTGGTACAATCATCCTTTTCCGCAGGGCTTTCTAGAATCTTTGTTTTCAGCCATAAGCTGACATAGGCCTCTGCCTCTTACCAGCTTGGTTGGTCTTATATCCGAGTCATACTCCTAAACCTTTACAATCCAATTTCCTCGCAATCTCTCCAACTCTGTTGAGTTAGAATTGATTTGACTGCCGTGTCAGGAACCAGTACCACCGTGTGGGAGTTTAGAATGTAATACCTGAAATTTTTGACTGCTTTGACGACGGCGAAGGCATGCTTCTCCAATTGAGACATTTTCATTTCGTGAGGCTTGAGAGGAGAACTCATGAATGCAATTGGAGATTCAACATCCCCTGAATTCTTTTGCATTAAGATTGCAGACACGGTATGCTCAGATGCATAGCTATACATGATAAAATCTTTGGAGAAATCGGGGCATACTGTAATCGGCGCGTGGGCAATGTGAAGCTTTTATTTCTTCAAACGACCTTTTCCCTTCCTCGCTCCATCTGAAAGTTGGTGACCCCTTCATCATGTTCAATATGTGACGAGTCTTCTCAGCAAAGTCGGGCACAAAACGCCTGAGGAAGTTCACCTTTCCGAAGAAAGAATGAATGCCAGTCTTGCTTGTAGGCGAGTAAGGCTCGAATAGCCTTAACTCTTTCGATGTCTATCCTCGTTCCTCTCTTTTGCTAACGACATGCCCTAGTAGCTTTCCTTCCATGACCCCAAAACGAGAATTTTTCGGGTTCAGGGAAATCCCATGTTCCCGGCATCTGGCCAACACTTGCTCCAAATGATCACAATGATCACTTCGTTGTTTAGAAAACATAGTCAAGTCATCTGAGATAAGCTACAATGACCTTCCCCATCATACCTTTGAATGCCGTGGTCCATGGCCCATTTGAAAAGTGGCACCAACATTGGTTAGGCCAAAAGGCATTCTCGTTGTAGGCAAATGTACCCCGAGGAGTAGTGAATTTCTGTTTTAAATTGATCTTCGGTGAAACTTCAATCTGATTGTAGCTTTGAAAAACCATCAAGCATGGACAAGACATCTCGATCCGATTCATGCGCCATAACCTAGTCCATTATGGGAGTGGGTAGTTGTCTTTTAAGGAAGCCTGATTCAAATTTTGAAAATCTACGCATATGCGTATTTCACCATTCTTCTTGCGCACTGGCACAATATTCGCTACCCAAGTACTGTGATGGATAGGAAAGATGATTCTTGCATCCAGCATTTTCTGAATTTCAGCCTGGATAGTACCCAAGATCTTAGGATTATAGTGCCTCTGCTTCTGGCGAAAGGCTTTGACGTCTTCTTTCAACGGGATGTCATGTTGGACGTCCTTTGGCTTGAAAGACTTTAAATCGGCATAGGACCATGCCAATACATCCATGTATTTCTTCAGCAACTTGACAAATTTCCGCTTCTCCTCTGGCGTGCAACATTTTCCAATGTTCACAAATTGCGGATGTCTTTCCGAACCTAAATTAACCGGTTCGGTTTCTGGGGATGAGTCAGGGTCATTTAACCTTTTCTTTTTCACAAAACGGTCATGCATGTCGAACAACCGTTCCAGAGAAACTAAGCCCTTCAGATTTTATTCCCTTTGAGCTGACATATGCCGTCATTCCCTTCGGACTCATCGTCTTGATCGGTGATTGATTCACGGCACTTAGAAGTGGATCCTTCGAAATGTAACTCCTTAAAATTTTCCACCTTTTCCAGAAAAGTGATGAGCTGATTGTCATCGTTGAATACTTGCCAATGCTGAGAATTGTCTGGCACACTCGGGCGGAAAACCACCTCAATGGTGTATTTGTCTGTTTTCAAACCCGGATGAGGGAGCATGAGGGACGCCGAAATGGCCAATGAATCAGCCATGTCATTTTGAGCTCTTGGAATGGATTCTATTGAAAAAGCATCAAATTCCTCGATGCTGTCCCAAACTGCATTACGGTAGTGTCTGAGCCTTTTGTTCTTTACTTGATATATCCTCTTAACTTGATTCATGACTAGCTCTGCATCGCCTTGCACTTTCATATTTTTAATCCCTCTTTCCCTTGTGGCTTGCATGCCAGTAGCGAGAGATTCATACTTAGCAATATTATTTGTGTTAAAAAAGCTGCAACTTGAAAGAGAGAGGAATGACTTCCTCTTCGGGAGATATCAGCATAGTTCGGTGCCACATACATTGGTCGCATACCTGCCATCGAATTGCAATGTCCAGATCTTATTAAGATCTTCTTCCTGGACGAGGACACCCATTTCGTTGAATCCGGTAGACAAGAAATAATTCCCCATCCCTGATGATTCGAAAAGGATTTGAGCTTTGGGGTCCTCAGAGCTAGTAACCAAGTACTTCTTTTGTGATTCTGGCTCTAATGTCTGCATTACACCTTTGACGGGGATTCTAGCCTTAGACCAATCCATATGAATCTCCCCACCAACTTCGCTGCAAAAACTTCTTCCCAGAAAATTCCATAAGCTGCCGGAATGTCGGCAACAAGGACGGTCATCTTTACCCTTTTCTCCAGGAACACCGCAAATGCAAATTGCGCATCTTTGATTTGACCAATCAACGGCACCTGCTTGGTTTCCAAGGAATAACATCTGCCAAAAGGTTTGGTAAGGGTGAGGCCTAAAGCATGGGTGACTTTTGCCAGCATGACGTTATCAGAAGCTCCGGAATCAATTATGCAGTTACTCAACTTGTGGCCATTGATTAGGAGGGAGAGATAGAAAGGCTCTATCTTGCCTGATGCAGATGTTGAAGCAACATTTATGCGAGATTCAGGAGGAGTGGAAAGGATTCCTTTTGGGGAAACCTGATTAGATATAACAGCTTGACTTTGAATATACTTGGTCAATCTTACAAGCTGCTCGGGATTTGACTGAAGGTACTCAGCTTCAGACATTTGGATCTTGGTCTTTTTAGCATGATCTATGATATCAAATGCAGCCAAGGGTTGCGTTGGTGAAGGAATGAGTCCCTCACTTCGCGATGGTGGAATAGGATTGCTGGTCTTGATAGGAACATGAGAGGGCTGATTTGGAGGAGAGATGGGGGGAAAATATTTCCTTGTAAAAGACTTAACAGGGAGTTGAGTAGGAAGAGGATTACCTCTTTTAGCAATGGTTGGAGGCACATTTGACACGGCCTTCTCCTTCTGCACATGGGCAGCTACCTCCGCTTCTTTTCCTTGCGAGCGGGTAAAAACAACATATGATTGTCCGCTTGTATAGCCACAGAGTACCCTCCTCTTCATCGATTATTCTTCATCAAATTCCATATATCCGATAGTAGAGTCACCACGGTTCTACTCGACATCTTGATCAGCTTCACCTTGAGATGAAGGTTCTTCATAATCTGTTCTTCTTCTTTAATTTCGCCGAGAATTGACCGAGGAGCCTCAAGCGCCACCCATGCGATTGCGGAGTAGACGCGGTCTTTGTGAAACATTGTTGGGAACAAAACTCCTTCGTGGAATATCCCGGTATGAGGAACTGGAAGCCTGGGCCAACTGCTTCTTCAATGCGAGCAAGTCGTTTGCCATCTTTTGGAATGCCGGATCAGACGAAGTGGAGGGCGAAGGATCTGAAGATTTAGACTTGGATGATTCCTTTTTTAATTCGCCAGATATTATCAAATTATCTTCTATCCGGATAGTAGCGGCCTAGGCGAGAATCAAGGTAGCCACTCGCTCTTGGAGGAG
This sequence comes from Taxus wallichiana var. yunnanensis, assembly GCA_018340775.1. Classification (NCBI taxonomy): domain Eukaryota; kingdom Viridiplantae; phylum Streptophyta; class Pinopsida; order Cupressales; family Taxaceae; genus Taxus; species Taxus wallichiana. Next base: position 501,902,987 of record CM031241.1, read on the forward strand.
CAAGAAACTAACTTTTGAGCTCATAGCGTTCACGAAGAAACACTTTTGATTTTCCTATGTTGGAAGCATGGCAACGGGGACACGGTTGATTAATGCATTAAACCCGGTGATAAAATCGCGCATGGTCTCATTGGCTTCCTTCTTCAGTGAGTGATTCATGATAATAATGCAAACGCATCCTCTCGAAGTCTTGCACTGCCGCCTTCAAAAGCATCACAAGGTGGCCCAACTAGTAATAGATCCAATGGCAAATGCGAAACCATTCAATTACAGTCCTTGTAGAGTTTCGAAAAGGAAAACCGCACATCTTCGTGAGTTACATCCAAGATACTACATGACATGATGAATGCAGATATGTGGGAATCCATGCTTTGATTTCCGCTCCCGTCGAATTTGGGAAAATTCTTTCGGTTTTCGTGAGGGAGCGCGTGAACAGGGATGTGGTAATGCGAGAGGACCCATAGCATTTCCCCATGGTACCGCCATTTGAAAGGCCGGAAAAAGAACACGAGCTAGAAGTGTGGTTCCGCTGAGTAGCAAGGTAGTACAAAGGGATGTGGATGCCCCTTGCGAAAGATTCTTCCTTCGTGGAGGTGACACACCGAATGACCGGTCACCCGAGCTTAGCATTGAAAAACGTGCCGTGTTATGCTGAAATTATGTCTTTGAAGCGGTCGAAAGTAGGATCAGGTTTCTCCACGAGCTCTTATGCTACGCGTAAAGGGTTCTCCTACCCAGGCGTGTCTTTGATCTGCGATATTGTAGCGCAGATTTAAAATTTCTTTTGGTCATGCACTTGCTGATTTTCTTGTTTTTCTGTCAAAACCAGCGATGTACTTTTCTAAATATTTAAAAACTATCCTCTTAAGAAAACCGATTGCGGTTAATGACAAATAATAGTGAGGATAAAATGACAGAGAAGATTTGCAAGCTGATTTTCAGATCTAAATTTGACTTTTTCAAAGAGTTTCAAACTTTTGGTAAATAGTCAAAAATTCAGATCTACGGTAAAATACTCGACTTTTATAAAAACTCATTAACTAAAGGTCTCCAAATAGGCCGATCTATGGATCTCAGAAGAAAATTTTCAATTTGGAGCACTTTTGCAAAATTTTGGATTTTTAACAAAAAGTTCAAGTTTGTAAACACGCGGTGATTTTTCTGATTTTTCCTGATTTTCTATCCTACCACCATCATAGATCTGATAGATCTGCTCGATCCCCAGCGGAGTCGCCAAAAATGTTGGTCTGAAAATCATCGCTTGCAGGCGGATCTATGGATAAATGAGCCAATAGTGTGCGGTGGGGCATAGCCCCTCTTTGAGTCAACAAAGCGAAACTCGGGTTTATTCCTATTCTACCAAAGCAGGAATCATGTGTAAGTCTCACAATATTCTCGCCTTCGGGGGTTTGGGATCTCATCCCAGTAGGGTTATTACCGACTGCGAAAAGAAAGGAATGAAAGAGAGGAAGAGGAAAGAGCAGGTCCGAAGGGAGAAAAGAAATGAATTCCAAAGCAGAAAGGTCAGAAGATTTATGTTTTTGGATTGGTAGTAAACAGAGCCAAACCTACTTGCATAAACAAACAAAGCAATACTGATGAATAAATGACAATAAAACAGAAGTAGATTCAACAGAATAAACACACAGATCTGACATAAGAAAGATCTAATGCAGATAACACATGTATTCAGCACAAAGTCTAAATATTGTATTAATATTTCATTCTGTTACAAAAAGCTCAAAGTCTTTTCTCCTTACTTCTATTTTTCATCTGAAAGATATTCACTCATCCATCTCCAATACAACAAGTATTGGGGTATTTATAGAAGAAGGAGAGAAAAGAAGGCAAAAAGGAGCCAAAACTTATTTACAAAATATCTAAAAGTCATGTTGACTTTGACAATCTGATGGATGACATCATCCCATGGTGCAACATGGATGATGTCATCATTTGTGTCAACATACTCCGATATTCCCAAAAATAAAGTCGAAGAAGAGAGAGAGAGAAGAAGAAGAAGAAAAAGCTACTCGTTGTCTTCATCCCGCGGCCGAAAGGGGGTAGCTCGCTTTTGTTGCTGATCTGCACGAAGAAGAAGCGAGACCCAACGCAAAAAGGTTATATTAGTCATTTGGTCTTCCATTGAAGTGTTAACAGAAGAAAGAGTTAGTGATTTTGAGGCTCAGGGTGCGGGCGCATAAAAGCTACGACTTACAGGACTAAATAGGTAAGGCGCACAGAAAAAAGGTGTTGCGAAGGGTTAAATCGGTGCAAAGGCGCATGGCACATAGATCTTTGCAGGGTACATTTTGTAAAGGGTGCATGGAAACACCATGTTGCATAGAGACAGGATGCGCCAAAGGCGCATAGATTTTTCATGTTGCATGGAGATTTGGTGTGCCAAAGGCGCATGTATGGTTTGTGCAACATAATCTATTCGTGCGCTAAAGGCAACTTGCGCGGTGCACGGAGGGTCTACATAACATGATGTTGCTTTATGCAACAAGGAAAGCACTGTGCCTTTCAAAGCTTTGTACTTAGCGCGTGAGGGGGTGTTACATGGATGCTAGGTGCGCCAAAGGGTGCAAGAATCTTTTGCGTTGCATCCAATTTTGATGCGCTTAAGGGGGCGCGCAGGAAGTGGTTGTAGCATGCGAGAGAAACGTGCCATGAGGGCGCATCTTTTTATGATGTAACAGAGGCGATAGATGCGCCAAAGGCGCATCTGTTTTTGATGTTGCATAGCAAGTTCATGCACCAAAGGCAAAAAAATGGTTTTCTCTTTCAGAGGGGTTTCCACATGAGGTTTAGTTTAATCAAGGTTCATTGAAGGATATGAAGGAGTGCAATAGCAAGCAGGATTTTCAAGTCAACCTCATTTTTAGGACAGAGCTTCCTCTTCCAGCAGATCTGGAAAGAGGGGGAGGAATATGGAAAGACAAAGAAGGGGGCTAGTTCAATATTTCGATTCTTTAATCCAAAACCAGACCAACAAGCATTCAAAGGACCAAAAACGCAAAACACACGAAAGAGATAAGAACCTCTTACCCGGATAAATAGTGAAGAACATGCAAGCAAGTTCCACTACGTGTTTGAAAATGATAGGGCAAAGTGCTTGATTGTGCTCGAGATAAAAATATAATAAAAACGTGATTGCTCCAGTGATAATGACATTTGCAGACGCGCCTATATATAGGTGAGTCAGCAATAAATGCGCCACCAACTTTTTCAAATGGCGCATGGAATTCATTGTCGACATTGGAAAGTATGCGCCTTTGGCGCACCAAAGCGTCTGACAACACAAAGATATGTGCACCTTTGGCACACCGAAAGACATGTCAACACGAAGATACATGCGCCCTTGGCGCACCGGAAGCGGTGTTGACACAGGAAGATGTGCGCCCAAGGCGCATCAAAAAGAGGCGCAACAAAATTTCTGTCGACAGAAGGCGCATGCACCTCGGCGCACGCAGTGGGGAAGCCTCAACATAAAGGTGCAAAAAACACCACGTTGACACGAAAGCATGCGCCAAAGGCTTAAAGGGGTCACATCAAAAGTTGATGTTACATAGTCATTCTATGCGCCTGTACCAAAAAGACCAAAAATGACTAATTTCGAGAACAAGATTTCCCGGAAAGGGATTTCGCAACGTTCCGAATGCAAGGGATCCCCGCGAGGGATCGGAAAAAAATTTCGTTATGGTTATTGGTAAAATTGCCCTTGTCAATTTTACGGATAACATGCTCAAAACATAGAATGGGCCCTTGCTCCCATCGTTGTTCACTTCTTTAGGACCAAAACCTGTTTTGATTTGAATAAGTTCATTGAGCTAAATCTTAGAATCAATTATCACCACAGTCATATAATCGAGGACTACTGGGCCAATTGTACGGATGAATTTGAAGCAAGGTGGCGGCATTATGGCGGATTCCTCTCCAAATGATAAAGGAGCTCAATCTATATCAAATTCCTAAAGGGCTTCAAGATGACAATGCATACCTGTTGTCATATGAATATGATACATTGATCAAGCATACTCCCTTGGAGGATTTGGACTGGTTCAATAGGGAGAAGGATGACTTGGCTGAGATTCTGGCCCTTGTCCTTGTAAGAACCAAGGACAGGTTTGACAGAAGAGTCTGAGAGTTTAAGAAGAATCCAGGAGAATCTTCCTCCAAGGTCACATACACCTAGCTCGGAGGTACCTGCACAAACTCCTCCTCCTTCCTCAAATTAAGAACCTGAATCATCCACCCTTCTTCATCTACTCAAGTATATCAAAAGAAGGTGAAAGAGGTTAAACAGGAGCCGATTGAGGAAGATCCCCTGTTAAAGCATTTAGAACTACCTTCGGGGCCAGAGAACGTCATTGTTCTTAGTGAAAGTGATGATAGTGAAGTTCACGGTCCCTATAGTAAACATCGGAGGCTCTGCAATAGATAAAGAGAAGGAAGTGCATAGCACTGAACCTCCAAGTACCACCGATTCCTCTACCCAAGAAGCTCCAGATACTCCACTCACATCTCTATTGGAAGCAACAGTAGTAAGTACTTTAAGTGCCATGAGTTCTCTTTCTCTTGGATCTCTTGCTCCTCCTTCTTCCTCCACTTTTGCATGGGTACAACCCTTGGTTGATAGCAGGAAGAGGAAGCCTTCTTCTCGATTGATAGGGCCAAATTTTGATGTTGTAGCAGCCTTGTTGGGCACTAATCCTTCTGCTCCTGCAAAGAGAGCTAAAACAACTTCAAGGATAGTGAAATATGTCCAAGGCCAGCAGTTTCTTGAGGTAAAAAACCTAAGGTTGATAAGGCAGAACAAGATCTACTATCCTCTGATCTAGAGCTTTCTAGGATCCCGATGGGAGAATCCACCCCTGAGAGTGAGGTGCATAACCTTCAGGAAACAATAACCCGAGTTATTGAGAGGGTAGAAAAAGGTAAACAGACTATAGAGCAGCTGGAGGAATAAGCTCAAATTCTTTCTAGCTTCATCAAGTCATTATTATCCAAGGACAAGGTTTTGGATCCTACTCCACTGACTGCCCTTCCACCACCTATGATTCTTAGTCAAGATGAAGTCCAGAGCATTAAAGACATACATAGGTATTCCATCTATGGGAGAGCTATGGAAGCCATGGTGGATGACATGATCATTGCAGGTTTGAATTTCATTGTAGAAGCCTTCAAACTCAATGAGAAGGTAACTAATCTACAACAAAATCTCTCCTCCACAATTGGGACCATGGATAAAGAACTTAAACTTTGGAGTAGCTGCATAGTGGATCTTCACCTGATGGGATAGGCTGATGAAAATATATTGATGGCCAAAAAAGTTTTTGATGATGCCAAAGACAATTTATCAAGGTCATGGGTTTTCAACATGGAATGGAAAATAAAAGTTCTTGGAGGCTTTAGGAGAGTTGAGGAACAATTGGCAGAAGGGAGAAGCCTTCAAAACTTGTGTTGTATCCACTTTCAAAGATATTCACTGTCATCTTCACGATGAAACTTCAGGTGTTCCTTTCTCTCTCCAAGAAATTAAAACTTAGTTAAGGGCATTTGTTAAAGAAAACTTGTTCAAGGAGGAATCAATTACCAAAGAGAAGATAAAGGAGATTTTCTCTCTTCAATTTGCTATTGAAGAGGCTAATAAATAATATCATGTGCACACCGAGTTTGATAAGGAGATGGAGAAATGCCTAGGTACTTGGACTCAAGCTACTGCCAACAAGTCAATCCCATGAGGCAGAGACATAGCAGAAGCATTAAATAATTTTAGGCAATGAATCCTCAAGTCGGTGGGCCCTCCTCAGCAATAGGCAGTTGTTTTCCTTCTAAGCTCCTCCCTTCCTTCTTTTTCTCAAATCGGGCTTATTGTAATTAGTTAAGGGTTTTGTGTCAAGCATCTCCTTAATTAACATTTTAGTTAAAAGAAGCAGTTACCAAGTGTAACTAATTTGTAAGTTATATAATGGGCTCTCTACGCCCTTCATGGAGGGGGGTTGGAACTTGGTTTATTTTTTGAAAGTGTTAAGGAGTAAAAAGGAATCAATACAAAATATCTTTCTTTCTATGTCTATTTGGTCTTGTTCTTTCATTATTATATGTTAAATGTTATTGAATCATTTATCTATGTTACTTCAAGAAGCTTTGTATTCCTGTAGATGTAATTTCTAGAACTTTGTGTCTTTGAAATAACATCTTATTGTCTCAAATGCAAATGGTTCTGTTCCAAATAATTTCATTCTAGCATGCGTAAGGAATTATTTTGTTATCTATATTTCTTGAGAGTGCCTTTCTACCCCTTCCCACTACTTAATTCCTCTATCCTTTTGTATTGATGATCTGTTCTATTTTAACACTTTCATGATATCTCGAGTTCCCCATTAAAACTATACACTGTACATGTGTAAATAAGTTTTTGCCTTTAAATAAGGGAACCTCTCCCATTAAAGAGGAGGGAATTTTTTCCCCTGACTGTTGTTCTCAATAAAGTCCTTTTTGATGACCAACAGTTTTTGGCAACTCTACTGGGGATTCATTTTTTTAACGTATTCTAGTTCTATAAACAATTTCTTGATCATCCTTTGATCTGGTGACTCTACATTTTACTCACAGAAGGAGGGCCCTTGGTATTGAAGATTCTCAGTTTCAGCTTTTCGAGTAACAAGGTTTCACTTTTCCTTCAACAGGAAGAAATAGAAGAGCTCGTTCAACAAGCACTCCTCCTGTTGAAGATAGAACCCCTGTAGGTGGTATTCCTCTAGAGAAACTCAGCCCTAATCTCCACACTTTGATTCTTGTTGGTGTTTCAGTTCCCCTTCAAGTCGTCTTTCCAAGGATGGCAACCCCATTACCTTGGGGCCATCATGTTGGGCCTCTTGCCCTTCCTCAGCCTTTGCATGAGTTACCCAGGGGTAACAGGAAGAACTTCCCCAAGTTCAGAGGTGATGGCAAGGTGCATCCTGATGAACATATCACAACCTTCATAGTTTCATGTGGAGTCCTCGGAGTTGAACATGAAGATATCTTGGTGAGGCTTTTTGTAAAGACTTTACAAGATAATGTAGTGGATTGGTTCTATCACCTTCCTACTGGGGCCATTACTAGTTGGACCACGATGAGAACAAGATTTGAGAACCGTTTCAAACCTGTAGAGGATGTACATGCTTTGCTGGCCCAAATTTCTCAAATAAAGAAGGAATCACAAGAACCCATAAGGGAATTTGTGGCTAGATTCAAAATTTGATTAACAAAATCCCACCAGACACTCAACTTGTAGATCAAATTCAAAAAAATTTCTTCCTGAACGCTCAATTACCTAAAGTTAGCTACGCATTGAGAAGAGCCAATCTCGCAACATTGGCTAAGGATCAGAGATTAGTTGTTAGCATTGAAGATGATTTGATTATGTCTGGCAAGTTGAAAAGAGACCCTTCTAAATCTAGGGCTTCTTCTTCCTCCTCTTCCACTCCCAGACCTAATATTGATCCATTAGTACAAAAGCTTGCTAATGACCTCATTGCCATCAAAAACAATTGGCTCAACACGCTCCCTATGCGGATGTTCCAAGGAGGAATTTTCAGCCTAGAAATCATTTTCCTGCTTCTCAAACAAGGCTAGCACTTGAGGGACCACCCATCAAGGTCCTTGTTAATGTAACCTGTGAGGTTGAAGAACCTGAAGATGAAGAAGTTAATGAAGATTGTGAAGAAGTTGAGGAAGAAGAGATAGAGGAACTTGAGGGATCTCGAGTTAATTTCTTCACTACTAAAGGTGTTGATGAAGAAGATGATTATGATGAAGTAGTAGCAGATATGAATAGTAAATCATATGCTTCATGACTTGGGAGTAGACAATTAAACGGGAAAAAGTGATATAGCTCGCTAAAAGATCCAAGGAGCATCCCATGACCATCCCTGTTATTGTAAAAAGAGGATCTCCTATCCCCACTACACCCACACGAAAGGTGAGTTCTACCAATTCTATTTTTCCTAATTCTACTACTAAATTTTTTTCTTCTATAACTCCTAAATCTGATAAACCTAATATTCCTAGTCATGATAGCCCATCCACCTCTGGGTCTTTCGATATCATTGATCACCTTAAAAAGACAAAGGTTTAAGTTTCAGAGGCTAAGTATTATCAAACCCATCCTAAAGATTTTGCCAAAATGGTTCACTTTGTTAATTCTCACTCCAAAACTACCTCTAAAGGCCTCTTACCTACTCCATCCTCCGCACCCCAACCTAATCTGGTAGTTGCAGTCACCTCACCTAATGAGAAGATCAAACCATTTTATGTGACCCTTCTTATAGTAGGCCATAAACTCAGCAACTGTGTCATAGATTTAGGAGCATCAGATAATGTAATGCCTGCCAAAGTAGCCCATGCTTTGGGTCTAACTCTCACACGCACTTATGGGTCTTTCTATTCCATGGAGAGTAAGGAAGTTCCCCTAGTTGGAAGAACTAAAGATGCACAAGTAGCTTTTGCTACTTTACCTGAGAAAAAGGTCTTGGCTACTATTCTAGTAGTAGATATCCCTCCTTCATATGGTATGTTGTTAAGTAGGAACTTCTACAAAGATGTGGGAGGAGAAATTCAAATGGATTTTTCACATGCCCTCATACCAGTTAATGGAAAAATGAAGAAGTTGTTGCCCGAGAAGCAATCTAAGTATATTGTACAAAAGACAAATGATCCCAAAGCACAAATACTTTATGAGGATATTGGGCATGGTAACTATATGATTATGTCTCTGGAGGAAACTCAACTTCCCAAAGAAGTACTCCATGGTCCTATTGGTGTTTGGAATTTAGAATTTGATGGAAGTTGTTCCTCGACTGGTTCTGGAGCTGGCATAGTGTTGATATCCCCGAGGGAAAGGTTCATCCTTTCTCATTCAAACTACAATTTGAAAATACCAATAATACAGTAGAGTATGAAGCTCTCATTCTTGGACTTAACGTGGCAAAAGAAAAAGGTGTGAAGAATCTTCTAGCTCGTGGAGATGCAGAACTAGTTGTTAAACAAGTCAGAGACCTTTTTCAAGTAAAGAATAGAAGGTTGAAGCATTACAAGAATCAGGTTTGGGATTCTATTGAATTTCTTGACGCCTTCTCCATTGAAGCGGTGCCTAGGGAAAAGAACACCAGGGCTGATTCACTAGCTGTCTCAAGATCATTGCTAATACCTCATCTTGGCTTCTCTCAAGATAAGTTTACCATTGAGATGATCCATAGGCCCAGTGTGCCTGATAATGCAAGTAACTAGAAAATTTTCAATGATGATCAGCATTTTATTTCTTTCTTAGAGCTCAGGGATAACTTTGAACAATTGTACTTTGAAGGGATAATTTACCTCGTGAGAGTGTATCTTCCAACAAAGAGGGTGTCAGAGAGGAAATAGATCAAGATGGGTGCATCAAACTCAAGGGTAACAAGATTCCTAAAGCACTGGTGAGTTTAGAAGAATTGTTTGATAAACATGATAGGTATGTTAAGTCTAAAGCTTTTGTGGGAGTACAACAATCTGCTGAGTATGAAAAGATTAATATTGGGAGCTCTGCTGACCCCAAGATGGTGAACGTTGGAAAATGTTGTACACCAGAAGAAAAGAAGAGGGTGGTGAACCTCCTAAAGAAGTATAGGGATGTCCTTGCATATTCATATGAGGATCTAAAGGCTTTTCAACCAAAGGAAATGTAGCATTTCATCCCTCTCAAACCTGGGATTAAACCTTTCAAGCAAAAGCAAAGGTAATACAATCCAAAGATTGCTGACACTATTTTTCAGGAAATACAAAAGTTGTTGAAAGCCAAAATCATCTTCCCTATTCACCATTCGACATGGATTGCCAACATTGTTCTGTCAGGAAGAAAAATGGTGAGATTCGTATTTGTGTTGACTTCAGAATTTGAATCAGGTTTCTTTGAAGGAAAACTATCCTCTGCCCATGATGGATCAAGTCTTGCAAGCTGTTACAGGATTTGAAATGTTTTCCATGCTTGATGGCTTCTCGGGGTATAACCAAGTAGAATTCAATACCACAGATCAACACAAGATGGCCTTTACCACCCCCTGGGGTACTTTTTCCTACAAGAGGATACCTTTTGGACTCATTAATGCCGATGCCACTTTTCAAAGGGCTATGGACTTGGCTTTTGGAATCTTGAAAGGGAAATGTATTGTTGTGTATTTAGATGACTTGACCGTGTTTTCCAAAACTAGAGCAGATCATTTTCAACATCTAGAAACGGTTCTCTTGAAATGCAGAGAACATGGGATCTCTTTGAATCCTAAGAAATATGTCTTTTGTGTCATAGAGGGAAAATTGTTAGGGCATGTTGTCTCTAAAGATGGAATCAAAATTGATCCTGAACGAGTTCAAGCTATTCAACAATTCCTCTTCCAACCGTAGAAAGAAGGGAGTGCATTCTTTCTTCTGTAAGATCAAATTTCTAGAAGATTCATCCCTGATTTTGCAAAGTTAACTTTGGATATCTCCCAAATGATGAAAGTAAAACAAATGTTTGGCTGGTCTTCTGAAGGGAAAGAAGCCTTTGAAGGTATTAAAAAGGCTATTGCTAGAACTCCTATCTTAGCATGTCCAGATTTTAGCAAAGATTTTATTATCTATTGTTATGCCACATATAACACCCGGCTTCGTCTTAACTCAGAAAGATTCTAATGATCATGAACTCCCAATTGTGTTCATGAGCTACATTCTTAAAAATCATGAGTTGAAATACACAATGATGGAGAAACATGCTTTTGTAGTGGTTAAAGTTGTCAAGCAGTTTCATTTTTATATTCTTAACTCTCACTCCACAGTACTTGTGCCTGACACAACCATCAAGTCTATTCTCATGCAGCAAGATTTTGGAACTAAGAGAGGGAACTGGGTGGCGAAGGTTCAAGAATATGATATTGACATCAGACCAACCAAACTAGTCCATGGTAAAGGCTTGTGTGAACTCATTGCTGAAGGAGCTGGCCATGAGTTACCTAAGGATGAAGTTGATGTTCCTACTATTTTGTTTCTCAGCTCAATTGATGAATGGTATGTTGATATCGCACATTTTCTCACCTATGGAGAATGTCCCTCTCATTTGACTACCAAGGAGAAAAGAGCTATCAAGTTAAGAGCAGCCCAATATGTATTGTGGGAGAATGCTTTGTTCAAATGTGGGATGGATGGAATATTTCTGAAATGCGTTGATAAAGAGCAACAGAAGAAGCTTCTTTCAGCTTTCCATGATCAAGCATGCGGAGGCCATTACTCATCTACTGTCACTTCTCACAAGATTCTTTGTGCATGATACTATTGGCCTACCTTGTTCAAAGATGCATCAAAGTGGATTGATAAATGTGAAGCTTGTCAGACCTTTGTGGGTAGACCTAAGTTGTCTGCCTTGCCACTTAAACTAGTTGTGATTGAGGAGCCCTTTTAACAATGGGGTTTAGATTTTATGAGAACACTTAATCCATCCTCAAGTGTTGGACATACTCATGTGTTGACTGCCATAGATTATTTTACTAAGTGGGTAGAAGCCATCCCAATAAAGAGTACTACTTCTGAAGTAGTATGCAATTTTATCAAAGAAAACATCTTGGTGAGGTTTGGTGTGCCAAACAAGATTGTAACTGATAATGCTTCGAATTTTTCTTCAACTGAGATGATGGATTTTTGTTATGGCTATGGCATCTCCTGGCTCACTCTTCAGATTATTATCCCCAAGGGAATGGACAGCAAGTAAATCAACAAACAAAAATATGGTGGCTATTATAAGGAAATTGGTTAATGAATCTCAGAGGAATTGCACAAGAAACTTTATGATGCTCTTTGGGTAGATAGAATTACACCTAAAAGAGCTATTGGGATGTCCCATTTTCAAGTGGTGTATGGTGTGGAAGATAAATTACCGATAAGAATAAGGAGCTACCAGCCTTGCATTTAATGAAGGCCATTGAAGACACCACTTCAATGATTCTTTAGATAAAGGATCATGTGTCTTCATAAGTTGAATGAAGACAGATTGCAGTTCTTGATAGAGTCTCCGCTCATCGGTAGAAGGTAAAATATTTGTTTGATAAGAAGGCCAGGTCCAGGGATTTCAAAGTTGGAGACATTGTTTTGCTATGGGATAAAAGGCATGAGCCTCTAGGAACCCATGGTAAGTTTGATTCTCTTTGGCTCGGTCCTTTCAAAATCGGGCATTTTGCTTGTGAGAATTCTTTCTATCTTGATTACATGGATGGTTCTTCTCTCCCACTTCCTTGTAGTGGGCAGTACCTGAAATTGTTTAAGTCCTAGGTGAGTAGGAAGTCTTTTTGTATATTATGTATAGGGTGTGTTTTCTTTCCCTTGCTTTTGGTGTGTTTTCTTTCCCTGTTTGGGGTGTTATCTTCTGTATGTGTTTTCTTTTGACTCTGTGGCCCAATGTATAAGGCACTGGTCTTCTTCCCTAGCTTTCAGAGATTTCTTTCCTTATCTCATTCTTTTAATCTAGCCAAGCCATCCCCAGAAAAATCAAGTTGTTGTCCTCTCAAAATTTCCCCTCTTTCGAAAGTCAAAAAATTGAAAATTTTGAGTTTACACCTTTTTATGATGTTCTAGTAAAGAGAAAATTTGAGGAGTTAGGGAAAATTCACATTTTTTAGTCATTTCAGTGTTTTATGGGTCTGTCAGACATTTTTTCCCATATGTCCCAAGTTCTGCCAGACCCTCTGTTCCCCGATCGGCCGTTTTCCCCGAAATCTATTAACTTTCGAGTCTGTCGGAACTTTTTGTTCCAAATGTTCTAAGTTCACCCGCGCACTCTGTTCCTCGATCGGCCACATCGGGCCCTTCACATACTTTTGTCTTATTTGTCCCAAAAGTGTCTGTTCATTCCGTCCCCGCTTTACCCGCATCGCCCACTTCGCCGAATCACGTTTTCGCGTCCCTCATGTCCCAAATGTACCAAAGACCATCCGGCTAGTTTTTTCTGCTCTTCCCGATGCTCGTCTTTTTGAGTCGGTGCATATGAATTTAATGTGCATTTATAACCTTCTCTCTCCTAAAATGGATATTTAATGGGACTACCCTCTACGCATTTTTACACACTTCTTACTTGCTGCCATTAACTCAAATCCTTGCAATCAAGACCTTCTGCTCATGCTCCCATTCCCCTTGCATTTTTTTATTGCAAATTCAAGTTGTGAAGACTATTTCTCTTGTACGCTGTCAACATGAAGATCAAATTTCAGGGTCAGGAACATGTTTCACCGCTTGAATCTTCTGTTCCCGATATCGGGATAGTGAGGTTCATCACCTAGATTTTGGTGATTTCTGGAGCAGGCTAACTGACCCTAATCCTTCTCCCATGGCGCAAATGATCAACGACAGTGGCCTTGCATTTGTTGCAGGTTTCCCGATCTCGGTATAGTGTGCCAACACTGTACTCACCTACGAGCTCACTTCAACCCTAACACGAATGAATTATCTAATGTGCATGGGGAACTGATTGCCAAACTAGATGTTGTTGCCATTGCTGCTGCTCTACGGATCCCAGAAATTGAAAACTCCATGGTTATCTCTCAAGCTCAAGCACAGACTCTCTTCGAGCAAGATAGTGATAAATACAAAGCGAGGATAGCAAAGTCATGGTTGAAGAACCCTAAAAGGGAGCATCTCGACTTTCCAAGGCTCTGTTTAGGGCTGATTTTAACGAAGAGCCGTCATCGATTTCATCATCTTGTTAGCTCGTGTCATGGGCTTACCCTCCACCAATGAATTTCACTTTTGGATGTGCCCGCTCCTCAACATCATCTGTAAAGGTAGCCAAAACATAAATTGGGCAGAAATCATTTGCATGAATTTGACAGAACAGTTGTCCAATGTGCAACAGAGCAAGAAGTTCTATATGAATTCTTATCTTATGTACACCCTAGCAGCATCTTGGCAATGGTTTGGTTTCACATACGTCGAGGGTTAGAAGGTTGAACCCATTTATGCATATTGCCCTCAGTTCACCCTTGAAACCAGCAACCATAACTTCAAGAGGGTGAATGATGCTTTTACCATGTACATTATGAGGCTCCTAGAAAGTAATCGGCCAGAAGATTTTCTGATGAGGCCATGAACCTGATAGAAAAATATGGAGCTTTCGTCATTCAATTCAAATGGTTTTCGTATATCAGGTTAGCCAGTTATGAGAACACACCTCTTAAACTCCCTATGTTTTGTAATGATAAGATGGATTTGATTGAAGTATGAAGGCAATTGGATAAGTTACATAGAACCTACAGAGACAAGAAAATATTTGGGCTACATTTCCCCATATCCTTGGGTAATTATACATGTAAAACAACTTTGGATGCTCAAACATAGAAAGGGCCCTTGCTCCCATCACTGTTCACTTCTTCAGGCCCAGGACTTATTTTGATTTGAAGAAGTTCATTGAGCTAAATCTCAGAATCAATTATCATCACAAGTCGAATCCTGAGGAATACTGGGCCGATTGTGCAGATGACTTTAAAGCAAGGTGGTGGCATTATGGCAGATTCCCTCTCCAGCTGATAAAGGAGCTCAATCTATATCAAATTCCTGAAGGGCTTCAAGATGACAATACAGACCTGTTGTCATATGAATATGATACATTGATAAAGCATACTCCCTTGGAGGATCTGGATTGGTTCAAGAGGGAGAAGGATGACTTGGCTGAGATTCTAGCCCCTGTACTTGTAAGAACCAAGGTCTGGTTTGATAAAAGAGTTTGAGAGTTTAAGAAGAATCTAGGAGAATATTCCTCCAAGGATACTTCAACCCCTAGGAAGGGGTCACATACACCTAGCTCGGAGGTACCTACACAAACTCCTCCTCCTTCCTCAAATTAAGAACCTAAATCATCCACCCCTTCTTCATCTACTCAAGTATATCAAAATAAGGTGAAAAAGGTTAAACAAGAGCTGATTGAGGAAGATCCCCTATTAAAGCATTCAGAACTACCTTCGGGGCCAGAGAACACCTTTGTTCTCAGTGAAAGTGATGATAGTGAAGTGCCAGTCCCTAAAACTTCAGAGGCTACAATAGATAAAGAGAAGGAAGTGCATAGCACTGAACCTCCAAGTACCATTGATTCCTCTGCCCAAGAAGCTCCAGATACTCCACTCACATCTCTACTGGAAGCAACAATAGTAAGTACTTTAAGTGTCATGAGTTCTCTTGCTCTTGGATCTCTTGCTCCTCCTTCTTCCTCCACTTTTGCATGGGTACAACCCTTGGTTGATAGTAGGAAGAGGAAGCCTTCTTCTTGATTGACAGGGCCAAATTTTGATGTTGTGGCAGCCTTGTTGGGCACTACTCCTTCTGCTCCTGTAAAGAGAGCTAAAACAACTTCAAGGATAGTGATAGATGTCCAAGGCCAGCAATTTCTTGAGGTAGCAAAACCTAAGGTTGATAAGGTAGAACAAGATCTACTAGCCTCTGATCTGGAGCTTTCTAGGATCCCAATGGGAGAATCTACCCCTGAGAGTGAGGTGCATAACCTTTAGGAAATAGTAACCCGAGTTATTGAGAGAGTAGAAAAAGGTAAACAGACTATAGAGCAACTAGAGGAACAAGCTCAAATTCTTTCTAGCTTCATCAAGTCATTATTATCCAAGGACAAGGTTTTGGATCCTACTCCACTGACTGCCCTTCCACCACCTATGATTCTTAGTCAAGATGAAGTCCAGAGCATTAAATACATACACAGGTATTCCATCTATGGGAGAGCTATGGAAGCCATGGTGGATGACATGATCATTGAAGGTTTGAATTTCATTGTAGAAGCCTTTCAACTCAATGAGAAGGTAACTAATCTACAACAAAAGCTCTCCTCCGCAATTGGGACCATGGATAAGGAACTTAAACTTTGGAGTAGCTGCATAGTGGATCTTCACCTAATGGGATAGGGTGATGAAAATATATTGATGGCCAGCAAAGTTTTTGATGATGCCAAAGACAATTTATCAAGGTCATGGGTTTTCAGCGTGGAATGGAAAATAAAAGTTCTGGAGGAGGCTTTAGGTGAGTTGAGGAACAGTTGGCAGAAGGGAGAAGCCTTCAAAACTTGTGTTATATCCACTTTCAAATATATTCACTGTCATCTTCACGATGAAACTTCAGGTGTTCCTTTCTCTCTCTAAGAAATTAAAACTTCAGTTTAGGGCATTTGTTAAAGAAAACTTGTTCAAGGAGGAATCAATTACCAAAGAGAAGATAAAGGAGATTTTCTCTCTTGAATTTTCTATGAAGAGGCTAATAAAGAATATCATGCACACACCGAGTTTGATAAGGAGATGGAGAAATGCCTGGTACTTGACTCAAGATACTACCAACACGTCGGTCACACAAGGCGAGAGACATAGTGGAAGCATTCAAAAAGTTCAGGCATCGATCCTCAAGTCGGTGGGCCCTCCTCAGCAATAGGAAGTTGTTTTCCCTTCCAAACTCCTCCCTTCCTTCTTTTTCTCAAATCGGGCTTATTGTAATTAGTTAAGGGTTTTTGTGTCAAGCATTTCCTTAATTAAAATTTTAGTTAAAATAAGCAGTTAACAAGTGTAACTAATTTGTAAGTTATATAATGGGCTCTCTACGCCCTTCATGGAGGGGGTTAGAACTTGGTTTATTTTTGAAAGTGTTAAGGAGTAAAAATCAATCAATACAAAAGATATTTCTTTCTATGTTTATCTAGTCTTGTTCTTTCATTATTATCTCATTAAATGTTATTGAATCATTTATCTATATTACTTCAAGAAGCTTTGTATTCATGTAGATGTAATTTCTAGAAATTTGTGTCTTTGAAATAACATCTTATTGTCTCAAATGTAAATGGTTCTATTCCAAATAATTTAATTCTGGCATGCGTAAGGAATTATTTTTTTATCTATATTTCTTGAGAGTGCCTTTCTGCCCCTTCCCACTACTTAATTCCTCTATCCTATTGTACTGATGATCTATTCTATTTTAACACTTTCATGATATCCGAGTTCCCCATTAAAATACATTGTACATGTGTAAATAAGTTTTTGCCTTTAAATAAGGGAACCTCTCCCATTAAAGAGGAGGGACTTTCTGTCCCCTGACTGTTGTTCTCAATAAAGTCCTTTTTGACGACCAACACATCTCTTTTTTTCATTTTGATAAACACCACTCAATATTTTCATCATTATTCTTCTTCTTCGGCTTGATGATCCTACTTAACCATCCCCATCACATGGTAATCTTAATTAAGAGTTTCTCTTAAGATTAGTTTTCCATATGACCCTTCCACATCGCATCATATTTCCCTCATCTTTTGTCTCCCATCTCTCGTCATAATCATTTGCTCCAACCAACCATTCCACACCTGTACCCAATACAATGTCGTCTTTCTCCTTCCATATTGTCACTTCCGGTTTGGTGATCTTACTTAACTCCTCATCCGGCCCGACGATCTTACTTAAGGGTCCTTATTAAAGATGACCTGTCATCCTACACTCGCCCACCACTCCACATTCTCACCATCTACATTTTCTCATTAGTCCCCATCATCACATACTCTCACCTCCTCTTCCATTCTTGTAAATACCACTTCCTACTTGCCCCTTTTCATCTCCATCATCCCTCGTTGGGTAATCTTACTTAACCATTGCTTCCCATTCATTTCATGTCTTATTTCTTCATCTTTTTCTTGTTCATTATCATCCAATTCATCCTTTCCTTGCCTTCATCTTCGCACACATCGTTACCCCTTCTTTCTTTACTCTTTCCACTCCATCTTCTAGAGTTCTCCCAAATATCTACCCCCATATTTACCCATCATTGTCATTGATCATCTCCTAACATTATTTCATCATCATCTTCCATTTTTGCACTAATAATTATTTGTGCAATTCTCCTAAAAGCAATCCTCCATTATATCTTCATGCATTCCTTCCTTTGTGCCCTTTGATTATTATCGGGGACTTCTCTTAACATCCCTCTATTGGCATTCCCATTTTCATTCCTCGTTTAATTTTCCCCTCTTATCACCTTTTGTCCCATCCTTCCCTACTGATCACTATTGGTGGATTTCTCCTAACATCCCTTCGTTGGCATTCCCTCTTCTATCTCTTTCTCTCTTTTTCTTCGCCACCTCTCCATCTTCCATTCTTCCTTGCCAATTTATTTACTTTCTTCATCATACACCCTCTCTATTTTCTCATCATCAAATTATCCTAATCTTATGCATCTTCGCATATTTTCCAATTGGTGTCATTCTCCCCTCCAACTTCCCCTTACATTTAAGATATTGGTCACTCTTTATCGAATATCTCCCATTTTGGTTTCCTCCCATTTGCATAATTTCCTCCATTTTCCTCCCTCCTTTATACCCCTGATTTTTTTGCTTCCCATGTATCACCTTCTTCCTCATTGTACTCTCACTTCCTTCCTACTTCCCCATTGATGACTCGACACTTCAACATTGTCCCATATTTTTTATCATCTCACCATCCACATGCATTTCCATGCGATCGGTTCCATATTCTTTGCCATGTATTTCTTCACTATGATATGGTTCCTTCAATTCTCTCCACTTTATCATCTCTTTCATTTTCAATTACCTCTCTCCCTTCATCCGATTCATCCTCTTTCACACCTTTTGTTTTAAATAACTCTCTCCCTTTTTCATAATTTCACCCTTTGGTCTCATTTTTGTCTTCTTCTTCTTTGTCCTTCATCATTTCCTCCTTCCCTTATAATTTGTCTTTTTATCTTCGTCCTCCCCTTTAATTCCTTTTTCCTCCTCCATTCCATACCCTTTTCTCCCTCAACTTTGACCTTTCTTTCTCTCTTCTCAAAATCAACCACTCCTATTGTCCATTCCCTTTTCTCTTTCTCATTACATCCTTCAACACATCCTTTGCACCTAGCATTCACAATCAATTCCTATGTTTCTTCGTTTATACACCATCACCAATCCATTTCATTACATCTCATTCTCGTCCTTCTCTCTGCAACATTGGCCTCTTCTCTTTTTGAGAACCCTGTCACATCTTTTATCTTCGTTAGTCCTCTCGCAAGGACATCATCATATCCATTTCTAAGAATCTCTTCCAATATTTCTTCAACATTTTTGTCTTGGAAGATACCATAACGCCATCACCTATTTGATCTTGTTCTCTTCCATAAATGTTTGCTCTAATTTTTCACAAAAGTAGCTTGACTCCTTTTCCTATTTGTCGAAGAAGCGGGAATACTTTCCTTTTTCCTCACCCCATTATTCATCTTCCTTCAAATGCAAACCTTTCTTAAGAAACATGTATTCAACATCCTACTTAACACCCTCTTGGGGCATTTTATCCAATATATTATTCGTATCCACATTCGTGGCCATACTCGTTCCCCCTGGGATATTTTATTTCAACATCCATCTTCCATTATGTAATTTGTTTGTCCTATGTTGGGGCACCTTCTCATCCTCATACTTGCGGATGCATATAACTCACTTTTTTTTCTTCTCGTGCCCTATGTTGGGGCATCATTATCTTCATCCTTGTCCCTTTTACGGATGCATGATTTTTCGAATGATTCCTCTAGACAAAGGATTGTGCATACCTTTCACATTCAGTTGCACATATTTTGATGTCTTCTTGTGACCCATTGGTCATCATGGATTACATCCATATTGCAGTGGTTTTCACCCACTCACCGGTCTCGTAGAGAATGTTATTGCTGTCTCGCTTGAGACCACAATTTTCCTCTACCATGTGATATAGGAGTCACCGCCATATTTTTCATTATTATTTTGATCCTTTATTTCTGGGCATCTTACCTTTGGTCACGTCTTTATCTATTCTCATAAACATATCTTCATCCAATTCCTTTTGTTTTTCTCTCGTGGCTTGCTATCGCAAACCAATCAACAAAAAGGGGTAAATGTAGACACCATTTTTGGTATGAACCCTCTCATTCATCCCGCATTTTTTCTCCTTCATGCAACTTCCCCTCTCGCCTTTCTCTTTCCTAAATTTGAGTAAATTCTATCTATTTACTCACCTTATTTAATAAATTATCAAATGGGCTCCATGTGGACCCATTTGATAATTAAAATCTTGGCATTATCTCCCATGTCAATTTATTCAATTTATGGGTAATAATATACCCATCCGACACCCCTTTCTTAATTTCAAAAATGGAATCTATTATCTCACCTACCATGTCAATCATGCTACCCACTCCAACTAATAAGTCAAACCATGGGTCCCGCATGATCACATCACCTCTTTTAACCCGGGTTACCTTACCCAACCCCGGTTACTCGAATAACCCCAATCTAACCTCACCTCTAAGCTATAAATATGGGTTCTTCCCCCTCTTTGAGGAGGATTAAGAACCTAGACAAAGGATGGACTTGAAACTGGACCAGAAACAAAGAAGAAAAACTGATGTATGAAATCTCTTCTTACTGAAATTTTGAGGGAGAAATCTTTGTCATTGTTTGTCATCTTGCCATCATGATGCCCATTTCATCTCCATATCAGAGCACAAGCTAAGTTCCCTCGTCATTTCAGTTACTTTTCATTTTGTATTGCATTATTTCTGCAGGATATCTACTATTCATCATTTATTTCTATCTTTCTAAACATGGGGGTTGACATCCTCTAAGGGAGTTAACATCCTCTTGGAACTGGGATTGTCTGGGAAACCCCCACATATTGTTATCTAATCTTATATGTTTCAGTTTTATAGATCTATCTTCTTTTATCACATATCCATTTTCTTTGCACCCGTATCATTCATCACCATTTCCAAGGTACTAAGCCCTTGCATTTTCGATGTTGTTTTGTGTGTTTTGGTTTCTCGTACATGAATCTGGACAGGAAGCAGGAAACTCCGATCAACACACAACAACAATTTTTATGAAACAGAACCTCGAATCTGGAATCCCTCCGACAATTAGAGATTTGTGAAGACAACTACTGGAATGCCCCAAAGACAACCTCCCAGACAACTTAATGCACTTTGGATCAAGCCTTTGAGGGACAGGTTCATTCTGGGCAAAATGTAGAAGCAAGCTTTCAGATATGGTGGAACAATTGGGGACACCAACCTTATTCTTCACTCTAAGTGTTGCAGACACTAAATGGCCAGATCTCCACAATATTATGTCGGGTGAATACCCAGCTGATCCTTGAGTCACACAACATTGGAAAAAACTTAACATTTTCTCTAACCCTCATCGAGTATCAACATACCTGCATTGCATATTCACAATATTTCGTGAAGAAATATTGCAGAAGGAACTTGGAGCAATAGAATTTTGGTACAGATAATCAAATCTACTTATTTCAAAGGTTTTCCAAACTACATAGCTAATATTTATGTTCCCTCGTCCTACAACCATGGAACACCTACCACTTATTCAAATTTCTCGAGATTGGAGCTACAACAAGAACCGTAAATGTGATAAATGGAAAAAGTAACCGACACAAGCAATTGTTTGGGTCCACCCGAGATTTGTGGATATCCTAGCTCAAGATTCAATGTAATATGACCTTTTCTGTTGGTCAGAACTCCTTTTATACAAACCTTTCAGAAATATTGCGTCTAAATTTGGCTCAACCCCACATGACATCAACGACACTTGGGACATGTTCAAGCACAACTACAAACTATGGCATGTTTTACACACTACCGTAGACACATGACCTATTACAGATGTTAGTTATGACTCAGAGGTTGAATGCAATATTCAACACGAACCAATGAAAGAATGGCAAGTCTTCGCACAACTTCGTTCAGAAACAACATGGGTCTTGACAGGTCTTTATATGTTAGGAAACAAGACTTTGACGTACATAATAATTGGAGCATACATGACATTACACAAGACTTGAAAAGGCGACACAATTAACAATAGCATGCAGTCACACCACCATCTACAACAATTCCTTTGTCTCCGGAAAAATGACTAGCTCTTCATACCATACTACACCATTCAAAAAAAAACCCATCTACCTCCACTAAGATTGATAATTCAAGGAGCGAAAGGCACATGAAAATCATTTCCTATAAATAAAATCGGGAATACATTCACAGCAGACAAGTACATCTCCCTCACCTCTACTTGTGCTCACCCCTACGATTGTTTCACCAACATTTCCGCATCCACAATCCATGTAGGCCTACGTATTCAAATCAAAGAACTGAAACCCCTTGAAAGTAGTGCATTATCGTCATTTCAAGAGTCATTGAAATGTAAAGAATATGTTCTTATTGATGAAATGAGTTTTATCGGACCAAAGTTACTAATCAAAACCGCGATGGTAGGGTGCGTGAAGCTTTCCCACACTCAAGAACATCTGAATTTGGGGACAAATCAGTCATCCTACTCGATGACCTCACCAATTACCGCCGGTTTTGGGCAGTCCTCTTTATGCAAGTAATTACTAAGGAACAACCCTTTGGAAGGGATTTAATTCTTCCATTACATTGCAAACATATTTCGGCAACAAGTAACAACCAATGCACAAGTTTCATCCCGAATTTCTTGCTCCACATGTGAGACTCAACCCCTCTAATTGAGGATTGGGAACTCGTAATGTCTCGCATAGACACACACCTAAATCAGCAAGAGCTCAATATTTTTAAAGACGCACCAATTTTTTTTGTAAAAACGGTCTGGTGGACTCCCACAACCTTCGAGATGTTAAAGGCATTGAACGCTTTGATTTCCCAATCCATTCTTTAAAAGTAAGTAATAGCAGTGATCTGGACCTCGAAAATCGATGATGATCGGTTGGAACACAAATTTTTGCTATACAAACAACAAAAATTCATGATTATTGCCCATCTATGGGTTGACGTAGGACTTGTGAATGGTGCCACAGAACAATCATCGAAATTGTCTATGATGCATCAATGCAACCAGCAACATTACCTTTATTTGTTGTTGTCAAATTTGATAGATACAATGGCCCATGTTGGGATCCCTCTAACCCATTACATATTCCCATACCCCCTATTTTGAGAGGGAATCAAAGACAATTTCCAATTAAAATGGCTTAGGGATTAACTATCCACAAGTCACAGGGACTTACTTTGCACAGAGAAAACCGCCGACATTGGAACCACTAAAGGGTAGGGTCTAACTTTCACAACTTTCTCTAGAGTTCCTCGCTTGCAAATCTACGCATTTCACCTGCTTTTCATTCGAGAGATACTCAAATATGGCGCAGTACCAACACTTGGAGCAAGAATAAACGAGGAAGCAAGACTACTATTACTCAACCCATCTTAAATAATACCCTCTTTCTTTGATAGCACCTCCACTACTACTATACTCAACACTTCTTGTATCCAAAGCAACACTGCTGCTCAAGGGGTATCAAATGTAATCATGTTTAGTGAAACTAAAAATTCCCACTAAAGGCTACCATTCATGATATAAAAACTGAAAATGTATACATGTCTCATTATGTGCACGTAGATCTACATTTATTTGATGTTGTGAAATATGATATGCAACTTTAAATGTACGAATTTGTAACATAATTAAATGTACACATACAACATTTCAATGTAATGTTTCAACTAAATTCCTACACTACAACTATCAATCACACACATTATCAAGTGTACAATAAAATGTACAACAATAATAGTCTTCTTCCTTGAAAAGTATTTACCAAGCACGAGAAAGAAAAGTCCATTGATTGCGATGGAAATTGAGTAGTGAGTACTAACGTCTTATTTTTGATGGTGTAAAATCAAAAATGCAATCAAGTTGACTCAGTCAAGTCAATTATAGAATGCTTTGCGTTATTCACACCAAGTCGAGCAATTACAGGACTATTTATTATTAGGTAATACATTATCGGCGGGTATTATTATTGTGCGGTTTAGATTATATCAAAAGAAAAATAGTCACCATGTACAACAAAGAAAATTCTATTGATTGCAAAGGAAATTGAGCGTGCAAGTTCTAACGATTATTTATTATGATGGTAGAAAATACATAGAAATGAGAGAGAACAAAACACATTGTGTTATTTTCAATCTTCGATTTTAATTCGAGTGGTTGGGGTGACAAATCGCGGTCTTACTTGCCTTCTCTATTTTCCATGGTTGCATTTATGACCTGATTTTTTCAAACTTCTTGTTTTGCTCAACTTTTTGGATTGATTATTACACTTTTATATGGGTTTTTGTAAACTTTCATTTTTAAGGCCTATGCAATATGCTATGTATTTTAGGATGTGACTTTTTCTACCCAATTTTAATATTATTAATGTTGTATATTTCTTGTTTATATATATATATATATATATATATATGCACTTTTCAATCGAAAAGTCAATTACAAAATGCATATTTCTTTCTTTGTTGTCAATACATTATTAGTGAATGATACATTGCCAACAAAATCCACAAACTTTTATTCAAAAGTTTTCTTAATACTAATGTTTTTAAAAACTTTACTATATTTTTTTCCTATTTGCACTTAAAATTATAATAAAAATCACTAATATTAACACTTAAACGTACATGTGAATGGTTGATATAGAGAAATATTTATAATTCATTGACCTAATCTTGCACCATATTTGTTATAAGGAATTTTATACAAGTCAATAGATTTATAGATTGTGTTCTCTATCGGTTATTGAAATGCACCTTTAGGTATTTATTCTAGTTAATTCTCTTATATACAAATTTATGAATAAAATACTTTATAATATTATATACAACATTGCACCATTTAATTTCTTCACTTTGAACATATGTAATTCCCCTTTTTTCTACCTTGTCTTTCTAAACACCTTGATCTCGGTGTTTTATGAATGAAATTGCTCATATAAGTTAATTGAAAAGAGACCAAATCCCACATGAAAAAAATACATGTTTATGCCAAGTAAGTCTTACTATTCATTTGAGAGAGTGTTAGGTCTCCCCTAGTACCCATCTTGTCTTGTGATGTGTCTTTGAAGTTTAAGTTAATGATCAAATTGAATTACGTATAACTAAAATAATAAACATTATTACTATTTAGCATTCATGAATGTGTTACACATGTCAAGCCTAAGGTCATTAAAGCAGTCTCTTTATGCCTTGCAGACACTGAACCACGTTTAGATAATGATAGCAATATATTAAACAAATTAAGATATTAAATAAATAAATTTAAGAAATTAGCCTTGATGAAAAGTAGATTTCTTGTAGACATCTAAAATGTCGACATAATTAATTCTGATTAATTTGTCCTTAAATATCTTAACATCTTCGTTATCTAATTAATCTCTTTCCTATATTTGTCCACTCAAAATTCCTGCTAGATAGAAGTGAAATTTCAAAATTTTGAGTTATGAGTGTTTTCTCTGAAGTGCCTAAGCCGTGAAAATTGAGAAAATCTGTTTTGGGTCATTTGTATGTATTTCGGGCTGTCGGAAGTTTTGTCGCGCTTTGTCCCAAGTACGAAAGTGCTTTCTATTCTCCGACCGGCCGAAATCCCCGAAATTGTCCCATTTTCGGGCCCGTCGGATGTTTTTGTCCCAAGTGTCCCAAAACTCAAAGTGCGCTCTGTTCCTACCGATCGGCCGAACCGCCTGAATCACGTGCCAGCACTTTCTTGTCCCAAACGTCCCAATTTCAAAAGTGCGCTCTGTTCCAATTTCACTCGAACCGCCGAGTCGCGTGCTCACGGAACTTCCCAAATGTCCCAAGTTCAAACGGACCTGTTGTTCCATTTTCGGCCGATTCGCCTGATTTTGTCCCAACTGTCCCGAGTTCCAAATTGCTCTCTGTTCCAATTTCGGCCGAACCGCCCGAGTCGCGCGCTTCGCACATTTTCGTCCCAATTGTCCCAAATTCATTTGTGCGTCTTCTCCCCGTTTCGCCCGAATCGGCCGAGCCTCGTGTTTCGCGCATTCGCGTCTCACATGTCCCAAGTGAACCTAAGGCAATTCATACTTAGTTTTTCCCGCTCGACCCGAATATGCTGTTTTTCAAAATATGAATTTAAGTTGCGGCTCTGATGCTATCAATCCGAAGATCAAATTTCAAGGACAAATGTGGCGAAGGGCGAATCTCTCAAGACGCTGTTGCATCGGTTTTCAAAGACACTCATTGTCATCCTCAAGATGAAACATCTGGTGTGTCCCTCGTGGCAAATACAGAGCTGAGACGTTAGAAAGATTCAGGCAGCGGATTCTGAAGACAGTGGGTCCCTCCCAATAGCTGGCCACCTGTCTCCTTCTCCTTTCTTTTCTCTTCTTCCCATTCCTTTCGTATTCCATGTAATTAGTTAAGAAATTGCGTTTGGCATTCCTTAACTATTCTCTAGTTAAAAGAAACGGTTACGAAGAGTAACTGATCTGCAAACTATATAATGGCATTTCTACGCCATTCTAAAGAGGAGGAAGAACTTGGATATTTGCTGAAAGTGTAAATAGATCTTAAAGAAATCAATACAAAAGGGCTTTCCATTCTTTGTCTATCTAATTCTTGTTGTCTCTGTGTTTTCCTTTAATATTGTGAAGATCATTTTGTTCCTAACTCGTTTAGTCTCTCGATTGCATCACTGTTCGGTTTGCAAGTACAAGTGATCTTGTAAAACCAAGAAGGAACTTTGTGTCCTTGATTAACAAATCGAAGAAGGTTATTTATGGAACTTTGTGTCTTTAAATTTAATCCCATTCAAATTGCTAATGCAAATGATCTTGTCTTAAATCCTTTGAAGCTTCGCATACACGAAGAATTATTCTCGCTATCTATAATTCTCGAATGTTGCTATTCTACTCATCTTCTTATTCCCTTCCTCGATCTGGCGTAATCGATGATCCTTGTGGAAAACACTTTCATAATATCCAATTTTGACCATAAAATAATGTTACTGTGTATTTGTAAATAAGTTCGTTTCAGAATGAGGAACCTCTCCCATTAAAGAGGAGGGACTTTTTGTCCCCTGTTGTTGCTCTTCTAAAAAGTCCTATTTGACGACCAACGCTTTTGGTGACTATTGGGAAAATCGCATTCGATACTTCTGCAATTTTTCGATCATCCTTTGATCTGGCGACTCGCGTTTCACTCGGCGAAGGACTCTTGGTATCGAAGATTCTCGGTTTCAGCTTTTGGAGCAACAGGTTTTCCTTTCCCTTCAAATAGAAGAACTCGTTCGACGAGCACTCCACCTGTCGAGAGATAGAAGTCCTACACAAACCCACCTAGCCCTAATCTGCGAGCTTTGATCCTTCTTTGGTGTTACGGTTCCCCTCCAAGCCGTATTTCCAAGAATGGCGGCACAATTGCCATGGGGTCAACGTGTCGGGCCACTGCCCTTGCTCAAACTTTGCATGAGTTACCTAGAGGTAACCGAAAGAACTTCCCAAAATTCAAAGGAGATGGCAAAGTACACCTTTTTGATGAACATATTGCAGCCTTCATAGTTGCATGTGGAGTCTTGGGAGTTGAACATGAAGACGTCTCGCAAGGCCGTTTTCGTTGAGACGTTACAAGATAATGCTTTTGTTGATGGTTCTACCACCTTCGGCTGGTGCCATCACCGATCGGAATACAATGAGAACTCGGTTAAAGCCATTTCAAGCCGGCGAGAAGATGTGCATGCCTGCTTGCCCAAATTTCTCAGATAAAGAAAGATCCATCAGAACCCATGAGAGAATTTGTGGCTCGATTCAATAGACTGATCAACAAAATTCTGTAAATACTCGACCGGTTGATCAAATTCAAAAATGTTTCTTTCTAAATGCTCAAATGCCCAAAGTCAGTTATGCTCTAAGAAGGGCTAATCTTGGAACGTTAGTTACGATCAAGAACTGGGTTGTTAGTGTCGAGATGACTTGATAATGTCGGGGAAGTTGAAAAGAGATCCCCCAAATCTAAATCTGCTTCTTCTTCCTCTTCCACCTCGGACCCAATCTTTGATCCATTAGTCCAGAAACTTGCAAATGATCTCGTCACTATAAAGAAACAACTAGCTCAGCATGCCCCGTATGTAGATGTTCCAAGAAGAAATTTTCAGCCTAGAAATCGTTTGCCTGCTCCTCACACAAGACTAGCACTTGAAGGGCCTCTGTCAAGGTTCTGTGAACGCAACTGTGAGGTTGAAGAGCCGATGATGATGTGGATGATGAAGCTCGTGAAGAGTTCCTAGAGGAATTTGATGATGAGGCGGAAGAACTCGAAGGATCTCGGGTTAATTTCTTTACCACCGAAGGCACTCGCGATGATGGAGATAACTATGATGAAGTGGTAGTAGATATGAACAATGAATCATTTCTTTGTCATGACTCGAGAACAGACAAGGCGTAAGGAGAAAGTAACACGGCCCATGAAGAAATCTAAGGAGCACTGCAACTATCCTGTAATTGCGAGGAAGAGGATCTCCTATCCCTACCTCATCGCACCAAAGGTAAGTCCCGCCAATCCTACTAGCAAAGCTCCTTCTTTTTCTCCTAAAGTTGATAAGCCTAGAATTCCAAATGATGATGGTCCATCTACCTCTTGATCCTTTGATATTGTTGATCACCTAAAAAGGACCAAGGTTCAAATTTGAAGTGAATACTACCAAACCCATCCTAAAGCTTTTGCAAGATGATCCAATTTGTAAATTCCCATTCCAAGACCACCTCTAAAGGCCTTTTTCCCACACCTCCTTCTCGCACTGACACCTAGTCTGGTAGCTCTTTGTCACCTCACACGGAGACAAAATCAAGCCTTTTTATGTTACACTTCTTATAGCCGGCCATAGGCTCGATGAATCGTGTCATAGATTCCGAGCCTCACGATAATGTGATGCTGCAAAAGTAGCTCATGCTTTAGGCTTGACCCTTACTCGTACTTATGGATCTTGCTACTCCATGGAAAGTAAAGAAGTGCCTTTGGTTGGAAGGATTAAAGATGCACAAGTGGCTTTTCTTTGCTTTACTCGAAAAGAAAGTCTTGGCTACCATCCTAGTGGCGGACATTCCTCCTTCTTATGGAATGTTGCTAAGTAGGAACTTCGTAAAGATGTGGGTGGAGAGATTCGAGATGGATTGGTCACATGCCCTCATACTGTCAATGGACACATGAAGAAGCTCTTTGCACTGAGAAACAATCTGGTATATTTTGCGAAAACGGATGATCCTAAGGCACAAATACTCTATGAAGACATGGGTCATGGTAATTACATGATTCTCCCCCGATGAAATCCAACCCTCCAAAGTATCACCTAAAGATCACAACGGTGTTTGGATTTTAGAATTTGATGGAAGTTGTTCCTCGGCTGGTGTTCTCGGAGCCGAGTCTGCTAGTATCACCTGAAGGCTACCTACACCCTTTTTCATTTAAGTTGCAGTTCGAAAACACTAACAATACAGCAGAGTATGAGGCTCTCATTCTTGGACTGCAAGTGGCCAAAGAACGAGGTGTAAAAATCTTTTGGCTCGTGGTGATGCAGAGCTGATCATGAAGCAAGTCAGAAGCCTTTTTCAGGTAAAAAATGGGAGGCTGAAGCACTACCGGAACCAGGTTTGGGATTAAATTGAATTCCTTGATGCTTTCTCCATTGAAGTAATGCCTAGAGAAAAGAACAGCAGAGCTGATTCACTGGCTGTCTCAGGGTCACTATTGATTCCCCATCCTGAATTCTCTCAGGATAAGTTCACTATTGAAATGGTCCACCGGCCTAGTGTACCTGACAATACCAATAACTGGCAAGTCTTCAACAATGACCGGCATTTGCTTTCCTTCCTGGAACTCAAGGGTAATTTGAGCAACTATATTTTGAGGGAAGTGACTTTGCCTCGTGAGAGAGTGTGTCTTCTCGACCAAGCCGTCACCCAAGGAAAAGCGAGATCGGGAAGGGTGCATTAAACTCAAAGGAAACAAGATTTCCAAAGGTTTGGTGAGTTTGGAGGAGTTTTTGATAAACATGACAGATATGTGAAATCCAAATCTTCTCTTTGGACCTCCTTGATCACCGAGTATGATAAGATTGATATAGGGAGTTCTACTGATCCCAAGCTAGTAAATATTGGAAAATGTTGCACAACCGATGAGAGGAGAAGAGCAATTGATCTTCTAAGGAAGTATAAGGATGTTCTTGCATATTCTTATGAGGATCTAAAAGCCTTCAAGCCAAAAGATATGCAGCATTCTATTCCCCTCAAACCAGGAATCAAGCCTTTCAAGCAGAAACAAAGGCAGTATAATCCCAAAATAGCTGACACTATATTTCAGGAGATTCAGAAATTATTGAAGGCTAAAATCATTTTTCCCATTCACCATTCAACATGGATTGCAAACATTGTGCCTGTTAGGAAGAAGAATGGTGAGATCCGCATCTGTGTTGATTTCAGGAACCTGAATCAGGCCTCTCTGAAAGATAACTACCCTCTGCCTATGATGGATCAGATTTTGCAAGCAGTAACAGGATCTGAAATGTTATCTATGCTTGATGGATTCTCGGGATACAATCAGGTAGAGGTTGATACTGCAGATCAACATAAGACATCCTTCACCACTCCTTGGGGTACCTTTGCCTACAAGAGAATGCCTTTTGGGCTGATTAATGCTGGTGCCACTTTCCAGAGCTATGGATTTGGCTTTGGAAGCCCGAAAGGGAAATGTATTGTCATATACCTTGATGACTCGATGTGTTCTCAAAGACAAGAGCGGATCACTTTGACCACCTGAAACAGATTCTGCTTTGAGATGCCGAGAGCATGGGATTTCTTTAAATCCTAAAAAATCTATTTTCTGTGTTACAGAAGGGAAGCTATTAGGGCACATTGTCTCGAAAGGACGTGCTCAAGATTGATCCCGAACGAGTCCAAGCCATCCAAAGAATTCCTCTCCCCGACCAAGAAAAAGGCGTGCATTCCTTCTTCGGTAAGATCAATTTCTTAAGAAGATTCATCCTGATTTTGCCGAATTAACTTTGAACATTTCTCGGATGATGAAAGGAAGCAAACTTTTGGTTGGTCTTCAAGGAAAGGAATCCTTTGAGGGTGTCAAGAAAGCTATTGCTAAAACTCCAGCTTTGGCACCCGACTTCAAGAAAGATTTCATCATCTATTGCTATGCTACCGATAATACCACTTCTTTGTCTTAACCCAAGAAGATTCTGATGGACATGAGCTACCAATTGCCTTCATGAGCTATATCCTGAAGGATCATGAGCTAAAGTACACCATGATGGAGAAGCATGCTTTTGCAGGTAGTCAAAGTCACAAGCAGTTCGTTTCTATATCCTCAACTCTCACTCTATAGTCTTTGGTTCCGAGATACGACTGTTAAGTCAATTCTTACACAGCAAGAATTTGGGTCCAAGAGAGGAAACTGGGTGGCTAAAGTCCAGGAGTATGACATTGATATCAAACCTACCAAGCTGGTTCGTGGCAAAGGTCTTTGTGAGCTCATTCTTTGAAGGAGCCAAACATGAGTTGTTGGAGGAGAAAGCTGATATTCCTCTTGTTCTATTCTGAGTTCGGTCGATGAATGGTATGCCGACATCGCCCATTTTCTCACCTATGGGAATGCCCCTCTCATTTAACCGCGAGGAAAAGAGGACATTAAATTGAGATCAGCTTGAATATGTACTTGTGGGAAAATGCTTTGTTCAAGCGTGGCTTAGATGGGAGATTTCTGAAATGTGTTGATAAGGAACAACAGAGAAAGTTGCTCTCAGCTTTTCATGATCAAGCATGTGGAGGGCACTATTCATCAACAGTCACAGCTCACAAGATACTCCGGGAGGATATTACCGCTTTCCTTGTTCGAGATGCATCCAAGTGGGTGGATAAATGCGAGGCTGCTGGACCTTTATGGGAAGACCCAAACTAGCCGCTTTCCTCTCAAGCCGGTTGTGATCGAGGAACCATTCCAACAATGGGGTCTAGATTTCATTGGTACACTCGAATCTGCTTCTATCATCGCCACACGCATGTGCTAATCGCATCGACTACTTCACCAAATGGGTGGAAGCTATCCCAGTCAAGAGCACTACTTCTGAAGTAGTATGCAACTTCATCAAGGAGAACATCTTGGTAAGGTATGGTGTACCTAACAAGATTGTAACAGATAATGCTTCGAACTTCTCCTCAACTGAGATCATGGATTTCTGCTACGGGTATGGCATCTCTCTGGCTCATTCTTCAGATTATTATCCCTAGGGAAATGGACAAGCAGAATCCACCAACAAAAATCTGGTGACTATCATAAGGAAGTTGGTCAATGAGTCTCAGCGAAACTGGCATAAGAAGCTTTATGATGCTCTTTGGGCAGACAGGATCACACCTAAAAGAGCCATTGGAATGTCCCCCTTTCAAGTAGTGTATGGAGTAGAGGCCCAATTGCCAGTGACAGTGGAACTGCCAGCCTTGCACCTGATGAAGGCCATTGAAGACACTAGTTTCAGTGATGCTCTGGACAAAAGAATCATGTACCTGCACAAACTGAACGAGGATAGATTGGAGGTTGCTGACAGAATATCTGCTCACCAGCAGAAGGTGAAGGTTCTGTTCGACAAGAAAGCTAGGTCCAGAGAGTTCCAAGTTGGAGATACCGTGCTGTTATGGGACAAAAGACATGAACCTCGTGGCAGCCATGGGAAATTTGATTCTCTGTGGCTTGGACCTTTCAAGATAAGACACTTTGCTGGTAAGAACTCTTTCTATCTTGATTACATGGATGGTTCCCCTCTCCCACTTCCCTATAGTGGGCAGTACTTGAAATTGTTCAAGTCCTAGGTGACTAGGGAGTCCCTTTCAGTATATTCGTACGGTGTTTTTGCTTTTCTGCTTCCTGTGTGTTTCCCTTCATTTGTTGCGTGTGTTGCCCTCTGCTTTTGGTTTGTTTTTGACTCCTTTGCCCAATGGATAAGGCACTTTGATGCCTTCACCGAATTGTCTAAGTTCTTGCCTTGTCTCATTCCATGAATTTATACCAAGTCATCCCCAGAAGGAGCCACCTGTTGTCCACTCAAAATTCCCTGTTCTGATAGAAGTAAAATTTCAAAATTTTGAGTTATGAGTGTTTTCTCTGAAGTGCCTAAGCCGTGAAAATTGAGAAAATCTGTGTTTTGGGTCATTTTGTATGTATTTCGGGCCTGTCAGAAGTTTTTGTCCCGCCTGTCCCAAGTACGAAAGTGCTTTCTGTTCTCCGACCGGCCGAAATCCCCGAAATTGTCCCATTTTCGGGCCCATCGGATGTTTTTGTCCCAAGTGTCCCAAAACTCAAAGTGCGCTCTGTTCCCCGATCGGCCGAACCGCCCGAACCGCGTACTTCGCACTTTCTTGTCCCAAATGTCCCAATTTCAAAAGTGCGCTCTGTTCCAATTTCGCCCGAACCGGCCGAGTCGCGTACTCGAACTTCCCAAATGTCCCAAGTTCAAACGGACCTGTTGTTCCATTTTCGGCCGATTTGCCCGATTTTGTCCCAATTGTCCCAATTCCAAGTTGCTCTCTGTTCCAATTTCGGCCGAACCGCCCGAGTCGCGCACTTCGCACATTTTCGTCCCAATTGTCCCAAATTCATTTGTGCGTCTTCTCCCCGTTTCGCCCGAATCGGCCGAGCCTCGTGTTTCGCGCATTCGTGTCTCACATGTCCCAGTGAACCTAAGGCAATTCATACTTAGTTTTTCCCGCTCGACCCGAATATCTTTTTTTTCAAAATATGAATTTAAGTTGCGCTTTGATGCTATCAATCCGAAGATCAAATTTCAAGGACAATTGGCGAAGGATACGAAGCTCTCAAGACGCTAGTTGCATCGGTTTTCAAAGACACTCATTGTCATCCTCAAGATGAAACGTCCTGGTGTGTCCTCGTGGCAAATACTGAGTGAGACGTTAGAAAGATTCGAGCAGTGGATTCTCAAGACAAAGTGGGTCCCTCCCCAATAGGCGGCCACCTGTCTCCTTCTCCTTTCTTTTCTCTTCTTCCCATTCCTTTCGTATTCCATGTAATTAGTTAAGAAATTGCGTTTGGCATTCCTTAACTATTCTCTAGTTAAAAGCGGTTATGAAGAGTAACGGATCTGCAAACTATATAATGGCATTTCTACGCCATTCTAAGAGGAGGAAGAACTTGGATATTTGCTGAAAGTGTAAATAGATCTTAAAGAAATCAATACAAAAGGGCTTTCCGTTCTTTGTCTATCTGATTCTTGTTGTCTCTGTGTTTTCCTTTAATATTGTGAAGATCATTTTGTTCCTAACTCGTTTAGTCTCTCTGATTGCATACTGTTCAGTTTTGCAAGTACAGTGATCTTGTACAACCAAGAAGGAACTTTGTGTCCTTGATTAACAAATCTGAAGAAGGTTATTTATGGAACTTTGTGTCTTTAAATTTAATCCCATTCAGCTAATGCAAATGATCTTGTCTTAAATCCTTTGAAGCTTCGCATACACGAAGAATTATTCTGCTATCTATAATTCTGAATGTTGCTATTCTGCTCATCTTCTTATTCCCCTTCCTCAGTCCTGGCGTAACTGATGATCCTTGTGGAAAACACTTTCGTAATATCCAAGTTTGACCATAAAATAATGTTCTGTGTATTTGTAAATAAGTTTGTTTCAGAATAAGGGAACCTCTCCCATTAAAGAGGAGGGACTTTTGTCCCACTCGATCTGTTGCTCTTCTAAAAAGTCCTATTTGACGACCAACACTATAAAATACCACATATACCCTTTATCCTAATTAAATCATTTATCTAATATTTCATCATTTCATCTTTAACCCCTTTAATTCATTATTATATCACATTATCCATCTTAATCCTTATTATCATTTTCTTGGAATTTAATATTCCTACACCCACCTACCCACCTACTTTGTCGGAGGAATGTGACGAAGATCTAGAGGGAATCCATGAGCATCAAAATGTTGCACTCAACCACAAAATGATGTAGCTTCAAGATCGAAGCAAGAAATCACCCATGAGAGAAATGTGCATGCATTAAGGGAAAAATGGCTCAAATCCCATATTCCATTCCATTCCATTGTATTTCTCAAGATGAAAGGGTGTACATATAGTAGTGGGGTGTGTAACTCCCCCACAAATGTAGCCGTCAAGAGGTGGGAGTTACATTCTCGGAATAGCCAGTCAAATGTAACTCATATGACGCTCTATGATGCGTGTAAGGCCATAATGACTCCCTAAGACACATAAGTATGGTGAATAACCTATGTGGAGGAATCTCATGTACTTAAAATATATGCATGGTAAATATCCTACACCAACACCCCTAAAGCACAAATTAAGTGGCCACATCGATGAAAACAAGGAGAAGTGGGTCCCAAAAATAAGGTTGATGAAGTACCCATGTCAATAAACTCTCCAAAAGTAGATTAAAAGGAGAAAAAGCGATTGGGAAAACTCCCCCAAGGAGAGACAAGTCCACTCTCTAATCTAAGAAAGGTGTTAAAGATGGGTTCTAACCACGAGATGAGCCTGTTAAGGTACCCATGTACAAAGAGGCAATCTCTCGGAAAGAAGAAGAAGAGAGAAAAAGAGGGAGACGAGAGGAATGCGAAGATGGCATCGACAGGATCAACTCTGCTGCACTTTAGGAGGTCTCCCAAAATAATGTCAATCACGAGATCCTCTACCTCTGGATTGAAGAAAATCCACCCACACCGAACTATGTTCCTTCCCTTAGGAAGGACAGAAATGATGTGTTGGAATTCCTCCCACTCTGTGAAGGAAACTAAAGGCAACAACACAAAGAGCTTTGAGTCTGGTCCATGAAAGTGTGACATAGGTCTAGCAAGAGAGCACTAAGGAACCGAAGAAAATCCCGTGTGGAGAACTATTAGAGTGAAGAAGGGGAACACTGTAGAAAGGATGTCTAACTCGATGTGAAGGAAAAAAATGCCCCACAATAGAAAATGGATCCACAAGCAAGGGTGGATCAATTAAGGTCTCTAGAAAAGTGGAAGTGGTAAGAGTCCCAAAATGGGCACTCCCAACAAGGAAGATGATGAACTCCTCTGAAATACCTATAGATGGATAACGAACCTATAGTACATCAAAAGTGTACTCTACGAAAATATGACTAAGGTCAAGCGAGATACTTGTCCCAATAGGGGGCTCAACAAACAAAAGAGTGATGTCGATACAAGTATGAGTCATCCAATGAAGGTAGAGGAATGAAAGGGGACTCACACATTAAAGGTGGAAAAGAGGCGGTTGTGATGACTGTATGAGATTGAATAGGAGACTTCTCAATAACGATGAGATGTGGGATGTGTCAACACTCTTTGGAATAGTGAGAGAAGGAGGAGAAGAGTCCTTTGTAATACTCTTGCCATCGTAACTAGGTGCACAATCCTCATCATCAAAGTAGAACCAAGCAAGTATGTGTTAGTTGAACTATCATCACACGAAGAAATATAGGAGACAATCGAATCAACATCAACAAAAATGGTGGAAGTATGTGAAGGGTCTCCATAGAGGGACCGAAGGATGCTCCGGACATGATGGGGTGCATATGAGTCTACCACTTGAAACTAGAGAGATCTAGAGATATGTATCATCATGTGACCAAAAACATGGTCGCAAGTGTCAAGCAAGTCCTCCGGATGAAGATGATCGGTGGGTGTAGGAACTCAAGGCGGAATCAAAAGTGAAAGGTGCACAAATTCAAGATGTTAGACTCATTGATAATGTTTCGTAATGCAATAAAAACCCAAAAGTACTAGTGACCCCTTGCAAATGTGGCACTTTATAAAGTAGTTCGTTTACAAAATTGACAATGTCATTACATAATGTCGATAAATAATGCAACTTCGATGAATAAGAGCTCAAAATGAGTAGTGACTCTAAAGTTATAGAAGAAATACAATTCCCGTGAATCGATGGAAAATATGAGTAAACTTTGCAAACTGATTAACAAAGTGCCCGAAATGGGTGCAAAGGGTGTCGTGTGGGTACTCAATTGAAATGACATAAAATTTTAGATATGGTTTGTTTTTCTTGCGAGGTGGGATTAGCCTCCTGCCAACCTTATACCTCGCCCTCCGTCTTCGACACATGAATGAAGAACATTAAATACAAGCAAAATACGAGCCCAAAATATTACAATGCCAAGATAAGAATGTTTTCCTCAAAAATTAAAAAAGGATTGTTTTAACCTTGTAAAAAATTCTGAAAGGGAATGGATGGGGTGCCACGCTTTGTCAAGCCATGTGGTGGAAGTGGTCAAAAAACTATCCATGCCTGGGTTGCTCTTGTCCCAGTCACACTTTTTGAAGTAGAGAGCAATAAATACATGTATAAAATGTAATAGAATGTGTACATTAAGTAAAATACATCCCCTCCCCTTTGAAGTGTGATGCAAATATCCTAGTCGTGTGCTTCGTGATGGAGCTATGTGGAAGCAAACGATATCTAACGTAATGGATGGATGGAACTCTAGATGGATTATAGTAGTGGATAGTGTTTGGTCCCTCATTATCGTCTCATAAATTTATATGTATAGGGTTCTATTGATCTAATTTCGTAATTAACCCCAAAATGGTCGACCACCAAAAAGATAAGTAGCTAAACCAGCTAAAAACACATAATTTACCCATTCAATGTACATCCTCACCTAAATTCCAATCCAAAGAATCCAATATTCCAGCCAAATTTGATTTATCTAATTCACCCATCCAATCTATATCAATACCTAAAACCAAGCCAAAACGTCATAAGAGTTATCTTCCTCATAATACTTCGATTGGGTCCTACGCAAAAATTTCGACATTTAGTTCGAATATCTACCATCACACTTCCTCCCATTAAATATTTCAATCCCTATGGTCCAAATCCATCATGGTTCAATCCTAATTGCAGTTGCACTTATCATCATACCATGGGCCATGACATTGAACATTGTAAGCCCTTTCGTACAATCATCCACAACCTTATTGAGAAAGATGATTTCCTCATTCAGGAGAAATATCCTTCTCCATCTACATTTAATCCAATTTTTATCCCATCCGTCGGGTTTCCCATGATTCCTTCATCCACATCATCCCTTAACATTCCTCTTACACATGAAATTCCTCTTAAGGAAGGTCCTTCATTGTTCATCAATAATACTTATCTCTCCAAGCACACTTGTGGTCTCTAACCATTTATCCCATCCAAATCTAAAATAATCTCACCTAAACTCTTTTGACATCATTTAAATCCTCCACATTTAATTCATTGGGGAATCAACCTTCCCTCTCCCTTTATCATATCATCTGTATAACTCCCTTGACACTAGGGGCCTTTTTTCCTTGAGATTCTTTTATTTGCCTCATCAAAATTCATCCAATCTCAACTAATTATGTCCAAATCTTCATCTCATTCTAAGTCCACCATTGTGGCCATATTTGTGTCTCTTTTGGGGCACCGCATCATTTTTTCATTAAGTCCACTTTTGTGGCCATTGTTTTCCTTCCATTGAGGACCATATTTCCGTTTTCATTAAAGTCCACCATCACGGCCATATTTGTGTATCTCTTGGGAACCATTTATTTTCATCAAAATCCACCGTTGTGGTCATATTTTTCTTCCTTAAGAACATAGTTTTATTTCTCACTTGTCTGTCATATTTAATCCTTTTCGCAACCTCTCTCATCTTGTCACAACTTTAATGTCTTCTCTCCTTATTGGTAAACCACGGATAGAACCTCTTAATGCATTGTACTTACAACCCGTCTATTGTTAGCATATCTATCAATGAGCACTTAGTCATATCTTTAGATCATTCATCCATCATTAGCCCCTTCCATCTTTCATTGCAATGAGTTGGAAGTATGTGGTCTACCATCACTTCCATCCACGACCTTAAATATGGGCACCACGGCCCTATCCATAGCATTTTCTTATGGATAATTTCTCCCATGTGGTGAGAAATCCACGATCATTACATCTGTCACCCTCTCATTCTCATATTTAAGTCATGTAAAGGGTCCAATGGTGTCTCTTGTATATTCATTATCCCCTCTTCGGTAGTCTACTTGGCTATCCATAGCTCTCACCCATGTAAAAATAAATTTCATGTATGTAAAAGTAAAAACAAAGTTATCAAAGAAACAAAATGATCCCTCGAAGGGCAATTGTTTAAAAAGGAAAATAAAATAAAAGCATACAAGTCAAAATCAAAGAAAATAATAAGAAATAGACCGATCCCTCAAGTATGGCTATCACACATATTATATTGCCATCCATATTATGTATAAAGTAGACCATACCCTCAAAGGATGACTACTCGTTATTAGGGCATTTGGAAGGTCTCCCGCATTGATTAACCTTCCTTTCATCAACATTCCTAGAAAGCTTCCCACATTGATTAGCTTTCCTCTATTATGTTCTTCCCCTTTCCCAGAGCTGGGGCATAGTTATAGGAACAACCACTTATGGAGATCCCTCTTCCCGCGTACAAGTTACATCTCCGATCCCTTTGTCATGTCAACATTAGCTTTATGAGCATATTTCATCCATATTTCCCTCATGATCTTTTGCTATAAATAACTATCATTTGTTATGTGTTAACACCTGCTATTGGCCACAGGTGCAATGGCTTGAGTGGTAACCTTTCTTGTTTATCTCCAATCTAGTTCAAGCATGGTTTCCTCTGTATTTCCTTGTTACGACTATGTTTCATTCATCTCACCAAGATCATATTTTATCAAAATCACATCGAATCTCACACTATGAATTCTATATCTATCCATAATATCCATGAACACTCTCGCAAATACACTCTTCAGTTTTCAAATTCTACTTGATCTCCATTGCAGTTTGTGAATCCTACTTGAGAATCCTTCTCAAGGAGAGTTCGTTATCTTGCAACTTCTTATCCCCCAATCATCCTTTTCACCTTTTTGTCCCATTTCACCACTTTGTGTGTCTTCCTTTCATTTCCTCTCATATTTTTGCTTTGCCTCTACCACATCATATTCTGGTATCATCACTCCCACCACGTGGGCATCCCAATTAAGGATTGCCCTTACATTCTCCATCTACACTGCATATATCCCTCAATTGTTAGGAATAATCCTATTAGTGCTCATAGGGGTTTGCATAATATATATGTGAGAATATATTATAATGTGTTTGAGTAAATTTTTATTAGTGTTATAACAAAATACGTAATTAGTGAGTGGTTGAGAGAATATAGGTATGCATTGTTAGAGTTGTTATGCCTATCTAAAAGCCTATATATATGGATAATATATTGTGAATGTACATCCGGAAAAAATTGAATGATATATTATTATTTCGTGAATTTTATCGTGTAAATCTGGTTAAACACCATTATTTGGTATCGAGCGTGTGAATCTTGATAGAAATTAGGCGGTCATTTCAATGTATTTTCTACACTGCCAAATATGTATTGAAGATTGAAAAACTAGAGATTAATGCTTTGGAGATCTGTTGGAATGTGTTGTAAGTATGAGACCGTATAGCCTTCCAAGCTCTACTTGTTTCATTAGATCCACATTTGAACATACATGATCAAGTTTGTGAAGAGGTAACCATATTATTGTAATGCTTCCAATAATTTGCAATGGAGAATATTTAGGTGATTCAATTTGGGTGTATTGTGGGGGCCCATCCTTATCCACACGACTCTTTTATCTTTGACAAGAATTTTTCCTTTTTGTTATTGATATTGCATTCCGATGTAATCTACCCAAGGCGCAATTTAGACCGTGTGCATAATTTAATTAATAGCTCATAGATCTATGTCTCGAGAGTTGTTTGCGCTTCAAACCGTCGGATAACTTTATATCAAATCGGTGCTAATTCTATATATAGATTGTTATGGATCATGTCATCTCCATCGATCTATGATCTATCATTCTCAAATTTACGATGTCAAACCTCTCGAATGTCCTCTCTGTCGAGATCTCATAATTTTCAAGCATGCAACCTTCTACAAAGGAGCATTCAATCAGTTTTTCTCAAAATAATAACATGACCTTGATCATTGTTTTCTCATGCTACATTGTGAATCTTGGTGAAATCATTGTCTCCTTCTTGCATTGTTCATTTGAGTCTAGTTAGTGACATTTTGCATTGATGAATACAAAGAACTGGACGTCTCCACCATTTTCACGGATAAAATTCAACATTGAGCAAAGTCTTTGCGAGGAGCGGTGAAAAGAAATCACAAAGAATTAAGAAACTCTGGAGACACTAACCTTTTGTAGTTCAGGCATGAAGAACAACTCCAAATTCAAGTAAAACTTAGTCATGAATAGATTTTAGGTCAAGTAATGAAATCAACTTTTGTTAGTAGCATTGTAGAGGTATTGAAAGCACCTTTCCAACGCATTTTTCAGTTTATAAAACGGAGCTCTAGTTGTGAAATTATCAACAAATCATTCTCACTTCAATGAAGCCATGAGTTTTTGCAGCCATTTGTGTTTGGCTATTTTTTTAATTTTAAGCAAAGAGTATAGTTCGAAAAATTTAATTTTACTATAGTTTTTGTTTAATATTTACATTTTAAGGGCTATTATTACATATTTTAGCCAAATTAATATTTTTTCGAAACACTTCTTTTTGGGCCTTTAACATTTTTGAATCCTCGTTTCCTCCCGGTTCCCAACGAGTGGTCACATGATAAATTTTCTTTTCATCTGGAGCAATTTTTAATCGTTGATCCAATTTTAACTCAAATTGGGCCTTTTTACGGGAACTTCAAACCTCAATAACTTTTGCTTGGTACCTCGAAATCGAGTGCCATTTTTGCAAAAGTGTTTGTATTTTATCCTCTTTGCATTAATTTAAATTTTGTTTAAAAATATGGTGTTTGAAAAAATACATTACGACGCATTTTCAAGTTACCCAACGTCCGTAAAAATAAAGTGTTTCACATTGCGGGAGTGAAGATATAATAAACAATGTGGAAACAATTGAGCTTCATATCCAAATCAGGTTGAGTTAGCGGCATGTAATCGGAGGATGGAGGAAATGAAGGAAGGAGGACAACCAACGTCATGTCGCCAATCATCATGACGCGAGGCTGCACATAGATTTGGTGACAAGTGTGTTTCTTTTTCTCGGCATTTTCGGTGTGTTGATTCATTTTAGAGTTCTGTTTTTCTGAGCTTTTGTAGAATAATGGAAATTTCACATTTTGGGGGAATAGAACACAATATTCCATTTCCATTCTGTGAAATATATTCCAAGATGAGCTATTTCCTATATACTTTCTTGATGTATAAGCATAGTGGCGAACAAAAGCACCGAGTAATTCAAGTCATGGATCTTAAAAAGTTTTGTGGGAGATCCAAAAAACCACACGAGGTGGACAGTTGATGGGTTCGTGTTCATGTCAAGGTTTGTAGTAAACCTGTTTAAAACCATGGAAGGAGAGAGCCTTTCTTTTGGCTCAAGGTCACGAGTCACAGAGATTGACATGCCATAGGGGTAAGCATACTACAGAGAAGTGTGTGAACGTTTTTCTACCATGTTCGCACTAAGGGGGAATGTTAGGAATAATCCTATTAGTGCTCATAGGGGTTTGCATAATATATATATGAGAATATATTATGATAATGTGGTTGAGTAAATTGTTATTAGAGTTATAACAATTTATGTAATTAGTGAGTGGTTGAGAGAATATAGGTATGCATTGTTAGAGTTATGCATATCTAAAAGCCTATATATATATATATCGCTAATATATTGTGAAAGTACATCCGGAACAAATTGAATGATAGATTATTATTCCGTGAATTTTATTGTGTAAATCAAGTTAAAAACCATTATCAATCCATTCATATCACACTCCTTTTTTTCCTTGTTATCATCTAATTTCATCTCTTGTTCCATTTTGGTAAACACCACTCAATATTTTCATCATTATTCTTCTTCTTCGACTTGATGATCCTACTTAACCATCCCCATCACATGGTAATCTTAATTAAGAGTTTATCTTAAGATTAGTTTTCCATAAGACCCTTCCACATCCCATCATATTTCCCTCATCTTTTGTCTCCCATCTCTTGTCGTAATCATTTGCTCCAACCAACCATTCCACACTGTACTCCAATACAATGTCATCTTTCTCCTTCCATATTGTCACTTT
Organism: Taxus wallichiana var. yunnanensis; assembly: GCA_018340775.1. Classification (NCBI taxonomy): domain Eukaryota; kingdom Viridiplantae; phylum Streptophyta; class Pinopsida; order Cupressales; family Taxaceae; genus Taxus; species Taxus wallichiana. The sequence goes on from CM031241.1 coordinate 501,946,057, forward strand.
GCTAGGTTTGGTGATCTTACTTAACTCCTCATCCGGCTTTGACGATCTTACTTAAGGTCCTTATTAAAGATGACCTTTCATCCTACACTCGCCCACCACTCCACATTCTCGCCGTCTACATTTTCTCGTTAGTCCCCATCATCACATCCTCTCACCTCCTCTTTCATTCTCACAAACGCCACTTCCTACTTGCCCCCTTTTCATCTCCATCATCCCTCATTGGGTAATCTTACTTAACCGTTGCTTCCCCATTCATTTCTTGTCTTATTTCTTCATCTTCCTCTCGTTCATTATCATCCAATGCATCCTCTCCTTGCCTTCATCTTCGCACACATCGTTATCCCTTATTTCTTTACTCTTTCCACTCCATCTTCTAGATTTCTCCCACATATCTACCCCATATTTACCCGTCATTATCGTTGATCATCTCCTAACATTATTTCATCATCATCTTCCATTTCCGCACTAATAATTATCGGTGACTTCTCCTAAAAAGCAATCCTCCATTATAGCTTCATTCATTCCTTCCTTTGAGCCCTCTCGATTATTATTGGGGGACTTTTCTTAACATCCCTCCATTAGCATTCCCATTTCCATTCCTCATTTACTTTTCCCCTCTTATCACCTTTTGTCCCATCCTTCCCTACTAATCACTATCGGTGGATTTCTCCTAACATCCCTTCATTGGCATTCCTCTCTTCTATCTCTTCCTCTCTTTTCTTCGCCACCTCTCCATCTTCAATTCTTCCTTGCCAATTTATTTACTTTCTTCATCATACACCCTCTCTCTATTTTCTCCTCATCAAATTATCCTAATCTTACGCATCTCCGCATATTTTCCAATGAGTGTCATTCCTCCCCTCCAGGCTTCCCCTTACATTTATGATATTTCTCACTCTTTATCGAATATCTCCCATTTTGGTTTCCTCCCATTTGCATAATTTCCTCCATTTTCCTCCCCGCCTTTATACCCCCGGTTTTTTTACTTCCCATGTATCGCCTTCTTTCTCATTGTACCTCTCACTTCCTTCTTACTTCACCATTTATGACCCGACACTTCAACATTGTCCCATATTTTTTATCATCTCACCATCCACATGCATTTTCATGCGATCGATTCTATATTCTTTGCCTTCTATTTCCTCACTATGATCTGGTTTCTTGAATTCTCTCCACTTATCATCTCTTTCATTTTCCATTACATCTCTCCCTTCATCCGATTCATCCTCTTTCACACCTTTCATTTTAAATAACTCTCTCCCTTTTTCATAATTTCACTCTCTGCTCTGTCATTTTTGTCTTCTCCTTGTTTTTCCTTCATCATTTCCTCCTTCCCTTATAATCCATCTTTGTTATCTCCGTCCTCCCCTTTAATTCCTTTTTCCTCCTCCATTCCATACCCTTGTCTCCCTCAAATTTGACCTTTCTTTCTCTTCTCATAATCAACCACTCCTCCTATCCATTCCCTTTTCTCTTTCCCATTACATCCTTCAACACATCCTTCACACCTAGCATTCACAATCAATTCCTATGTTTCTTCTTTTATACACCATCGCCAATTCATTTCATTACATCTCGTTCTCATCCTTCTCTGTGCAGCATTGACCTCTTCTCTTTTTTAGAACCCTCTGTCACATCTTTTATCTTCGTGAGTCCTCTCACAGGACACCATCATATCCATTTCTAAGAATCTATTCTAATCTTTCTTCGAACATTTATGTCTTGGAAGATACCATAACGGCCATCACCTAGCTGATCCTTGAGTCACACAACGTTGGAGAACACTTAACATTTTCTCTAACCCTCATCGAGTATTAACATACCTGCATTACATATTCATAATATTTCACGAAGAAATATTGCAGAAGGAACTTAGAGCAGTAGACTATTGGTATAGGTAATCAAATCTACTTATGTCAAAGGTTTTTCCAAACTACATAGCTAATATTTATGTTCCCTCATCCTACAACCATGGAACACCTACCACTTATTCAAAGTTCTCGAGATTGGAGCTACAACAAGAACCGTAAAGGTGATAAATGGAAAAAGCAACCGACACAAGCAATTGTTTGGGTCCACCCGAGATTTGTGGATATCCTAGCTCAGGATTCAACGTCATATGACCTTTTTGTTGGTCAGAACTCCTTTTATACAAACCTTTCAAAAATATTGCGTCTAAATTTGGCTCAACCCCACATGACATCAACGACACTTGGGACATGTTCAAGCACAACTACAGACGTGGCATGTTTTACACACTACCGGAGACACATGACCTATTACAGATGTTAGTTCTGACTCAGAGGTCGAATGCAATATTCAACATGAACCAATGCAAGAATGGCAAGTCTTCACACAACTTCATCCAGGAAACAACATGGGTCTTGAAAGTCGTTATATGTTAGGGAAACGAGACTTTGACGTACATAATAATTGGAGCATACATGACGTTACACAATATTTGAAACTAACTGGTTCATCATTCATCGAGAGAAAAGGTAGACACAATTAATTAATAGCATGCGCAGTCACATCACCATCTACAACACTTCCTTTGTCTTCGAGAAAAACAACTAGCTCTTGATACCATACTACAAAGCATTTAGAAAACAAAACCCATCTACCTCCACTAAGATTGATAATTCAAGGAACGAAAGGCACAGGAAAATCATTTCCGATAAATAAAATCTGGAATACATTCACAGCACCAAGTACATCTCCCTCACCTCTACTTGTGCTCGCCCCTACCGAGTGTTTCAGCCAACATTTCCACATCCACAATCCACGCAGCCCTGCGTATTCAAATCAAAGAACTGAAACCCCTTGAAGGTAGTGCATTATCGTCATTTCAAGAGTCACTGAAACGTATAGAATATGTTCTTATTGATGAAATGAGTTTCATCAGACCAAAGTTACTAATCAAAACTGACAGTAGGCTACGTGAAGCTTTCCCACACTCAAGAACATCTAAATTTGGGAACAAATCAGTCATCCTGCTCGATGACCTCGGCCAATTACCGCCGGTTTTGGGCAGTCCTCTTTATGCAAGTAATTCCTAAGGAACAACCCTTTGGAAGGGATTCCATTCTTCCATTACATTGCAAAACATATTTCGTGACAACAAGTAACAACCAATGCACAAGTTTCATCCTGGAATTTATGCTCCACATGTGAGATTTAACCCCTCCATTGAGGATTGGGAACTCGTAATGTCTTGCATAGACACACACCTAAATCAGCAAGAGCTCAATATTTTTAAAGACGCACCACATTTTTTTGTAAAAACGCGTCCTGGTGGACTCCCACAACCTTCAGATGTTAAAGGCATTGAACATTTTGATTGCCCAATCCATTACTGAAAGTAACAGGCGGTCTGGACCTAGAAATCCTGATGAGGATCAGTTGGAACACAAAGTTTTGTTGTAAAAACAACAAAAATTCATGATTATTGCCCATCTATGGGTTAACGTGGACTCGTGAGTCTTTATAGAACAATCATCGACATTGTCTATGATGCATCAATGCAACCAGCAACATTACCTTTATTTGTTGTTGTCAAATTTGATAGATACAATGGCCCATGTTGGGATCCCTCTAACCCGTTACATATTCCCATACCCTTTATTTTGAGAGGGAATCGAAGACAATTGCCGATTAAAATGGCACTGGGTTTAACTATCCACAAGTCACAGGGATTTACTTTGCACACGAGCAACCGCCGACATTGGAACCACTAAAAGGTAGGGTCTAACTTTCACAACTTTCTCTAGAGTTCCCTCGCTTGCAAATCTACGCATTTCACCTGCTTTTTCATTCGAGAGATACTCAAATATGGCGCAGCACCAACACTTGGAGCAAGAAGAAACGAGGAAGCAAGACTACTATCACTCAACCCATCTTAAATAATACCCTCTGCTTTGATAGCACCTCCACTACTACTATACTCAACACTTCTGTCACGCTCAAGGGGTATCAAATGTAATCATGTTTAGTGAAACTAAAAATGACCACTAAAGGCTACCATTCATGATATAAATACTGCAAATGTATACATGTCTCATTATGTGCACGTAGATCTACATTTATTTGATGTTGTGAAATATGATATGCAACTTTAAATGTATGAATTTGTAACATAATTAAATGTACACATACAACATTTCAATGTAATGTTTCAACTAAATTCCTACACTATAACTATCAATCACACACATTATCAACTGTACAATAAATGTTTTTCCAAAAAAACACCAACCGAACAACCGATGCACAACTAACACAATAAACCCGAATTACATACATACAACATCAACTATAAAATAACTTCAACTATCAAAAACGGTATCAAATGTATTCATGTACGAATTTTTAACACGTTTGAAATGTAGAAACAACCTTAAAATTAAGTGGCCCATCTATATTTCTACACTTACGAAAAACAATCACACCCTTATCAACATCAACTACAAAAGTAAAAATTATAATTCTAAAACAAATAACATATACCGTTCGACGTTCACATTGCATGAAACACATGTGATTGCTAGTTATAACACTATTCAATATGTATTTATGGGCTGAGCGGTATTTATGTACATAATTTATATATAAATCTATGGTTTTAAACAAATATAGTCGTACTGGAAATATTATAAAATCGCAAGTATATTACGGCTTTGAAATGGAAACTACCATCAAATTCAAGGTTTTCATTTTTTTTTAAATGGTTAAAAAGGGTGGTTATTTCAATATTTCTGAAGGACGTTATGGACAGGATTAACTAGGAAAATGAATCTTGATTGAGATGGTGTCTTCACTGTTATCTTTTTCTTATGCTTTCTTTTCGAGTGGCTTTTATTAACTGGATATTGACTTGCTTTGGCGTTAGTGGCAGGAAAGAGCATAAATCAAAGTTTCTTAACATACTATCTTCATTTTTCTATCTATTACAGTCTTTAATTTTCTGAAAGAAACGTTCATTGCAATTGAGTGGTGAGTAACGACTGTTGATTTTTGTGGTACTGTCTTGAGTCTTTAGTTTTCTGTCTTTCCTATGTTCAAATAAGTAAGGCCACATTCCACACACAACAATAATAGTCTTCTTCCTTGAAAAGTATTTACCAAGCACGAGAAAGAAAAGTCCATTGATTGCAATGGAAATTGAGTAGTGAGTACTAACGTCTTATTTTTGATGGTGTAAAATCAAAAATACAATCAAGTTGACTCCAGTCAAGTCAATTATAGAATGCTTTGTGTTATTCACACCAAGTCAGAGCAATTATAGACTATTTATTATTAGGTAATACATTATCTGACGGGTATTATTATTGTGCAGTTTAGATTGTATCAAAAGAAAAATAGTTACCATGTACAACAAAGAAAAGTCCATTGATTGCAAAGGAAATTGAGGGGCGAGTTCTAACGATTATTTATTATGATGGTAGAAAATACATAGAAACAAGAGAGAATAAAACACATTGTGTTATTTTCAATCTTCGATTTTAAGTCGTGGTTGGGGTGACAAATCCGGCAGTCTTCTTTTCTCTGTTTTCCATGGTTGCATGACTGCAACCTAATTTTTTCAGCTCCTTCTTTTGCTCAACTTTTTTGGATTGATTATTACACTTTTATATGGGTTTTTTGTAAACTTTCATTTTTTAAGGCCTATGCAATATGCTATGTATTTTAGGATGTGACTTTTTCTACCCAATTTTTATACTATTAATGTTGTATATTTCTTGTTTATATATATATATATATATTTCTTTCTTTGTTGTCAAAACATTATTAGTGAATGATACATTGCCAACAAAATCCACAAACTTTTATTCAGAAGTTTCTTAATGTTAATGTTTTTAAAAACTTTACTATATATTTTTTTCCTATTTGCACTTAAAATTATAATAAAAAATCATTAATATTAACACTTAAACGTACATGTGAATGGGTGATATAGAGAAATATTTATAAGTCATTGACCTAATCTTGCACCATATTTGTTATAAGGAATTTTATACAAGTCAATAGATTTATAAATTGTGTTCTCTATCGGTTATTGAAATGCACCTTTAGGTATTGATTCTAGTTAATTCTCTTATATACAAATTTATGAATAAAATGCTTTATAATATTATATACAACATTGCACCATTTAACTTCTTCACTTGAACATATATAATTCCCCTTTTGTTTCTACCTTGTCTTTCCAAACACCTTGATTTGGTGTTTTATGAATGAAATTGCTCATATAAGTTAATTGAAAAGAGACCAAATCCCACATGGAAAAAATACATGTTTATGCCAAGTAAGTCTTAATATTCATTTGAGAGAGTGTTAGGTCTCCCAAGTACCCATCTTGTCTTGTGATGTGTCTTTGAAGTTCAAGTTAATGATCAAATTGAATTACGTATAACTAAAATAATAAACATTATTACTATTTAGCATTCATGAATGTGTTACACATGTCAAGTCTAAGGTCAAATTGTGAGTATTGTTATGCCTCAGTAGACTTGTGAACCACGTTTAGATAATGATAGCAATATATTAAACAAATTAAGATATTAAATAAATAAATTTAAGAAAATAGGCTTGATGGAAAGTAGATTTCTTGTAGACATCTAAAATGTCGACATAATTAATTCTGATTAATTTGTCCCACAAATATCCTAACATCATCATTATCTAATTAATCCCTTTCCTATAAAATACCACATATACCCTTTATCCTAATTAAATCATTTATCTAACATTTCATCATTTCATCATTAACCCCTTTAATTCATTATTATATCACATCATCCATCTTAATCCTTATTATCATTTTCTTGGAATTTATATTCCTACACCCACCTACCCACCTACTTTGTCGGAAGAATGTGACGAAGATCTAGAGGGAATCCATGAGCATCAAAATGTTGCACTCAACCACAAAATGATGTAGCTTCAAGATTGAAGCAAGAAATCACACATGAAAGAAATGTGCATGCATTAAGGGAAAAATGGCTCTAATCCCATATTCCATTCCATTCCATTCCATTGTATTGCTCAAGATGAAATGGTGCACATATAGTAGTCGGGTGTGTAACTCCCCCACAAATGTAGCCATCAAGAGGTGGGAGTTACATTCTCAGAAGAGCCAGTCAAATGTAACTCATATGACGCTCTATGATGCGTGTAAGGCCATAATGACTCCCTAAGACACATAAGCATGGTGAATCACCTATGTGGAGGAATCTCATGTACTTAAAATATATGCATGGTAAATATCCTACACCAACACACCCCCTAAAGCATAGCTTAAGTGGACACATAGATGAAAACAAGGAGAAGTGGGTCCCGAAAATAAGCCTGATGAAGTACCCATGTACAATAAACTCTCCAAAAGTAGATTAAAAGGAGAAAACCCAGTGGGAAAACTCCCCCCCAAAAGAGAGACAAGTCCACTCTCTAATCTAAGAAAGATGTCAAAGATGGGTTCTAACCATAGATGTCGTTAAGGTACCCATGTACAGAGAGGCAATCTCTCAAAAAGAAAAAGAAGAGAGAAAAAGAGGGATACAAGAGGAATTCGAAAGGGCATCGATGGATCTGAACTCTACAGCTCTAGGAGGTCTCCCAAAATAATGTCGATCACGAGATCCTCTACCTCTGGATTGAAGAAAAGCCACCCACACCGAACTATGTGCCTGCCCTTAGGAAGGACATAAATGATGTGTTGGAATTCCTCCCACTCTGTGAAGGAAACTGAAGGCAACAACACAAAGAGCTTTGAGTCTGGTCCATAAAAGTGTGACATAGGTCTAGCAAGAGAGCGCTAAGGAACCGAAGATAATCCCACGTGTGTAGAACTATTAGAGTAAAGAAGGGGAACACCTGTAGAAAGGATGTCCAACTGATGTGAAGGAAAAATAATTCCCCACAATAGAAAATGGATCCACAAGCAAGGGTGGATCAATTAAGGTTTCCAGAAAAGTGTAAGTGGTAAGAGTCCCAAAAGGGGCACTCCCAATAATGAAGATGATGAACTCCTCTGAAATACCTGTAGATGGATAACGAACCTATAGTACATCAAAAGTGTACTCTACGAAAAGATGACTAAGGTCAAGCAAATAATTGTCCCAATAGGGGGCTCAACAAACAAAAGAGTGATGTCAAATAAGTATGAGTCATCCAATGAAGGTAGAGGAGTGAAAGGGGCCTCACACATTGAAGGTGGAAAAGAGGCGGGTGTGATGACTGTATGAGATTGAATAGGAGACTTCTCAATAACTGATGAGATGTGGGATGTGTCAACACTCTCTGGAATAGTGAGAGAAGGAGGAGAAGAGTCCTTTGTAGTACTCTCGACATCAGAACTGGGTGCACAATCCTCGTCATCAGAAGTAGAACCAAGAAAGTATGTGTTAGTGGAACTGTCATCACACGAAGAAATATAGGAGACAATCAATCAACATAAAAAAATGGTGGCAGTATGTGAAGGGTCTCCATAGAGGGACTGAAGGATGCTCCAGATATGATGGGGTGGATCTGAGTCTACCACTTGAAACCAGAGAGATCTAGAGATATGTATCATCATGTGACCAAAAACATGGTCACAAGTGTCAAGCAAGTCCTCCAGATGAAGATGATCAGTGGGTGTAGGAACTGGCCCAAGTAAGAATGATGAAAGAGCCTCATAGGGAAAGTAGCATTCCATGGAAGCACACTAAGATGAATAATTCTCTCTCCTAGTAAGAAGTGGCAGAGGTTGTAAGGTGATCCTACAACGCTCAAGTCTAGAAAGAGAACCCTCCATGATGTGGAATCAAAAGTGAAAGGTGTAAAAATTTAAGATGTCAAACTCGACTGATAATGTGTTTGCATGCAATACAAAACCCAAGAGTACTAGTGGCCCCCCAGAATGTGGCACTTTATAAAGTAGTTCGTTTACAAAATTGACAATGTCATCACGTAATGTCTGATAAATCATGTAACTTTGACTAAATAAGCACTCAAAAATGAGTAGTGACTCAAAAGTTATAGAAGAAATATGATTCCCGTAACTGATGGAAAATATGAGTAAACTTTGCAAACTGATTAACAAAGTGCCCGAAATGGGTGCAAAGGGTGTCGTGTGGGTACTCATTTGAAATGACATAAAATTTTAGATATGGTTTATTTTTCTTGCGAGGTGGGATTAGCCTCCCCGCCAACCTTAGACCTCGCCTCCGTCTTCGACACAAGAATGAAGGACAATAAATACAAGCAAAATAGAGCCCAAAAATATTACAATGCCAAGATAAGAATGTTTTTGCCTCAAAACATTAAAACAGGGATTGTTTTAACCTGTAAAAAATTCTAAAAGGGAATGGATGGGGTGCCACACTATCAAGCCGTGTGTTGGAAGTGGTGCAAAAATTGTCCATGCCCTGGGTTACTCTTGTCCTAGTCACGGTTTTGAGTAGCGAGCAATAAATACATGTATAAAATGTAATAGAATGTGTACATGAAGTACAATATAATCCCTCCCCTTTGAAGTGTGATGTAAATATCCTAGTCGTGTGTCAAAAATAAATTTCATGTATGTAAAAAGTAAAAACAAAGTTATCAAAGAAACAAAATGATCCTCGAAGGGCAATTGTTTAAAAAGGAAAATAAAAGAAAAGAAAACAAGTCAAAATCAAAGAAAAATAATAAGAAATAGACCGATCCCTCGAAGTACGGCTATCACACATATTATATTGCCATCCATATTATGTATAAAGTAGACCATACCCTCGAAGGATGACTACTCTGTTATTATGGCATTTGCAAGGTCTCCGTGCATTGATGAACCTTCCTTTCATCAAGATTCCCGAAAGCTTCCCGCATTGATTAGCTTTCCTCTATTATGTTCTACCCCTTTCCCGTGAGTCAGGGGCATAGTTATAGGAACAACCATGTTTGGAGATCCCTCTTCCCACGCATGCTGAAGTTACATCTACGATCTCTTTGTCGTGTCAACATTAGCTTTATGAGCATATTTCATCCATATTTCCCTCATGATCTTTTTGCTATAAATAACTATCGCTTGTTATGTGTTAACACTGCTATTTGCCGCAGGTGCAATGGCTTGAGTGGTAACCTTTCTTGTTTATCTCCAATCTGGTTCGAAGCATGGTTTCCCTGTATTTCCTTGTTACGACTGCTTCATTCATCTCACCAAGATCATATTTTATCAAAATCACATCGAATCTCACACTATGAATTCTATATCTATCCATAATATCCATGAACGCTCCGCAAATACACTCTTCGAGTTTACAAATTCTACTTGATCTACGTTGCGGTTTGTGAATCCTACTTGAGAATCCTTCTCAAGGAGAGTTCGTTAACTTGCGCAACTTCTTATCCCCCATCATCCTTTTCACCTTTTTGTCCCCTTTCACCACTTTTTGTGTCTTCCTTTCATTTCCTCTCATATTTTTTCTTTGCCTCTACCACATCATATTCCGGTATCATCACTCCCACCATGTGGGCATCCCACTAAGGATTTCCCTTACATTCTCCATCTACACCGCATATATCCCTCAATTGTTAGGAATAATCCTATTAGTGCTCATAGGGGTTTGCATAATATATATGTGAGAATATATTATGATAATGTGGTTGAGTAAATTGTTATTAGTGTTATAACAATTTACGTAATTAGTGAGTGGTTGAGAGAATATAGGTATGCATTGTTAGAGTTGTTATGCCTATCTAAAAGCCTATATATATGGCTAATATATTGTGAATGTACATCCTAACAAATTGAATGATATATTATTATTTCGTGAATTTTATTGTGTAAATCGTTAAACACCATTATTTGGTACCAAAGCAGGTGAATATACCGACGGAAATTAGGCGGTCATTTCATTGTATTTTCTACACTGCCAAATATGTATTGAAGATTGAAAAAATTGAGATTAATGCTTTGGAGATCTGTTGGAATGTGTTGTAAGTAAGAGACCGTATAGCCTTCCAAGCTCTACTTGTTTCATCAGATCCACGTTTGAACATACGTGATCAGGTCTGTGAAGAGGTAACCATCTTATTGTAATGCTTCCAATAATTTGCAATGGAGAATATTTAGGTGATTCAATTTGGGTGTATTGTGGGGGCCCATCCTTATTCACACGACTCTTTGATCTTTGACAAGAATTGTTCCTTTTTGTTATTGATATTGCATTCCGATGTAATCTACCCAAGGCGCAGTTTAGACCGTGTGCATCATTTAATTAATAGCTCATAGATCTATGTCTGAGAGTTGTTTGCGCTTCCAAACTGTCAGATAACTTTATAGCAGATCGGTGCTAATTCTAGATATAGATTGTTATGGATCCTGTCATCTCCATCGAGCTATGATCTATCATTCTCAAATTTACAGTATTCAAACCTCTGAATGTTCTCTCTGTCAGATCTCATACTTTTCAAGCATGCAACCTTCTGAAGGAGCATTCAATCAGTGTTTTCCAAAATAATAGCATGACCTTGATCATTGTTTTCGCATGCTGCATTGTGAATCTTGGTGAAATCATTGTCTCCTTCTTGCATTGTTCATTTGGGTCTAGTTAGTGACATTTTACATTGATGAATACAAAGAACTGGATGTCTCCACCATTTTTCATGGCTAAAATTCAACATTGAGAAAAGTCTTTGCAAGGAGCGGTGAACAAATCACAAAGAATTAAGAAACCTCGCAGACACTAACCTTTTGTAGTTCGTGCATGAAGAACAACTCCAAATTCAAGTAAAACTCAGTCATGAACAGATTTTAGGTCAGGTGATGAAATCAAATTTTTTAGTACCATTGTAGAGGTATTGAAAGCACCTTTCCAACACATTTTTCAGTTTATAAAACGGAGCTCTGGTTGTGGAATTATCAGCAAATCATTATGTCACTTTAATGAAGTCGTGAGTTTTTGCAGCCATTTGTGTTTGGCTATTTTTTTAATTTTTAGGCAAAGACTATAGTTCGAAAAATTTAATTTTACTATAGTTTTTGTTTAATATTTACATTTTAAGGGCAATTATTACGTTTTTTAGCCAAATTAATATTTTTCCGAAACACTTCTTTTTGGGCCTTTGACATTTTGGAATCCTCGTTTCCTCCCGGGCCCAACGAGTGGTCACATGATAAATTTTCTTTTCATCCTGGAGCAATTTTTTAATCGTTGATCCAATTTTAACTCAAATTGGGCCTTTTAACGGAAATTAAAACCTCAATAACTTTTTCTTGGTACCTTGAAATCGAGTGCCGTTTTTGGCAAAAGTCTTTGTATTTTATCCTCTTTGCATTGATTTAAATTTCGTTGAAAAATATGATGTTTGAAAAAATACATTACGGACGCATTTTCGGTGTTACCCGACATCCAAAAAATAAAGTGTTTCACATTGCGGGAGGGAAGATATAATAAACAATGTGGAAACAATTGAGCTTCATATCCAAATCAGGTTGAGTTAGCAGCATGTTATTGGAGGATGGAGGAAATGAAGGAAGGAGGACAACCAACGCGTCCGTGCAATCATCATCACGATTTAGGCTGCACAATATATTTGGTGAAAAGTGTGTGTCTTTTTCTCGGCATTTTCAGTGTGTTGATTCATTTCAGAGTTCCTGTTTTGTAGTTTTGTAGAATAATGGAAATTTCACATTTTGGGGGGGAATAGAACACAATATTCCATTTCCATTCTGTGTGAAATATATTCCAGTATGAGCTATTTCCTATATACTTCCCTGATGTACAAGCATAGTGGTGAACAAAAGCACCAGAGTAATTCAAGTCATGGATCTTAAAAAATTTTGTGGGAGATCCAAAAAACCACACGAGGTGGATAGTTGATGGGTTCCTGTTCATGTCAAGGTTTGTAGTAAACCTGTTTAAAACCATGGAAGGAGAGAGCCTTTCTTTTGGATCAAGGTCACGAGCCACAGAGATGGACATGCCACAGGGGTAAGCATACTACAGAGAAGTGTGTGAACGTTTTTTCTACCATGTTCGCACTAAGGGGGGAATGTTAGGAATAATACTATTAGTGCTCATAGGGGTTTGCATAATATATATGTGAGAATATATTATAATGTGCATGAGTAAATTGTTATTAGAGTTATAACAATTTATGTAATTAGTGAGTGGTTGAGAGAATATAGGTATGCATTGTTAGAGTTGTTATGCATATCTAAAATCCTATATATATATATATATATATATATATATATATATATATATATATATATATATATATCGCTAATATATTGTGAAAGTACATCCTAAACAAATTGAATGATAGATTATTATTCCGTGAATTTTATTGTGTAAATCTAGTTAAAACCATTATCAATCCATTCATATCACACTCCTTGTTTTTCCTTGTTATCATCTAATTTCATCTCTTGTTCCATTTTGGTAAACACCACTCAATATTTTCATCATTATTCTTCTTCTTCGGCTTGATGATCCTACTTAACCATCCCCATCACATGGTAATCTTAATTAAGAGTTTATCTTAAGATTAGTTTTCCATATGACCCTTCCACATCCCATCATATTTCCCTCATCTTTTGTCTCCCATCTCTTGTCGTAATCATTTGCTCCAACCAACCATTCCACACCTGTACCCAATACAATGTCATCTTTCTCCTTCCATATTGTCACTGCCAGTTTGGTGATCTTACTTAACTCCTCATCCGGCCTGACGATCTTACTTAAGGGTCCTTATTAAAGATGACCTGTCATCCTACACTCGCCCACCACTCCACATTCTCACCATCTACATTTTCTCGTTAGTCCCCATCATCACATCCTCTCACCTCCTCTTCCATTCTCACAAACGCCACTTCCTACTTGCCCCTTTTCATCTCCATCATCGCTCATTGGGTAATATTACTTAACCGTTGCTTCCCCATTCATTTCGTGTCTTATTTCTTCATCTTCCTCTCGTTCATTATCATCCAATGCATCCTCTCCTTGCCTTCATCTTCGCACACATCGTTATCCCTTCTTTCTTTACTCTTTCCACTCTATCTTCTAGAGTTCTCCCACATATCTACCCCCATATTTACCCGTCATTGTCATTGATCATCTCCTAACATTATTTCATCATCATCTTCCATTTCCGCACTAATAATTATCAATGGAATTCTCCTAAAAAGTAATCCTCCATTATAGCTTCATTCATTCCTTCCTTTGTGCCCTCCGATTATTATTGGGGACTTCTCTTAACATCCCTCCATTGGCATTCCCATTTCCATTCCTCATTTACTTTTCCCCTCTTATCACCTTTTGTCCCATCCTTCCCTACTAATCACTATCAGTGGATTTCTCCTAACATCCCTTCATTGGCATTGCCTCTCCTATCCATTCCTCTCTTTTTATTCGCCACCTCTCCATCTTCCATTCTTCCTTTCCAATTTATTTACTATCTTCATCATACACCCTCTCTCTATTTTCTCCTCATCAAATTATCCTAATCTTATGCATCTCCGCATATTTTCCAATCGGTGTCATTCCTCCCCTCCAGCTTCCCCTTACATTTATGATATTTCTCACTCTTTATCGAATATCTCCCATTTTGGTTTCCTCCCATTTGCATAATTTCCTCCGTTTTCCTCCCCTCCTTTCTACCCCTATTTTTTTTTACTTCCCGTGTATCGCCTTCTTTCTCATTGTACCTCTCACTTCCTTCTTACTTCCCCATTTATGACCTGGCACTTCAACATTGTCCCATATTTTTTATCATCTCACCATCCACATGCATTTTCATGCGATCAGTTCCATATTCTTTGCCTTGTATTTCCTCACTATGATCTGGTTTCTTCTATTCTCTCCACTTTATCATCTCTTTCATTTTCCATTACCTCTCTCCCTTCATCTGATTCATCCTCTTTCACACCTTTCATTTTAAATAACTCTCTCCCTTTTTCATAATTTCACCCTCTGCTCTGTCATTTTTTGTCTTCTCCTTGTTTTTCCTTCATCATTTCCTCCTTCCCTTATAATCCGTCTTTGTTATCTTCGTCCTCCCCTTTAATTCCTTTTTTCCTCCTCCATTCCATACCCTTGTCTCCATCAACTTTGACCTTTCTTTCTCTTCTCATAATCAACCACTCCTCCTATCCATTCCCTTTTCTCTTTCTCATTACATCCTTCAACACATCCTTCGAACCTAGCATTCATAATCAATTCCTATGTTTCTTCTTTTATACACCATTTCCAATTCATTTCATTACATCTCGTACTCATCCTTCTCTCATGCAGAATTGACCTCTTCTCTTTTTGAGAACCCTGTCACATCTTTTATCTTCGTCAGTCCTCTCGCAGGGACACCATCATATCCATTTCTAAGAATCTATTCTAATCTTTCTTCGAACATTTTTGTCTTGGAAGATACCATAACGGCCATCACCTATCTGATCTTGTTCTCTTCCATAAATGTTTGGTCTACTTTTTCACAAAATTAGCTTTACTCCTTTTCCTATTTGTCGAAGAAGCGGGAATACTTTCCTTTTTCCTCACCCCATTATTCATCTTCCTTCAAATGCAAACCTTTCTTAAGAAACATGTATTCAACATCCTACTTAACACCCTCTTGGGGCATTTTATCCAATATTTTCTTCATATCCACATTCGTGGCCATACTCGTTCCCCTTGGGATATTTTATTTCAACATCGATCTTCCATTATGTAATTTGTGTGTCCTATGTCGGGGCACCTTTTATCGTCGTACTTGCGGATGCATATAACTCACTTTTTTTTCTTCTCATACCCTGTGTTGGGGCATCATTATCTTCATCCTTGTCCCTTTTACGGATGCATGATTTTTCACACGATTCCTCTAGACAAAGGATTGTGCATACCTTTCGCATTCAGTTGCGCATATTTTGATGTCTTCTTATGACCCATTGGTCATCATAGATTACATCCATACTGCAGTGGTCTTCACCCACTCACCGGTCTGTAGAATGTTATCACCTGTCTCCGTTGAGACCACAATTTTCCTCTACCGATGTGATATTGGAGTCACCACCATATTTTTCATTATTATCGTGATCCTTTTTTTCTTGGGCATCATACCTTTGGTCATGTCTTTATCCATTCTCATAAACATATCTTCATCCAATTCCTTTTGTTTTTCTCTCGTGGTTTGCTATCACAAACCAATCAACAAAAAGGGGTAAATGTAGACACCATTTTTGGTGTGACCCCTCTCGTTCATCCCACATTTGTTCTCCTTCATGCAACTTCCCCTCTCGCCTTTCTCTTTCCTAAATTTGAGTAAATTCTATCTATTTACTCACCTTATTTAATAAATTATCAAATGAGCTCCATGTGGACCCATTTGATAATTAAAATCTTGGCATTATCTCCCATGTCAATTTATTCAATTTTATGGGTAATAATATACCCACCCGACACCCCTTTCTTAATTTCAAAAAATGGAATCTATTATCTCACCTACCATGTCAATCATGCTGCCCACTCCATCTAATAAGTCAAACCATTGGCCCCGCGTGATCACATCACCTCTTTTAACCCGGGTTACCTTACCCAACCCCGTCTACTCATTAACCCCAATCTAACCTCGCCTCTAAGCTATAAATATGGGTTCTTCCCCCTCTTTGAGGAGGATTAAGAACCTAGACAGAGGATGGACCTAAAACTGGACTAGAAACAAAGAAGAAGAATCGATGTATGAAATCTCTTCTTACTGAAATTTTGAGGGA
The DNA here is from genome assembly GCA_018340775.1 of Taxus wallichiana var. yunnanensis. NCBI lineage: Eukaryota > Viridiplantae > Streptophyta > Pinopsida > Cupressales > Taxaceae > Taxus > Taxus wallichiana. The sequence goes on from CM031241.1 coordinate 501,962,783, forward strand.
GAAATATTTGTCATTGTTTGTCATATTGCCATCATGATGCCCATTTCATCTCCATATCAGAGCACAAGCTAAGTTCCCTCGTCATTTCAGTTACTTGTCATTTTTTATTGCATTATTTCTGCAGGATATCTACTGTTCATCATTTATTGCTCTCTTTCTAAACACGGGGGTTGACATCCTCTAAGGGAGTTAACATTCTCTTGGAACCGGGATTGTCTGGGAAACCCCCGCATATTGTTATCTAATCTTATATGTTTCAGTTTTATAGATCTATCTTCTTTTATCACATATCCATTTTCTTTGCGCCCATATCGTTCATCACCATTTCCAAGGTACTAAGCCCTTGCATTTTCGATGTTGTTTTGTGTGTTTTGGTTTCTCGTACACTAATCTGAATAGAAGTAGGAAACTTTGATCAACACACAACAACAATTTTTATGAAACAGAACCTCGAATCTGGAATCCCTCCGACAATTAGAGATCTGCGAAGACAACTATTGGAATGCCCCAAAGACAACCTCCTAGACATCTTAATGCGCTTTGGATCGAGCCTTCGAGGGACACGTTCATTCTGGGAAAAATGTAGAAGCGAGCTTTCAGATATGGTGGAACAATTGGGGACACCAACCTTATTCTTCACTCTAAGTGTTGCATACACTAAATGGCTAGATCTCCACAATATTATGTTGGGTGAATACCCAGCTGATCCTTGAGTCACACAATGTTGGAGAACACTTAACATTTTCTCTAACCCTCATCGAGTATTAACATACCTACATTACATATTCATAATATTTCGCGAAGAAATATTGCAGAAGGAACTTAGAGCAGTAGACTTTTTGTATAGGTAATCAAATCTACTTATGTCAAAGGTTTTTCCAAACTACATAGCTAATATTTATGTTCCCTCATCCTACAACCATGGAACACCTACCACTTATTCAAAGTTCTCAAGATTGGAGCTACAACAAGAACCGTAAAGGTGATAAATGGAAAAAGCAACCGACACAAGCAATTGTTTGGGTCCACCCGAGATTTGTGGATATCCCAGCTTAGGATTCAACGTCATATGACCTTTTTGTTGGTCAGAAATCCTTGTATACAAACCTTTTAGAAATATTGCGTCTAAATTTGGCTCAACCCCACATGACATCAACGACACTTGGGACATGTTCAAGCACAACTACAGACCGTGGCATGTTTTACACACTACCGCAGACACATGACCTATTACAGATGTTAGTTCTGACTCAGAGGTCGAATGCAATATTCAACATGAACCAATGCAAGAATGGCAAGTCTTCACACAACTTCATCCAGGAAACAACATGGGTCTTGAAAGTCGTTATATGTTAGGAAAACGAGACTTTGACGTACATAATAATTGGAGCATACATGACGTTACACAATATTTGAAACTAACTGGTTCATCATTCATCGAGAGAGAAAAGGAAGACACAATTAACAATAGCATGCAGTCACACCACCATCTACAACACTTCCTTTTTCTTCAGAACAACAACTAGCTCTTGATACCATACTACACCATTCAGTAAACAAAACCCATCTACCTCCACTAAGATTGATAATTCAAGGAATGAAAGGCACAGAAAATCATTTCTGATAAATAAAATCTGGAATACATTCACAGCACCAAGTACATATCCCTCACCTCTACTTGTGCTCACCCCTACCGGTGTTTCAGCCAACATTTCCACATCCACAATCCACGCAGCTTGCGTATTCAAATCAAAGAACTGAAACCCTCAAGGTAGTGCATTATCGTCATTTCAAGAGTCACCAAATGTATAGAATATTTTCTTATTGATGAAATGAGTTTCATCGGACCAAAGTTACTAATCAAACCGACAAGAGGGCTACGTGAAGCTTTCCCACACTCAAGAACATCTCGAATTTGGGAACAAATCAGTCATCCCGCTTTCGATGACCTCGACCAATTACCGCCGGTTTTGGGCAGTCCTCTTTATGCAAGTAATTCCTAAGGAACAACCCTTTGGAAGGGATTTCATTCTTCCATTACATTGCAAAACATATTTCAGCAATAAGTAACAACCAATGCACAAGTTTCATCCTAGAATTTACTGCTCCACATGTGAGATTCAACCCCTCTAATTGAGGATTGGGAACTCGTAATGTCTCGCATAGACACACACCTAAATCAGCAAGAGCTCAATATTTTTAAAGACGCACCACATTTTTTTGTAAAAAAATGGTCTAGTGGACTCCCACAACCTTCGATGTTAAAGGCATTGACGTTTGATTGCCCAATCCATTATCAAAGTAACAGCGTGTCTGACCCGAAATCCTAATGATGATCGGTTGAACACAAAGTTTTGATGTACAAACAACAAAAATTCATGATTATTGCCCATCTATGGGTTGATTAGGACTCGTGAATGGTGCTATAGGAACAATCATCGACATTGTCTATGATGCATCAATGCAACCAAAACATTACCTTTATTTGTTGTTGTCAAATTTGATAGATACAATGGCCCATGTTGGGATCCCTCTAACCGTTACATATTCCCATACCCTTTATTTTGAGAGGGAATCGAAGACAATTGCTGATTAAAATGGCCTGGGGATTAACTATCCACAAGTCACAGGGACTTACTTTGCACAGAGCAACCGTCGACATTGGAACCACTAAAAGGTAGGGTCTGACTTTCACAACTTTCTCTAGAGTTCCCTCGCTTGCAAATCTACGCATTTCACTTGCTTTTTCATTCGAGAGATACTCAAATATGGCGCAGTACCAACACTTGGAGCAAGAAGAAATGAGGAAGCAAGACTACTATCACTCAACCCATCTTAAATAATACCTCTGCTTTGATAGCACCTCCACTACTACTATACTCAACACTTCTTGTATCCAAAGCAACACTGCTGCTCAAGGGATATCAAATGTAATCATGTTTAGTGAAACTAAAAAATGTCCACTAAAGGCTACCATTCATGATATAAAAACTGCAAATGTATACATGTCTCATTATGTGCACGTAGATCTACATTTATTTGATGTTGTGAAATATAATATGCAACTTTAAATGTACGAATTTGTAGCATAATTAAATGTACACATACAACATTTCAATGTAATGTTTCAACTAAATTCCTACACTACAACTATCAATCACACACATTATCAACTGTACAATAAATGTTTTTCCAACAAAACACCAACCGAACAACCGATGCACAACTAACACAATAAACCCGAATTAAATACATACAACATCAACTATAAAATAACTTCAACTATAAAAACGGTATCAAATGTATTCATGTACGAATTTTTAACAAGTTTGAAATGTAGAAACAACCTTAAAATTAAGTGGCCCATCTATATTTCTACACTTACGAAAAACAATCACACCCCTTATCAACATCAACTACAAAAGTAAAAATTATACCTCTAAAACAAATAACATATACCGTTCGACGTTCACATTGCATGAAACATATGTGATTGCTAGTTATAACACTATTCAATATGTATTTATGGGCTGAGCGGTATTTATGTACATAATTTATATATAAATCTAAGGTTTTAAACAAATAAAGTCGTATTGGAAATATTATAAAATGGCAAGTATCTTACGGCTTTGAAATGGAAACTACCATCAAATTCAAGGTTTTCGTTTTTTTTAAAATGGTTAAAAAGGGTGGTTATTTCAATATTTCTGAAGGACGTTATGGACAGGATTAACTAGGAAAATGAATCTTGATTGAGATGGTGTCTTCACTGTTATCTTTTTCTTATGCTTTCTTTTCGAGTGGCTTTTATTAACTGGATATTGACTTTCTTTGGCGTTAGTGGCGGGAAAGAGCATAAATCAAAGTTTGTGACAGAAAATAAGGTCCAATGATTCCAATGGAAATTGTCTGGTGAGTGCGAGCTTGTCTTCATTTTCCTTGGTCTTCTTCCTTGAAAAGTATTTACCAAGCATGAGAAAGAAAAGTCCATTGATTGCAATGGAAACTGAGTAGTGAGTACTAACGTACTATCCTCATTTTCCTTGGTCTTAACATACCTACTTCATCTTTCTATCTATTACAGTCTTTAATTTTCTGAAAGAAACGTTCATTGCAATTGAGTGGTGAGTAACGGCTGTTGATTTTTTCTGTACTATCTTGACTCTCTAATTTTCTGTACCATTTCAATATTTCTAAAGGTCTTCACTGTTATTAACTGGATATTGACTTGCTTTGGCGTTAGTGGCGGGAAAGAGCATAAATCAAAGTTTCTACAGATTCCAATGGAAATTGTCTTACAGTCTTTAATTTTCTGAAAGAAACGTTCATTGCAATTGAGTGGTGAGTAACGACTGTTGATTTTTTCTGTACTATCTTGACTCTCTAATTTTCTGTCTTTTCTATGTTCAAATAAGTAAGGCCACATTCCACACACAACAATAATAGTCCATTGAAAAGTATTTACCAAGCACGAGAAAGAAAAGTCCATTGATTGCAATGGAAATTGAGTAGTGAGTACTAACGTCTTATTTTTGATGGTGTAAAATCAAAAATACAATCAAGTTGACTCCAGTCAAGTCAATTATAGAATGCTTTGCGTTATTCACACCAAGTCAGAGCAATTACAGACTATTTATTATTAGGTAATACATTATCTGACGGGTATTATTATTGTGCAGTTTAGATTGTATCAAAAGAAAAATAGTTACCATGTACAACAAAGAAAAGTCTATTGATTGCAAAGGAAATTGAGTGGCAAGTTCTAACGATTATTTATTATGATGGTAGAAAATACATAGAAACGAGAGAGAATAAAACACATTGTGTTATTTTCAATCTTCGATTTTAAGTCGGTGGTTGGGGTGGCAAATCCGGCAGCCTTCTATGCCTTCTCTGTTTTCCATGGTTGCATGACAACCTAATTTTTTTCAGCTCCTTGTTTTGCTCAACTTTTTGGATTGATTATTACACTTTTATATGGGTTTTTGTAAACTTTCATTTTTTTTAAGGCCTATGCAATATGCTATGTATTTTAGGATGTGACTTTTTCTACCCAATTTGTATACTATTAATGTTGTATATTTCTTGTTTATATATATATTTCTTTCTTTTTAAAAAAGTCAATTACAAAATACATATTTCTTTCTTTTTGTTGTCAATACATTATTAGTGAATGATACATTGCCAACAAAATCCACAAACTTTTATTCAAAAGTTTCTTAATGTTAATGTTTTTAAAAACTTTACTATATATTTTTTTCCTATTTGCACTTAAAATTATAATAAAAATCACTAATATTAACACTTAAACGTACATGTGAATGGGTGATATAGAGAAATATTTATAAGTCATTGACCTAATCTTGCACCATATTTGTTATAAGGAATTTTATACAAGTCAATAGATTTATAAATTGTGTTCTCTATCGGTTATTGAAATGCACCTTTAGGTATTGATTCTAGTTAATTCTCTTATATACAAATTTATGAATAAAATACTTTATAATATTATATACAACATTGCACCATTTAACTTCTTCACTAAACATATATAATTCCCCTTTGTTTCTACCTTGTCTTTCTAAACACCTTGATTTGGTGTTTTATGAATGAAATTGCTCATATAAGTTAATTGAAAAGAGACCAAATCCCACATGAAAAAATACATGTTTATGCCAAGTAAGTCTTAATATTCATTTGAGAGAGTGTTAGGTCTCCCCAAGTACCCATCTTGTCTTGTGATGTGTCTTTGAAGTTCGAGTTAATGATCAAATTGAATTACGTATAACTAAAATAATAAACATTATTACTATTTAGCATTCATGAATGTGTTACACATGTCAAGTCTAAGGTCACCGCGAGTCTCGTTATGCCTTGTAGACTTGTGAACCACGTTTAGATAATGATAGCAATATATTAAACAAATTAAGATATTAAATAAATAAATTTAAGAAATTAGGCTTGATGGAAAGTAGATTTCTTGTAGACATCTAAAATGTCGACATAATTAATTCCAATTAATTTGTCCCACAAATATCTTAACATCATCATTATCTAATTAATCTCTTTCCTATAAAATACCACATATACCCTTTATCCTAATTAATTTCATCATTTATCTAATATCCCATCATTTCATCATTAATCCCTTTAATTCATTATTATATCGCATTATCCAACTTAATCCTTATTATCATTTTCTTGGAATTTAATATTCCTACACCCACCTACCCACCTACTTTGTCGGAGGAATGTGACGAAGATCTAGAGGGAATCCATGAGCATCAAAATGTTGCACTCAACCACAAAATGATGTAGCTTCAAGATCGAAGAAAGAAATCACCCATGAGAGAAATGTGCATGCATTAAGGGAAAATGGCTCTAATCCCATATTCCATTCCATTCCATTACATTGTATTTCTCAAGATGAAAGGGTGCACATAAAGTAGTGGGTGTGTAACTCCCTCACAAATGTAGCCGTCGAAGAGGTGGGAGTTACATTCTCGGAAGATCCACCAAATGTAACTCATATGATGCTCTATGATGCGTGTAAGGCCATAATGACTCCCTAAGACACATAAGTATGGTGAATAACCTATGTGGAGGAATCTCATGTACTTAAAATATATGTATGGTAAATATCCTACACTAACACACCCCTAAAGCATAGCTTAAGTGGACACATAGATGAAAACAAGGAGAAGTGGGTCCCAAAATAAGCTCGATGAAGTACCCATGTACAATAAACTCTCCAAAAGTAGATTAAAAGGAGAAAAAGTAGTGGGAAAACTCCCCCAAAGGAGAGACAAGTCCACTCTCTAATCTAAGAAAGATGTCAAAGATGGGTTCTAACCATGAGCGAGCTATTAAGGTACCCATGTACAAAGAGGCAATTTCTCAAAAGAAAAAGAAGAGAGAAAAAAGAGGGAGACGAGAGGAATGTAGAAGATGGCATCGATGGATCTCGAACTCTACAGCCTTTAGGAGGTCTCCCAAAATAATGTCGATCACGAGATCCTCTACCTCTGGATTGAAGAAAAGCCACCCACACCGAACTATGTGCCTACCCTTAAGAAGGACATAAATGATGTGTTGGAATTCCTCCCACTCTGTGAAGGAAACTAAAGGCAACAACACAAAGAGCTTTGAGTCTGGTCCATGAAAGTGTGACATAGGTCTAGCAAGAGAGCGCTAAGGAACCGAAGATAATCCCACGTGTGTAGAACTATTAGAGTAAAGAAGGGGAACACCTGTAGAAAGGATGTCCAACTGATGTGAAGGAAAAAAAAAATGCCCCACAATAGAAAATGGATCCTCAAGCAAGGGTGGATCAATTAAGGTCTCTAGAAAAGTGGAAGTGGTAAGAGTCCCAAAAGGGGCACTCCCAACAAGGAAGATGATGAACTCCTCTCAAATACCTCGTAGATGGATAATGAACCTATAGTACATTAAAAGTGTACTCTAGAAAAGATGACTAAGGTCAAGCATAATTGTCCCAATAGGGGCTCAACAAACAAAAGAGTGATGTCAAATAAGTATGAGTCATCCAATGAAGGTAGAGGGAATGAAAGGGGACTCACACATCAAGGTGGAAAAGAGGAATTTGTGATGATTGTATGAGATTGAATAGGAGACTTCTCAATAACGATGAGATGTGGGATGTGTCAACACTCTCTCGGAATAGTGAGAGAAGGAGGAGAAGAGTCCTTTGTAATACTCTCGCATATAGAACTAGGTGCACAATCCTCGTCATCAGAAGTAGAACCAAGCGAGTATGTGTTAGTGGAACTGTCATCACACGAAGAAATATAGGAGACAACTCAATCAACATCAACAAAATGGTGGCGGATGTGAAGGGTCTCCATAGAGGGATCAAGGATGCTCCAGGACATGATGGGGTGGATCTGAGTCTACCACTTGAAACCAGAGAGATCTAGAGATATGTATCATCATGTGACCAAAAACATGGTCACAAGTGTCAAGAAAGTCCTCCAGATGAAGATGATCAGTGGGTGTAGGAACTGGGCCCAAGTAAGAATGATGAAAGAGCCTCATAGGGAAAGTAGCATTCCATGGAAGCACACTAAGATGAATAATTCTCTCTCCTAGTAAGAAGTGGCGGAGGTTGTAAGGTGATCCTACAACGCTCAAGTCTAGAAAGAGAACCCTCCATGATGCGGAATCAAAAGTGAAAGGTGCAAAAATTCAAGATGTTAAACTCGATCGATAATGTGTCTTGCGCAATACAAAACCCAAGAGTACTAGTGACCCCCTGCATGTGGCACTTTATAAAGTAGTTCGTTTACAAAATTGACAATGTCATCACGTAATGTCGATAAATCATGCAACTTTGATCAATAAGCGCTCAAAATGAGTAGTGACTCAAAAGTTATAGAAGAAATACGATTCCCGTGAATCGATGGAAAATACGAGTAAACTTTGCAAACTAATTAACAAAGTGCCCAAATGGGTGTAAAGGGTGTCGTGTGGGTACTCATTTGAAATGACATAAAATTTTAGATATGGTTTATTTTTCTTGCGAGGTGGGATTAGCCTCCTGCCAACCTTAGACCTCGCCCTCCGTCTTCGACACATGAATGAAGGACAATAAATACAAGCAAAATAGGAGCCCAAAAATATTACAATGCCAAGATAAGAATGTTTTTGCCTCAAAAAATTAAAAAAAGGATTGTTTTAACCTTGTAAAAAAATTCTAAAAGGGAATGGATGGGGTGCCACACTGTCAAGCCATGTGTTGGAAGTGGTGCAAAAACTGTCCATGCCCTAGGTTACTCTTGTCCTAGTCACAGTTTTTGAAGTAGCGAGCAATAAATACATGTATAAAATGTAATAGAATGTGTACATGAAGTACAATATAATCCCTCCCCTTTGAAGTGTGATGCAAATATCCTAGTCGTGTGCTTCGTGATGGAGTTATGTGGATGCAAACGATCTCTAATGTAATAGATGGATGCAATTCTAGATGGATTATAGTATTGGATAGTGTTTGGTCCCTCATTATGGTCTCATAACTTTATATGTATAGGGTTCTATTGATCTAATTTCATAATTAACCCAAAATGGTCGACCACCAAAAAGATAAGAAGGTAAAACAATTAAAAACACATAATTTACCCATTCAACGTACATCCTCACCTAAATTCCAATCCAAAGAATCCAATATTCCAACCAAATTTGATTTATCTAATTCACCCATCCAATCTATATCAATACCTAAAACCAAGCCAAAACGTCATAAGAGTTATCTTCCTCATAATACTTCGATTGGGTCCTACGCAAAAAAAAATGACATTTAGTTCGAATATCTACCATCACACTTCCTCCCATTAAATATTTCAATCCCTATGGTCCAAATCCATCATGGTTAAATCCTAATTGCAGTTGCACTTATCATCATACTGTGGTCATGACATTGAACATTGTAAGCCCTTTCGCATAATCGTCCACAACCTTATTGAGAAAGATGATTTCCTCATTCAAAGCATAAATATCCTTCTCCATCTACATTTAATCCAATTTTTATCCCATCCATCGGGTTTCCCATGATTCCTTCATCCACATCATCCCTTAACATCCTCTTACACATGACATTCCTCTTAAGGAAGGTCCTTCATTGTTAATCAATAATACTTATCTCTCCAAGCACACTTGTGGTCTCTACCATTTATCCCATCCAAATCTAAAATAATCTCACCTAAACTCTTTTGACATCATTTAAATCCTCCACATTTAATTCATTAGGGAATCAACCTTCCCTCGCCCTTTAGCATATCATCTGTTTAACTCCTCGACACTAGGGGACTTTGTTCCTTGACATTATTTTATTTGCCTCATCAAAATTCATCCAATCTCAACTAATTATGTCCAAATCTTCATCTCATTCTAAGTCCACCATTGTGGCCATATTGTGTCTCTTTTGGGGCACCATCTGTTTCATCAAGTCCACTTTTGTGGCCATTTTTGTCCTTCCATTGAGGGACCATATTTCCATTTTCATTAAAGTCCACCATCGTGGCCATATTTGTGTCTCTCTTGGGAACCATTTATTTTCATCAAAATCCACCGTTGTGGTCATATTTTTGCTTCCTTAAGAACATAGTTTTATTTCTCACTTTTCTATCATATTTAATCCTTTCAAGCCTCTCATCTTGTCACAACTTTAATGTCTTCTCTCCCTTATTGGTAAACCAGAGATAGAACCTCTTAATGCATTGTACTTGCAACCCATCTATTGTTAGCATATCTATCAATGAGCACTTAGTCATATCTTTAGATCATTCATCCATCATTAGCCCCTTCCATCTTTCATTGTAATGAGTTGGAAGTATGTGGTCTACCATCACTACCAGTCACGACCTTAAATATGGGCACCACAGCCCTGTCCATGGCATTTTCCTTATGGATAATTTCTCCCATGTGGTGAGAACTCCACGATCATTACATCTGTCACCCTCTCATTCTCATATTTTAGTCATGTAAAGGGTCTAGGGGTGTCTCTTGTACATTCATTATCCCCTCCTAAGTAGTCTACTTAGCTATCCCCAACTCTCCCCCATGTAAAAATAAATTTCATGTATGTAAAAAGTAAAAACAAAGTTATCAAAGAAACAAAATGATCCTCGGGCAATTGTTTAAAAAGGAAAATAAAAGAAAAGCATACAAGTCAAAATCAAATAAAAATAATAAGAAATAGACTGATCCCTCGAAGTACGGCTATCACACATATTATACTACCATCCATATTATGTATAAAGTAGACCATACCCTCGAAGGATGACTACTCTATTATTATGGCATTTGGAAGGTCTCCTAAGTAGCATTCCGTGGAAGCACATCAAGCTAAATAGTTCTCTCTCCCAGTAAGAAGTGGCTGAGGCTGTAAGGTGATCCTACAATGCTCAAGTCTAGAAAGAGAACCCTCCATGATGCAGAATCAAAGTGAAAGGTGCACAAATGCAATATGTCAGACTCGACTGATAATTTGTCTGTGTGTAATACAAAATCCAAGAGTACTAGTGACCCCTAGAATGCGGCACTTTATAAAGTAGTTAGTTTTCAAAATTGACAATGTCATCACATAATGTGTGATAAATCATGCAACTTTGACTAAATAAGCACTCAAAAATGAGTAGCGAGTCAAAAGTTATAGAAGAAATACGATCCCCACGACTGATGGAAAATGTGATTAAACTTTGCAAACTGATTTTAAAAGTTCCAAATGGGTGCAAAGGGTGTCGTGTGGGTACTCATTTGAAATGGCATAAAATTTTAGATATGGTTTGTTTTTCTTGCGAGGTGGGATTAGCCTCCTGCAAACCCCAGACCTCGCCCTCCATCTTTGACGCACGAATGAAGGACATTAAATACAAGCAAAATAGAGCCCAAAAATATTACAATGCCAAGATAAGAATGTTTTAGCCTCAAAACATTAAAAAAAAGGATTGTTTTAACCTGTAAAATTTTTCTAAAAGGGAATGGATGGGAGCCCACGTTGTCAAGCCATGTGGTGGAAGTGGTGCAAAAATTGTTCATGCCCTGGGTCACTCTTGTCCCAATCGCACTTTTTGAAGTAGTGAGCAATAAATACATGTATAAAATGTAATAGAATTTATACATGAAGTAGAATATAATCCCTCCCCCTATGAAGTGTGATGCAAATATCCTAGCCGTGTGCTTCATGATGGAGCTATGTGGATGCAAATGATCTCTAATGTAATAGATGGATGCAACTCTAGATGGATTATAGTAGTGGGTAGTGTTTGGTGCCTCATTATGGTCTCATAAATTTATATGTATAGGGTTCTATTGATCTAATTTCGTAATTAACCCCAAAATGGTCGACCACCAAAAAGATAAGAAGCTAAAACGGCTAAAAAGAGCCCAAAAGATGGTGGGAAAGTTCAAAAAGGACTGGGATACCCCTGGTGGGACCAGGGCACCGATGGGTGCCCCAGTACTAATATGGGTGCCCTAGTTGAGGCTAAAATAACGTGGGATGATAGAATTTTATTGGGCATACGAGTGCAAGAGGTCGGTAATGATGAAATAAAATAAAATAAGATGACCAAAAGACGAGAGTTAATTAGTACTTTCTTCACTCAAGAACTTTCTAAATAGTAGTATGAGATCGAGACTAAATAATGTCTAAAGTACATAATTTTGTGTCTAAAAATGGTGGTTTTTGGTCATGGTTGAAGTCCTAGAGGAAGCTTAGGAAGTATAACAAAATAATTAAATCAAATCACATGTAAAAATCAACCAAATTTTCTAATTTCAAACAATGGCCAAAATGAAACAAGGTGAGATAAAAAGGTTCAACATGACAATGTTGGCATCCTTTGTAGTGCTACCAATGAGTCCCATGTTCACCAAGTGGTGCTACCTGCAAATCCTACACACTCAAGGCAAACCTCAAATCTGCTCGACATGATAAAATATCCATATAAATCAAAATGAAATATGACTAAACAATATCAGCTAAATAAAATATCACAACATTTATTCTACCAATGATATATATAAGCATGATCTAATATCCACAATGTATAACTCAAAGTCAAAATCATTAGTGAACATCATATATCAACATAATTCATCAAATCTAAAACATCCTAGTATCATCATCTCTAATCATAATGAAATAACCAATGTCTTAAATATCATATAATATGTTAGAAGTGTCTTGTCAAATATGATGGCATAGACCATAGGATAATAATCATAGCAAGTTAGAATCAAAATCTATCAAAATCAAATGACAAAGTCTCATATGAAATAATCAAACTACTCATATGAGTCAACATGTCCTAAGAAGGGATAGAAAATCTAGTGGGCACTACATAATGTAAGTATAATGCAAAACCAAGTATATATGATCCTAAGATACGAATCCTTATGACAAGTATTAGTAGAGTCATGGGTGTTTATATGTTCCTATTAAAAATCAAGCTATATAAATTAATTGTGATAAGAGAAAGGAGAAAAATCAAATGGAAGCATCATAGGTAAAATGTTAAATGAAGTAAAAAAAATGCAGCCTAGTTTTAAGAGGAATGAAGGTTTTCATGTTAAGTGCTCTTCAAATAATTAAGGTCAATTAATGAAGATGATATTGTAATAAATATGTAACCATGAAATGTTGTGTTGTGGAAAGTGCCTAACTGTAAATGTATATTGTAGTTGGATTGTAGTTTGTACCTTGTCATATGGAGAAAAGTGGCTTTGATGTGCATCATGTGTTTTCATGTTATCTATATGGGTTCATGTTAGTGAAAATGTATCATGTCTTGTGTGTTATCCTAAGTGATCTCATGTGGTGTCGTGTATCTAGCAATGTAAGTCCAAAAAAAATATTCTGGTATTTTTGTTGTTATATTTGTGTGTGTAATTTGTGGGTGTGACAATTTTCGCCAAACAAATAAAATGACCATATCTCAAAATAGAATTTGAATTTTACAAAATAAAAATAGGTAATTTTGAATATGATAAATTGAAATTAAAAACTCCAAAGGGTTTTCCCAAAGTGTATATTTTTCTAATTACATCTTAATTAAAAAATTATAATATTTTATTTCCAAAAACTGTGCTAAAAATTAGGGCAAACAAAAAGATTTTTTGTTGAAAATGAAAAAATGTAAAATAACCTCAAAGTAATTTGAATATCGAGTCATTTACACTCAAGATATGAAAAAAAAGTAATTTGGCATTTAAGCGCCCTAAAAGGTGACCCAAAGGGTAGAATTGACTATGAAAACCTGGGAAATGTTGTGCAAATCAAGTTTAGGTCAGATAATAGACAAAATTAGGTATGGATATGAAAATAAAATGTAAATATGAACCTTAAAGTAACTAAGATGTCGAAATCAATAGGCCTAATCTATTGAAACTTGGCAAGACTTTAGATTAGGTGAAGGATTTGATCATTCAGGTTCACCAAATTATTTAACCTATTTGGTTAAAAGAGGGTTTGTTAATTTATGGGATATTGTCCTAATCAATTAGTTTCCAAATTTAATTGTAATAAAATCATGATAATACATGAAATAAAGCACTAGTAATGAGAGGTAGAAGAAGACTTAGCTGATATTATGATTTTTGTGTTAGTGTAGGCTGACTTGATGGTTGAAAATGTGCTAAAAATAGAATATGTCAAAAAATATAATTCTAAAAATAGATTTCAAAAAGTAGAATTTTATACCTAACCAAAATATCTCCTAAAAATAAAAAACAAAACTAAAACTAGTTTTAATTGTAATTAATAAGGTGCCCATATTGACATCATGTTCAACATTAATAAGCTACCCCATATGTGGTTGTAATAAATTAAGGGCTCATTTTGATTAGTTTAACTTGGGTTTTTCTACCTAAATATATTAAGATATCATTATACAATATTAACATCTCTAATATCCACCGTGCAACCTATAATTTTTGTGATCGTTGGAGTAGAAATAATAAATTATTCGGTGATGCAAGATTTCTCACTCATATGCTCCTACATCAATATATTACCCATCATAAAAGATATATTATTTATCATAAAGTACATTCATGATTGAGATGATCTTCTTTGTGTAGTCTTTGGTACATGGTGTACATATGTGTTTCACTATCCATTTCTAACAATGATCTCCTAAATTGTTAAAAATGTGTAACATTTTCAAAATGAACTTTTTAATATTTATCAAGCCCCTCAAATATGTACAATATCACCAATAGGTATCCACATTCAAAAAAACTTATTTTTTTTTGAGATATGAAGACTTTTTCATAATGGTCTTTCATCCATAATTTGTTACATCTTCACACATCTTATGTCTTTATAGTTATGCCTTTTTAGGTGAAAGCTATTTTGAGGTGGACTATTGTGTGCCAATTGAATTTTTTTTGTAACATACACTATTTATTGAAAAATAAATCAAGTACTTAAATCCCCAATAACGTGTCAATGACCCTAATCATCACAATTTGGATAATTTTTAATGATAATGAAGAATATGCTCATGATATATGAACTTTCCATGGAGGTACTTGGGTTACTATAAAAGATATCTTGATGCTCCTTTCCATGTTCTTATCTAACACTAAGTCGAATGATAACCATATAATATTCAAAAGTTGGCATATAATGGATGGGAAAACTTATATGGCATATTCATAAGTTGGCATATATAGAGGATGCTCATAATATAATGTTCCACCTTTGAGTATTCTATTATGTATTTTTATAGTTGTTTTCTTGTTGAATTGTTTCCTCCTCTAGGAGTTTTGGCACTTTATTTTTATTTTTATTGTTATTAACATCTTCTTCTATATTTTTAAAAGTTAAGATTATCTTTATTTCATGGAACATAAACTATATGCATTAGATTTTTAAACGCTTTTGAACTGGAGCTATGAACTGGGGGTTGGTGGGACCCCACCCTTACAAACATAGAAGAGATCAAACAAAATAACACCAACCAAAACAAACCAACAACAAATAGAAGTATACAAACGACAAAACCTGCAGCCAAAAAACCTCCACAACCACAGATTATGACCGAACTGACTTAATCGTTATTTGAAATATCAATCACTTCTTACTAAACATTGGTAAAAGGGGAAGCAAGACCCACCGAGCTCCACCTCTGAGTTGCCATCCTATGAGGACTGCCACCCGCCTTGGCCATTTTTATCAGGAGAGAATACGTCATACCAATATTATCCCTCGGGGCGAGAACCCGAGCAGGCACGTGACCGAGTAGGGCTTTGATTGTTGATAGATCCAGCTGGGGAAGACGACATGTCCCAAGACTTTTGGATACAAACAAATCATACAAAACCTACGCAAACCGAATGAGAGAGTGGTATCCGATCTGCCATCTGCTCCTCCAAACCCTTCTCCACCCATCTCGCCTCGCCGATGGCCTTTGAATAGGAATAAAGAAGACATGTTACAATTTTCCACGTCCTCATCTAATCCCACTTTGTGAGATGGTGAGATGAAAACACGAGCAATCTCTAGGGTTTCATCCCTGTTTTGTTTGATGAGAAGAATATTCGACATAAAAACTGAAGCAACTTGGGTAAGTGCATGAAGTTGGGCGGCCAAAAAGTGGAGAAAACCCGAAAAAATTAAAACACGTACGCGTTCTATTATAACGCAATTGCGTTTTAAATTCTTAGGTTTGGGATTTACCAAAGCATAATGTGTACGCGTTATTTATGCTATAAATAAAAAAAGAGGCCCGAGCCTCTATCATTTTATCTCCCTCAAACGCGAGTTTCAGAGCTTAACCGTTCCCTTGCGTTTTTCATTCAACTGGATCTCAAGATCAAAGGATCGTTTCTAGATCACCGGGAAGATCTGAATCGATGATGGCGCCACAGAGAAGAGGTAGGCACAATTATTTTCTCAAAATTGCATTGAAATGTGATAATTATAGAGTAGAATTTTAATTGAATACATTTTTTATTGTTACAATTCGAGGTCAAGGGAATCAACCACAACCAAACCCTTTTATTCCTATCATCCCTCCCAACCCTCCCATAATTGCTCAACATCCCCTAGGTAGTCAAGAAGAATTAGTAGCCCACATAGTTGAAAAAAAATTGAAATTGAGGATTTAATCAAAAGAATGAGGGATTCACAATCTACAAACCCCCACCGCACCTCTCTTGCAAACACATTGGAGGCATTACTTTCTCAAGTTGACATGGCAACGGGGAAAATTGATCGTTAGAAAACTTATAGAGAGGGTCAGGGTTTATTATTCTAACAAATTGTCATATGTAGATGTAAAGAAAAAATAAATTACAAAATACCTCATATGTGCCTTATTCACATACCCCCACACTAATTTTCCTATTTCGTTGTCATGTAAACAGTTTCCCATCCATTGGTGCAATAATAATTTGATTAAAAATAATTTTTGGCAAAGTGATGGTGGATGGTGTTTGATTTTCCACCTTGTAATAACAACGAGGTGCCACTATACTTTCTAAGGAAACTCTATTGCGAGTTTATCCTCAATGAGATCCCAAATTATTTTGATTTATGAGATTTCCAGTGGCCGAGGAAAAGGATCTCGCACAGATCAACCAAGTGCACAACGTGCACCTATTCAAAGAGGGTAGAGTCCCCGCATGATGCCCCCTCACCCCGAGATTATCCTCAAGCAAATGAAGGAGACAAAATATTGATAAACTCCATGCACTTCAAGGGCTATCTACGACTCTTGTTCGACATACGAGGGAGATTTCTAAGCCAGATGGTCGTGGAGGTACATAGAGTATTCCCTTAGGAAGTACTAGCATGTGGCCACATCTTTACTCATCATGTGGTAGCATATGTTTGGGGCCCGAGGAGGATGATACTTTCATGCGTACTGATTTTGGTGGAGTTAGTGCTAGGGGTACACATGATAATGTCACTATGTAAGATGCATTTTTGAGTGAGACATTTGGATTACAGTCATCGACATCACCTTCACATGTATTTGTTATGTTTTATTATGTGTGTTACAAAAAGTTTGGAGTACTTGACTTAATTATATATATGTTAAATTTTTGAAATAATTATATTTGTACATGTACATGCATTTATATTACAAAGCATAGGCACATTGCTGAGGCACATCATCATCCCGACCATAGGCGGTGAGCACCATGCGTACACATACATGTTGTATATATCTCCTCCCCTGTAAATATAGACAAACAGAAGAATATGGAAATCAAAGAAACTCAAAACCTGACATTTATTTACGCCACCAGTCTTGCCCAAGCGCAAATCGAAGGTGTCGACATGGAAAAAGTCACGCCTAGGCACAGATCAGAAGGTGTCGACATGGAAAAATCACGCTCGGTGCAGATCAGAAGGTGTCGACATGGAAAAATTAGCACCAAGGCGCAGATTAGAAGGTGTCGACATGGAAAAAGTTGCGCTCGGGTGCGGGTTGGAAGGTGTTGACATGGAAAAAGTTGCACCCAAAGCGTAGATCGAAGGTGTCGACATGGAAAAATTAACACCCTAGCGTAGGTTGGAGGGGCAGGTTGGAAGGTGTTGACATGGAAAAATTCACACCCAGACATAGATCAAGGTGTCGACATGGAAAAAGTAGCGCCCTAGCGTAGGTTGGAAGGTGTCGACATGGAAAACGTCGCGCCACAGCGCAGGTTGAGAGGCACAGATCGAAGGCATTGGCACCACATTTTTAGCGCCTATGGTGCACTTAAAAGTATGTTGACATGAGGATAGATGTGCCAAGGTGCACCTTCAGGAGGTGCAACATTTTGAGCGTTGACACCCCGAACCAGAAAGTAAACCCTGACCCAAATATTCAAATGGCCATAACTTTTCACGAGACCTCGGATTCATGCAAGGTTGGACTTTTCAGAAAGCTTACAAGGTCCTCTTCCCAACTATGACTAGATATCTTTAATTGGGTGAGAAAAAGTTCTTCAAAAATTTAAAATATAGTTCGCCATTTTTGGGTTTGCTAGGGTTCTCACCTACCGCCATAATGAGATGAATTAAATACAACTTGGAGGTGGTTGGGGTAGATTTGGAATTCCTCTCTCTTCCCTCTCTCATTCTTCCTATAAATTGTAAGGAGGGATTCTTTCTAAAGGTTAGACATTCTTGTTTCACCCTCCCTTCTTCTCTTTGGCAGGTGAATTTGTGGAGTTCAAACCTCCCATCTAAAACTGTAATGCAACTTTGCCTCTTGGCATTTTATAGTGTATTGTATCAATATTTGGAGAAAATAATGCATGCCTATGGATGATTCTCAACCCTCTCTGTGTTCATTTGCATCCTCCTGATCTTTCACTGCAAATTTGGTTATCTATGCATGATCTTGCATTGCATTTTAATGGTTTATGTTTATTGGCAAGACAGGTGTTCTTCATTCCTTGGTGCATCACCTTTGTTAGTTTAGGTTTATTTTGTATGCATCTTCTTACCCTATCTCCTTAGCAAGTTAGATTAGGTTTTTGAGTAAACCTCTACATTTTTACGTGTGCATCTCGAGCAGAGGAATAGGAACTGCCTTCATCCGAG
Source organism: Taxus wallichiana var. yunnanensis (assembly GCA_018340775.1). Classification (NCBI taxonomy): domain Eukaryota; kingdom Viridiplantae; phylum Streptophyta; class Pinopsida; order Cupressales; family Taxaceae; genus Taxus; species Taxus wallichiana. The sequence goes on from CM031241.1 coordinate 501,981,849, forward strand.
AGCTTTTCCGATTTCGCAAGGTCCCACACTTGGGAAAAGCTCTATGTTATGCAATCACACCGAGAGTCTCAACCATCGAGTTGCGGAAATTGTGGTGTATGATTCTCCATCAACAATACATTCACAAGTTAATTTATAATGTTAATTGTTTAAAATTTTCACATACATGCAAATATATATATATATATATATATATATATATATATATATATATATATATATTAGTTTTGAAGTCAAATATATGTGTGTTCTTGTATGTCCATCTAACTTACGTGATACATGTTTGATAAAGATGTTGACTTCAGCAGACACCCCACCATCTCTGCGATAAGTAGAGAAAGGTGTTGCCACTCCGATTTCATCTCGCACAACAACTCACTAGGTATTCAAACAACATGTAAATTTTGTTAAATTTCTCGGGTAATTCATATTATGTAAAATTACATGTTAGTAATGTATTTCATTGTAGAATTATTAAATTATGTTGGTAATGTCCTTCATTGTGTATATGCAGGAGTTATCTCGTGATGTGTAGCACTTGTTCATTTGATTCATAGGTGGGGAGGGGTAAAAACAATAATTCTACATTGATAAAATTAGTTAAAATATTGCCATTACACATACATGTACTTAGTTCTATTTTCGCTAATTCTGATGTTAGATTTTCTGATCTTATGTGTATGTAGGGAACTTCAACCCCCTCCATTTTGACTTCAAGGGCATGGACTCCTCCATCTCGTCGTCTTTGTAACCCCGTTTGTACTCCAGGAGCTCCTAATGACTCATCTGAGCATGAGATGCAAATTTGGTGTGATCGACAACTTGTGGTAAGTTTGTGTATTTATGTAAATACTTTCATTCTAGCATGGTCTTAAATACATGTTGAAAACATATATAAATTAAGTTTGACAAAAAAAACATTGTTTGCATTTACAGGATCATCTACAAATCGAGTATTCAAAGGAAGAGGACTCATAGTGTAGACACCAAAATCGTGTCGTAATCACCTTGGCCCCTTATCACGACCCTATAATCACCTCCTGCACCCCACACATTTTAATTTAATTACTTTAATTAAATTAATACCATTTACCTCCATACACATTAATTTAATTATTTTAATTAAGTTAATGACCTTTTACCCACACACATATTAATTTAATTATTTACATTAAATTAATTCACCACCCTCACACACCTATTTAATAAAATTGCCTTTATTAAATACACTTCACCTAACCACCCCCATCATTTGACCCATTAACCTAAACCCTAAACCAATGCCTAAAACAAACCTAACATTAGACCCATCCCCTCACTTCATATTAAAAGCCTCCTAAGGTCGGTTTTTCGACCGAGGAAAAGAAGAGACCCTTATCAAATGGCGGAACAACTTCCTAGGCAAATTTTGAACAACTCAAGATATCTCGCCCAAACCGATGTCGGTTAACCCTAAACTAATGCCGGTTCACCTAAATCGACGCCGGTTATACCGGAATGGACCAAATGCCTATTTAAACCCATTTACAGCTTTGTAAGACAGGTTGTTGGTTGTTGTTGGTCGTTCATGGTTGAACCTTTGGCATTGGATTTCCTTAGTGAATTTGATCTTTTTAGATGTAGCAGCAAAGCAAGGATTGATCTGTGATCAGCCAGGATAACCAAATTCACCGGGACAACAGTGAAGCCTCTTCACTATTTCAGCCACCCTCCTTACCCAACCATTGCAATACCTTGCCCAATCACCCACGTGACTTCCTCTTCAGTAACCCCAGACCTTCGCAACATACCCATACCTCCTTTGTGATCACCCAACACCTTCTACTAACCCATTCTTGCCTAAAAACCTTTAAAACCCAAATCAGCAACTTCACCAACCCCCGACCTGACCACCGTTCGGTTCTCCCTAATCACACGCTTACACTCCAACCGCCATCAGTTTTATAAAACCGTGGTCGGTCTCTGTGTAGCCTGATCTCTGCCAAAACAAGGACCTGTTTCTAACATATACCTACCTAAACACCTATTTGACCTTCGATCTGTATCTAACCTAGCATGTTAGCTCAGATTCACCTATAACCAACCAACTTGACCTCTGGATATCCTTCTAGCTTAGCCTGTTAGATTAGATATAGCCTATTGCATTTGTATGAGATGCCTAAATCATATTAAACTACAGTAGGACAATATGTACTTTATTTTTAGCATTGAATTGTTTTAAGCAATGGACTGACATCCATCTAGGAAGTATCACACTTCCAGGATCTAGCACATGCTAGGCAGTCCACTGCATATATCGTTTAACTCTCTTTGGTGGTCTTGCTTTGATTCTTATACAGGTAGTTCCTCCTAGCCAAAAGGAAGGTCTCACAATCACTTTGATCCAGGATTTAGATATGCGCGCATACAACCTTCAACCATCTCGAACCAGGTATTCCTCTTACCACCTTTACCTTATCTATTTCATCAAGTACTTCTCAAAAAACTAAGAAATCAAGTGAAACATTTTGGCACGTCCGGTGGGACCCATTCGGGTTCCTTGCATCTTTCTTCATGCCTAGGTGAAAAATTGTGTGTTTGTTTCCCTTCTAATAACATTCACATTAATACTTTCTCCTTGGTAACATTCTCTTCTTTCTACTTGCTTCGAAAGACACATTTCTTTTGGTGTATTTAAAAAGAACCCTCTTATTCTTGTTTTTTGCATTTCAAAGAAAGAGCATCCCTCTTCCTGTTCATCTATTACTTGTCATCGAATATCATACTTTCAATTTGAGTTTAAAACAATCGCATTGCATTCGATTTAACTCATTATCTCACATTAATTGAGGGAAACCTATATGCTAGAGGTCATGACCAGCTGATGGTTGACAAATGAATCGTAGAGAAGCACTTCTATCCTTTTCTCTTTCTTTGAGTCTTACCAGACTACAAAAAAATTCAAAATACACACATTCTTAAACAACATCCTACCTGGAAGAAGCTGTAGGTGATCACACAATCATGGTACAGTGGGCACCCATCTCGCGCTTCTGTCGAGTCATACTTCATAACGAAGCCCGCCCCCGCCATAACATTCCTGAAACCTCACCCTTTAGAATTATTTCTTCGTAGGAAGCCTTCCTCACCAATAAATTCTATTGTTTTGTTCACAACAGTCAGTCCATACAAATAGCATAAGCTAAAAAACGTAATAAGATAGCACTCTAGGAACGTTCTTTCTTAGTGTTTTGCTTGATTTGCGTTTTGAGGTGAGATCTTTCGATCATTCTTTTTCTCTTTCCTTGCACACTCCCAATCATAGTTGGTGTATTCTACTTCGTCTGAGTGTGCCTGACCACATCTACATCATCCTCAGACTTCTGGGTTTGATTCAACACCAAATTTTAAATAACAACCACTTTTCTTATTCTCTGTTTCAATTTCACAGTGACCGGCTATGGTTATCTCTAACCGGCATCAGTTTCACCCAACCGACGTCGGTCTGAAGTCTTCTTGGATACCCATCCAAAAGAAACCTATTTCACTTTCTGAGCTGTAAAAGGCTCCTATCACCTTTCATACTATTGTTATTTCAATCTCAGTTACCTTATGTCTCATCCTGTGTAAAAATTGTCACTCTGGGACTATCATTTAGTAGACAGTTATTTTTTCATAGTAACCGGCACTGGTTAAACCTAACCGACATCGGTTTACCCGAACCAACGTCGGTCACCCTATGCTATTTCACAGCTCATCAGCTGACCTAATTCACTTACCATTAATTGTTTTCCTAGTTCTTTTGTGTTATGTGCCATTCAGACATAATATAGTCTCACTAAATCAGTTCCTATCCACATGGTACTAACCCATAGTCAGCCGATGCCCTCGTATTTCACACTAGTCGACTACCGCTTCCACCTAGCCCTTCATCACCTAGCTCTTCATCACCTAGCTCTTCACCACCTAGCCCTTCATCACCTGGTCCTTCACCACCTTCCATCTCATCATCCATAGATCCCAATCAACCCATCACCATTCCTATACAGACACGGAGTTTGCACACTCCCGGATCAAATCCCACCGCTTTAAGCCACTACCTCACCGATAACTCCACTTGTGATGCCTCAAGTCAATTGATCTATGGCATGCCCATATCCTTACCTCCATCCCTAATGAGTGCTTCCACCTCGGCTCCACTTCTTACCACGGTGACCTCACTCATTCTATCCCCAGGTTGTGTCACAAAGGTCTCAGGTCTCACGCCATTACACCCGAGGTCTTTGACCACCACCCCCGCATCTGCTACCTCTATTACACCTGAGGTCTCCACCATACCTTCATCCACCACCCAAAACATAGCATCATCCGACCCTGTTGTCTCATATATACCAATCACAACACTACCACCCTTTGTGTCGGTAGCCTCTACACCTTTTCAAAATGTTGTCCTTTCTATTCCCCAATCTCTACCTCCCATCTCTACTAGGGTCACCACGAGTGTCCCACCCTCACATACCTACTACCAGCCACCTCCTATTTCATCGGTCATTTAGTCTAGATATATACCCTCTATGTCTGGCTCACAATTCCTGCCTCCTTATTCGACATCACCATATTCTGGCATGTCGTATTCTTCATATGTCCCACAACAACCTCCTTTCGCTCCCGGGGTACCCAATCTTCACAACCTAACAATGACTTTATCAAGTTAATGATGGATAAGATGTAGACATTAGAAGCATCTATTTCTGGCTCCCGTAATTCTCTCACCTATGAAAATATTTTTAATGAGCCCATTCACCCATCCATTCCCATTCGCCCATATCCCGTACACTGGGAGATGCCTAAGTTTAACCACTTCAACAGTAAGGAAGACCCGCAACAACATTTGTGATCTTTTAAACATGGGTGTTACCTAATTTCCCATGATGATGTTATGCTTTTGCGAACCTTTCCCATGTCCCTAATCGGTCCAAAGATTGGACTAGTATAGTGGATTACCTCGACATTCCATTTTATCGTTCAACCAAATAGCCCAAGCCTTCTTGGATCATTTTTCGATTAACGTCGTCAAGAGGGTTACCATGACCGATCTTTAATCCATGCATCAATATGACGATGAATCTATCACAAATTTTATTGCTTGTTGGCATAGCCTAATCAACCAGCTCACTTTTCAATTACCACAAACTAACTCATAGAGCTCTTCACACGAGCCTTTGCTAGACATATCTCACCTACCTTACAAGTACAAACCTTCCACACATTTGATGAGGCTTTCACCATGGCACGTAAGCTCGAAATTCGTGCCATCGAGGAGAAGAAAGTATAATTACGAAACAAGAACTCCTCATTTAAACCACACGATACTTCCTCTTCCTCAAAACCTTAGATGAGTTATTCCAAAGCTAAGGGGACTTCCAACACAGTGGTACTTAAGGCTGGCCCTGCCCATCCATCCAATCATGCCAAACCTTCATCCAATCTGTCACCATTCCAAGCCTTCCAATTCAGACGAGAACAAAAGAAATACACCTCAATTGGGGAGCCATATTCATCTATTTTAGAAAAGCTTATTAAAGCTAATGCCATCACCCTTCCTCCTATCAAACCACATGCTGGTTTTGACCCCTCTCTCCCCATACCAAGTTGGTAAAAGGAAAATGATTACTGTAACTATCACCGTGTAAATGGCCACAGTGACAATTGTATCACCTTTAAAAATATTCTTCAGGGAATTCTCGAGAGCGGCGAGTTAGTCTTGGATAACCCTAATGCACCTGCCAATCAAGACCTTCATATTTTCAAGAAACCATTCCCCATCTAATGAGAAAACTAGTAATGCCTCACACAACAAAAGTAATACACGTTAGGTACATGTTATCTTTACTGACTTGCCACCTGTTTCCCAAATATCTCATATTCCCTCCATTGAGGAAATCCTAACCTAAAATTCTCTACCCGCATAGGAACCTACTTTAGCCATTCCTCTACCCATAAAGGAAAGCCCCTCACCTCCTCATACACCTACGGAGGAGTCTCTCGTTACCACCGATATCATTTCCCTTCAGCTTCCTTACCTAGTGAATAGCTACCAATTGTACATCCTCCACCCACAGAGGAGTACCCATCATCCTCTCCACCTATTCAGGACCTAATAGATTTTCCGTTACCACTCGGTGACCATTCCCCAACAGCTACCCAAGATCATACAGACCTACTTTTGGCTCTCCTACCAATAGAAGCCGAAGCCAGTGAATTCCCTATTTCTCAGACACATTTTACAGAATACCCACTCACTCCACATCTACCTCATCTACCATAGTGTCGTTCTCACGTTTGGCCGATAGCTGGATTATGTTGATAGGTCTTTACTTTGGGGGCGTCTCTTACTCCCGGTCTCGACCCAAATGCAATCATCTTCCACTAACACCTCTACCATTTATCCGAAGAAGTTTCAACAACCCAAACCACACATGAACATTACTCTCGATACATTTTCTACTACACCATCCTCATCTAGACCCACCTCTCTACCTACTAGTCGATGTATTCCAACGCCATCTCTTGTATCTAAACCCACTAGTGTCCTAGGGGTCACACCTACATCAAACCTTGCACACCCTCCTGTCAGGATACACTTGACCACATCTTCCCATATACCTATCGAATCAATCCCTCAACCTAAATGAAAACCCAACCGTCTAATCCACATGCACCGACCTCACCAACTACACCTTTATCACCTTCACCCCTACCATCCATCTTGGGACCTCATCCCTCTACCTTAACAAAATCTACTCTCTCGTAGAGGTAAACCTAAAAATTTGTCGACCCTTTTACCACAACCTCGTAGCTCTACCTAGGTGAACCTTGCGTCCTTCATCACCATCTATAACTTCTTTGCCTCCTATACCACCATTACCTTCTATACCTCCTTCACTACCTATGACATTTTCTTCCACCTCACCCGTACTCCCTCTCTACCTCGACCAACACCTACCGCTGCACCTTAGTTACCCCCTTGGGTCACGCGTCCTCTCCCACCATTTGCCTTGCCATCTACATCACATGCTCCCCTACACCTCTACCTAAGAACAAGCACTAAAAATAAAAAAAATCATTAATTTCCAAAGAAGTGGTTAAACCTACCCCTCTTTTGGTTGCTGCACCTACACCAAAGAAAGTACAACCCAAACCTAAGACTGCATCACCTCAACTACCACCACAACTACCTAATCTTCCAACCAAACCTACTTTCACTTTGCATTGTGATCCACTGGTGGGATCATACACCACCATCTTGGCTAACCTCCTGGAAAACTCTTGCTATCACTCTCCCTCCTCTTAGACCTTACGACCCTCTTAAACCTAAACCGCAAGGGTTTGATGATACTAAAATTTACGCTTACCATCGTGTGCTAGGACATGATGTTGAGAACTATAAGGGTCTAAAGGTTTCCCTCATTCAATTATGTCCTTCTGACCCCAATTTTGATGACAATGACCTCCTGGATGATGAACCTATTTTACCCTCACCACCTTCTTCACATCTTCCTCCTACACCTATACCACAACCTCCACCCTCACAGCTCATAGAGCCACCCCGAAATTTGAGATTAACATGGTTCGCATCAGAGAACTTTCCACGCCTCCACCTAAATGTCATTGTGCCCAACTCACCTCACAAGGTTTTTCTCCTCCAGTAGGTTTTTTCCCTTCATGTCGGTATACCACTTACCCTACACCTCCATTTGACAACTTCCCTCAAATCAACATGGTACACATCACTACACATGCGCAGAAGGACAAAGAAAAAGCAACTGACCCACCAACCAATCCTATACCCAACATACCATCTGCACCCATACCTAAAATAACTATTTGCAGCCCCACGTACTTCTATTTCTAATGACGTCACACATCGCACCATGCTCAAACAATTACATCAATCTCCCCTTAAAATTTCCTTATATGATCTCATCCAAACCTCAAAGTCACATTGCCAAGCCCTCATGGAGGTCCTTCAAGCTATTGAAGTTTTACCCTATGACACCACACCTATTGCATCTATTATCACACCTCATCATGTCGTCTCACTCACCAAATTTCCATCTACCTCATCACCTCTTCCTGTTCACCAAGTTGCTATCCTTAGTTTCTCAGATGAAGAAATTGTCCCCCACCAAACCGATGACCTAGATCCTACAATTTTCATCTCCATCCATATTGATAATATATGTGTGCGACGTGTTATGATCGATGGGGGCACCAACATTAACATTATCTCCTCTCACGCATTCGAACAAATGCACCTACCCAACAATTGCATGCATAAACATCCGGTCATGTTGTGTTCATTCAATGATGATATCACCTCTACACTCGGCACTATCATCCTCCACATTCATGTGCATCCCCGTACTGTTCCTAAGCTATTCTACATGTTGGAAGGGGAGTTTCAATACACTTTGTTGCTTGGCAGACCCTGGATTTGTGCCATGGGTTGTGTCCCTTCTACTTTGCACCGATGTATAAAGTTCGAACATGAAGGACGTTCCTATACCATTCGAGCTGACCCATCACCTTTCAAAACCTACAACATGCTTTACTGGCCCAATGATGTCCTTGTACCTGTTAAGGCATCTACCTCCATAACTACATCTTCTTCACACACGACCCCATCCACTAGTGCCGTTGCAACCTTACCTTTGCCCAAATCTTCTATTCCCACTGCTGCTGTGCCGCTTCTACCAGTCACACATCAGCTTCCCAACTAACCGACACCTCCACCGATCTAACTTCTAATGATTCCTCCATTCTAGCCACCAATATATCAACCACTCGATCCCTTGGAAGGTGTTTTTCAATGCCTCACTATGGGGCAATATCACCTGTACAATGTCAATACATTCTTTACTCCATAAGAGTATGGAAACCTTCACCAACATCCTCACTATGACCACCGCGCATAGCGAACGCTCCTTTATGGTCCTCCCCACCTCCGTACCCATCTTACCTATGGGGGACTTGACATTTCCACTTATACACCCGAACCACCATCACAAACCCAACCTTTTTCAGGTGACCTTTGGTTGCTTACTTTAACCAACCGCTTCTCTCACACTTTCCTACACCGATGTGCCTGGAAGGGTTTCAGCTTTGGCCTTTATGAGGAAGGTCATCACACCATTATTTCATGTACCACACGTAAACACAATGATTGTAGTGGAATCGGTTTCACTGAACTACTCCGCCAAAAAGCCCGTATTGAGCTCATTGAAGACATTGACCCCTCTCCACCTTCTTCACCTACCCCACCTTCACCACCTTCACCAACAAAGTTGATGGATCCTGAATCTATCCCTCCTACCTTTTTTTCCATAAATACCATTTCCTTGGGACCTCTAACCTATCAGCACGATGGTGAGGCTCCTTCCTCTCTTCCTCTCTTGTATCCTAACATGATAGGGGGTGATACTCCTTCTATTAATGTCGTTCAATGTCAGGATGATGAATCCATACTCACCTACCTCAGTGCTGAAGACTCTTATATTCACCAGTCATTACCTTCTGAGACACAAACAATGTTGAATGAATCGACTATCGAAGTCAACATCTACACTTAGGACGACCCCCACATTCTCAAGATTTGCCAATATCTGGATGTTCTTTGAACAGAAGCCCTTACTTCTTTTCTTAAAAGACATAGCCATGATTTATCTTGGTCCTATGCTGACATGCTCGGCATTAATCCCACTATCGTGGTCTACAACATTGTAACCATTCCCGATGTCAAACCCATAAAACAAAAGTTGAGGAAAATGCACCTCGCATTGCTCTTTCTTGTCAAAGAAGAACTTCAACGCCCTCTCTCGCTTCCTTCATCTTACCCATCGAAAATACACCTCAATGGATTTCTAACATCGTCCCTGTCACTAAAGCAATAGGGGGACTTCACATTTGCACCAATTTCCATGACCTCAACCTTGCCTTGCCTCTAAAGACAATTTTCCTATACAGTATTGACCAGTTGGTTAACCTTACCGCTGGCCATGAGATGCTATCACTTATGGATGGTTTCTTGGGTTATAACCAAATATTGCTTGCTCCAGGATCAACACAAAACCACATTCATTACCCCTTGGGGGACCTTCTACTATCGAGTCATGCCTTTTGGTCTTAAAAACGCAGGTGCCACATATCAGCGTGTTATGACCTACATCTTCCATGATATCATGCATCGCATATTGGAAGATTACGTGGATGATTTCTTGGCTAAATCTAAACGTTAGGCTGAGCATCTCCTGTCCTCAAACCATCTTTGACCGCCTCATTAAATATTACATCCGCCTTCAGCCTAAAAAGTGCGTCTTCGTGGTTCTCTCAGGAAAGCTCCTGGGATTTATCGTTTCCTTACGTGGTATAGAAGTTGACCTTGCTAAAGTCAAGGCCATCCTCGAAATGCCTCCGCCCACTACCCTTAAACAACTTCGTAGCCTACAAGGTAAATTGCAGTCCATTCACCATTTCATTTCACAATTATCTGATCGTTGTCAACCATTTCATCACCTTCTCAAAAAGGATGTCTCTTTCAAATGGGATGATGACTGCCACAAAGCTTTTGAGGCCTTAAAACAATACCTTCTCCAACCACACGTACTTATTCCACCTAAAGATGACCAACCCTTCTACCTATACATTTCTACCGATCACTCTTTAGGGGCTATGCTCGCTCATCATGATGAACAACATAGGGAGTAGGTGGTTTATTACATAAGCCATACCCTTTTGGACTACGAAACCTGATACACTCACCCTGAAAAACTTTGCTTAGCCTTAGTTTTTGTTGCCACCAAACTTTTTCATTACCTACTCAACCACAAAACCTACGTTGTGACCAACACTGACCCCTTACACTTCATGTATACTAAACCTTACCAAAATCAACGTGCCGCATGTTGGCTCATGCTCCTTGCCTAGACCTAGAATTCATCCACCAAAAATCTATCAAGGTCCGGCCATTCTTTGACTAAAGCTCATTGATGTGCCTCTTTCTCGGGAATCAATCTTCAATTTTGATTTCCCTAACAAATCCATTGAAAACCTTTCTTTGGATGATTACCCTTACCAAATGACCT
>CM031241.1:501993071-502189303 GCA_018340775.1 Taxus wallichiana var. yunnanensis
ACCATATGTTAGCATATAGAGTAAAAATTCTATTTACTATCATTTATTGTCCATTGCACACATTCTGCGGAAACATGAAAAGCAAATATTCTAAAAACATCTAAAAACACATTTAGAAAATGAGTCACAAAATTCAAGATACCAAGAGTCTAGATCCAAATATATATATATATATATATACGAATCAGGATATATATTATCGATACAATGCCATCATGCACTAGGCATGGTCAAAATGCTCAATGAGCCCGAAAGTACAAAAATACTCATATAAACAACCTAACAAGGTCACTACAAAAAGAGCCAAGTGGCCTCTCAATCCCTATGGGATCCCTCAGAAGGCACACGATCACGTCTAGGACTCCGGCTATGCGGCGCTCTGAGTGCACTAAGGGCTTGTGGTCCCAAACAATAGCTGTAGTCTCGCTATGAGAGCGGCTCCTCCTCATTAGGTACTCTTGCAGCCCTATACCCAGCTACCTCGGCATGGAGGGAAGTCACGATCTTGGCCACATGCCAGATAGGGGCAAAAAAATGGTATGCCTACCGGCTGCTGAAGGCTCCCCTGTATTCACGGATAGCTCAGCACGAGTCTTCTCCATGGGGAGCAAAAGGGTGTCAGTACATACCGGTGAATCAAGTCTCGCCACTCATCAGCAGTCTCTACAAGCAAAGGAGAAAACAAATTAGAAAATAATCAAAAGGTGAAACCAAGGATGAACAAAAAGAGATAGCAACTAAGGAAATTCTAGCTAAAACAAATATCAAAAGAAGAGTGACAACTCACTCGGATCTCTGGGCCTCCAAGAAGGATGTTTGGGATCCGCACCTGCCATGAACGCAACGGTTGATTGGTGTCCCCCTCCTACGTTTGGGGCAATATAGTATCCTGCCATGGACTCATCCTCTCTGCCTAGGTCCTGAGAAGGAAACTCCTCTGAGACTAGAGTCACCCTCTCCGCGCTATACTCTGTCCTCTCGGCCTGTAGGATCTCGTGAGTGTCATGCTACTCGAGATCACTATCCTCTCCCCCACCTGACTCATTGATCTCCATAGCCTTAGTCTCCTCCTCTATCTCTCCCCCTGTGAACTCCTCAGACTCGGAGTCTATATCAATGGGATCATCATTGCTATGGGTAGGACCGGCGGTAATCAAAGTAAAGGTGCCTAAGGAGCACCGGCTCTCTCTTGAGTGCGTACCACCCTCCTAGCTACAATAGGGATGCCAGGAGTAACAACAGTCCAACCCCGGCCTCTAGGACCTCCCCTAGCCTCCCAAACTGATTTGAACACTGGCACCACTGGGGGAAGCATATCAATATAAGCAAGGCCGAATTGCTGAGGCACTCGATCGAAGGGGTGTGTCTCTACCTTCCCCGTCCTGTCCACAAGCTACCCTATAGTAGAGCAGAAATCAAAGTAAAGGTCTCCTCTCCCCATACCCTGCCATGTCCTGATAAGGAGTGGCCTCCATGTCTGTAGTAGTCAGGGAAGCAACTGGCTGGTGGGGTGCTCTAAGAACTGTCATCCCTGTCCACCTCACTGCCCTCACGGCCCCGGATCCTCCACCTCTACGCCTCTCCCATAAGGGATAATGCGCTCATAGACCCAACTCATAACTAAGGTCGGATGGCTCAACGACTATCCCTATAATCGAACCACCCTTTATAAGTCGTGATAGGTGGTCCCAAGTATATCGGCTCCCCAGGCATAAATCCAACCATGTGCCTCAATCATGCGATGATGGGGGCCCAAAGAGTAGAGAAAAGTATCCCCTCCCTTGTCCTTGATCAATCTCGAAGCAAGGATGCCCATAATGGCCTAGTGGATCAAAGGGATGGGCAAGCCAGGAATAGAATGGACCTTCACCCCTTCTTTCAAACCGTGGAGAAAATTGTGTCTCTTATATAGGTGGCCCACTAAGTCACCTGAGCTCTAGATACTGCTGTATCAAATGAAAGTCTCCTCCCAATAATTGGGACTCCCAAAATGTGGTAGACGTCCTCTAGGGTTATGGTCCACTCACCCCTAACACTTGGAAATTAGAAGGTGTTCCGATCTACATCCCAGTAAGAAAATAAGTCACATAGTATGTGACTGGTAAGTGCAACGTGGGGGACCCGTGCGATCCTAAATATACTTGCCCTCTGGAGAGTATCCTGCTCAACCTGAGAGAGAGCATCTAACACTGACTGGAAGCCAATCACACTCCCTCTCTCGGCTCCATCTAATGTACTCTTCCTTCTTCTACAAAACACCCAAAAACACACAAAAAGAAGCAAGTTAGTGTCAAGATTGCATTGGAAAAATCATTAAAGCAAGTAGGAACACTAAAAATGTAAAAATAAATTCAAAATAGTGTTGTTTTAACACTCTGTAGAGGACCGCCACCACCTAAAGCGGGCGGTGGTCCCATAACCGCCACCTTGCTTAGGGTGGTGGTCTGTCCCACGACTACAAACGGGTCGCATGCCCTAAAAATGCTCAAAAATGCAAAAATTGACCATTTTAGCTAAAACGAAAGCCTACCCATTAGGCGTCCCCCCTAAGAGACACATTTAAAACTAACATTTCTAAAAATAACCCCCCCACAACAAATATTTCATCATTTTAACATTTTGGGTGTAAAAATGTTAAATCGAGAAGAACTAACCTGAGATCTCGCGGGTCGAGGTTCTGCTCATGGAGGCATGATCGCTATCTCGCTACGAATGTTTCGACTATACTCTCATCGAAAACCATCACCGTGGGTCCCAGAGCTCAAAAACTATCAAATCGACACACACAAATGAATAGGAAAATAAGCCCATTATATATATATATATATATATATATATATAGTGTTTTGACTCATTTTGAATGCCCCTTTCATAGGTTTAGAGTGCCGACGGAGGTAAGTTCTTATCCCCATGCAAATGGTAAGTCCTCATTTCATACTAATTTAGTATTTATTTTTCAATTTATTTTATCTATCTGCACTTGAGTCCTCTTTCCATTTTGCAGATAGTGGGAACTTGGATGGCAACATTTCGACACATGGGTGTGTCAGGTATAATTTCTAGCTTCCCGTTTTGGGACCGCCATACTTGGACCCACATTTTTTACACCTCTTCATGGTTAAAATGCTTCTCTAAGGGGGTAATATGTACGTACCCAAAATTGTAGGGTATTGTACCACTGAACGATGTTACACATGCCCCAATGATGATATAGGTCACCTCGCAAGGTTTTGGAATCTAGGAAAGCTTGCTAAGTGTATGTTAGCATCCTAGGCACCTTGTCTAAGCTTTGTGTACTTCGCTTTATCCTCTTCCTTTCTTTTTCTAAGCTTTTTGACCTTCAGTGAAAAAACCACCGCCCTGCCAGGGTGGTGGTCTCATGACCGCCACCCTGAAAAGGTGGTGGTCCTATAACCACCGCCCTACTCAGGGTGGTGATCCTTTATGCGTTCTCCAACACGTTCTTTTGATCATGACTTGCGTAATTTTTCAACATTTACCAAGCTTTTCTCAACCACCTTAGCTCGTATTAATGTTTTATGTTCCTTGGAATAGTGTTTCTTCATTGTTTAATGGTAAAAGAGTTCTAATAGGAATTACCTTTGGGTGAATGTGAAATCTATAAATAGCTAGCTTGTTTTCAAGCAAATGGCCCCTCAACTTCTCATTTCCATTGTTTAGTCTTTCAATTTCTTGCTTAGAATTCATTTTGTTTTCATGTTTTACATCCATGCTAGTTTTTCCTTTGCTATTAGAAGCCATTCGATCTTCTTGCTTCAGTCTTGTTCATTGTTGTTCATACAAATTAGTTTAGAGTAGAGTAGTGTCATTTGTAGATTGAATCCATTAGAGTTACAGGTTGTGTTCTTCATAGAAGGTAGATTCTAGAATCTCTCTATACCTCGGTGTTGTATTCCCGTAATAAATCCCGCTAGGAATTGCATACACCAAGCTCTATCACTTACGATATCCCTCTCCTACTCCCATTATATTTAGTCTATATCATAAGTTTCCATTGTTCAAATACCTTCTTCTCGTCGATGCTAACATATACATGTTCTTTTGGATTCACATGAACATGAAGGAACGAGGAGAACATTATGAGGGGAAAAGTCATACACTACTCTGAATTCGCCACTATTCTACAAATTCCGGAGTTTTATCTGTCAAATTTCTAGTTAAAACATATCAAATAGAGTAGTGAATTATTTCATTTCAGTTATATTTCACTTTCGATATTGCTGGGGAAGCTATGGGGATTGATAGTTTCTTAGAAACTATGATTCATTCCTCACTTCTGAGGTAGGATCGAGAGTCTTTCAATTAAGTTAATCAACTATCTAGTTATTTAGGATAAACTCACAACTACACAGGAAAGTAGCTACACTGGGCTACCTTGCTTGTTTTAATTTTGTTATTAGATTAGTTGTCATTTTTGAATATATTATATTAGTTTCTCTTTCAATTATTTTAAAAATTCTATCAAAAATACAAAAATAGAGGAATATATATATGTTGTAGATATATCTTGCATAATTAGTTTATTTTGTTTCGAGTTAGGTTTATATTGATCTTGTATGACAATCATGGGACCTAGGGAGCCCAGGGAATACGTTTTTGAGCCAATCGTGCCTCAACCAAATCTTGTTGCAGCATTAACTGACATAGACCAAAATATCAGAATTCAAGTCTTCCGAACAACAACAAACCTACAAGAAATCAGCACACAACTAAGAGGATTAAACATAGAAGACGACAAAGCACACACGTTCTGGTCAAATCAGCCAAATTATAGACTGTCTTGATAGATATCCAGTATGATATGATGTTAAAAGAGAACAAGCATTGGGTTCGATCCACTAGTTCCACAACCAGATGCAGAGAGACCTCCTCGTTGATATAGACACTAGCTTATGTATCCAAGTTGCTACCGAACACCTGTTAGGCACTCCGAGAAAATCGTGCAACTTCTAGTTCTAAATGTAGAGGCCAAAAAGGCATACGATTACTAGATACTCGGAATCAGGGATTGACTCTTCATATGACCATAGGAGGTCCACAACAACCATGAACTTACGGTTGTGATCCATAGGTCCCACAACCCAACGGGCCTACAAATCAATCAAATATTGACACCAGCTTGCGAACGCTGGTGTTTAGGTCCTCTCCACTTCCACCAGACATCATCACACAACTATCATTATTAAACGTAGCAGCTAATCAAGCTAAAGATTTCTAGACTAGACCAGAGAATCATCCATAAAACACCAAAAGATCCACTACACATTTAGCCATTCCATTTTCATGACCTTGTCGGAGAGATATATACGAAGCATCCACAGTCATCTTCCACGTATCCCACAACCCATAGATCGGATCATGGAAGAGCTCGATATTGATTGGAGCCTTCGAGCAACTATCCTCACCGAATGATCTATCACACCGATTCAGGTTAGGAGGGCCTTCTTTTCCTTAGATTCGCAGATCCCATTATTGCGTGTTGAAGACATAAGATTACCTAACTAGTTTATCTGCACCCCACGTGTATTCCATCCCCACCGGCTGTCTCGGCATGACCTCGGGAGGTCAGGTGTGAGGAAGAGTTACTTGTAGATTCCCATGCTCACATGTCAATTTTCCATCATATAGTGACCTATGCCAATTTGTGGCGTTGTGTTAGTTCCAGCAACACCGACGTCGGTCGGGGAACCGAAATCGATCACGAGAGGGTGACCGGTACCATCATTGAACTATGGTTGGTCTCTATGACAACAAGTTTTACATGGCTTCTTACGGTAGAAGAGGGCATCATTGGTTCAGTGTCCTATTTTGGAGGATCAGGTTTCTTGCATAGTGTGTACAGGTAGAAACAATTTTGATCACTTCAATGTTTGGATCAGAAAGAGGATGGAGTTTGCTTAGTTAGTCCGATGAGACTTTGGGTCAGTTGTGTGGAATCTTGAGGACAAGGATATCTAGTCTAAGGATGAGGTCCTCAATGAAAATTGATTGTTAGACACAATAGCAAGTAACGATAGATGTTGAGTATACATGATGAAAAGAAGTGTATTCACTTACTTCAAAAGAAGTCCAAAATTCTGTGATGTAGAAGTATTCTTTGATAAGAATGGAATCATTTTATATTTTCTTTCATTTGGTTTTATTTCTCACTGACATATTATCTTTTGAGCTTGGTGTTAGAGACAATGTAGGGAATTTTTTTCTTAGTGGGAGCAAGCCATGGTTGTTGGCATTGCAAGATTGGATACATGATGCACATGCAGAGTGAGAGGAGATTGCTACTATTCAGAGTGGCAGAGGCACTAGTTAGTTTTGGAGGGAAGTCACGGATTTGCAGGTATATTGAGTTTATTGCTTTGTGATGTCACTTCTTATTTCATTTGGTTGTGCCTGGATATCCCTATGGGATTACAGTTGATGGTTAGATTCAGTTGGGTGAAGATGATAGAGCAATTTTTCAAAGTTTTAAGGGTGAAAAAGGAGAAAATCTAATTATTACAGAGACCAATGTCGGTTAGGTGTAACCGTGGTTAGTTTGGTCACATGTTTGACAACAATGTTTATTTACCATTTTTGGATGGTACCCATGTTTTCTTTCATCTTGGTTGGTTTGTGTAGTATGTTGATGACATGTTTGCTAGTATTTTCACTATTTATTAGTAGCATGGTTTAACATGGTTGTTTGTTATTGACATTGATGAGCACAAGATTCATATATGGATTTGGAGTTATTCGGTGAGAGACTTGGAGCTTTTGGAGAGCCTAGTGATATGGATGGATGTATAGGTGAGTTTATACATGTGGATAGATTCAGTTTTGTGAGTCTATGATGATGCAAATGTTTGATTTGCACATGGATGCCTATGAGCACGGTTTAGATGCCTTGAGCATGAGTAGGGGATGTTTGTATTTCCTCTTGATTACTATGTTACTCCTTGATAGGTATGTTATCTATAGATGAATGTCTTGGACATGCTAGTTGTTTATGCAGGGTTGGATTTGCATATTGTAGTGTTTGGATTTCTTTGAGTTATGCAGGTGTTTGTGGATTGATCACCCACTGTTGCATGTAGAAATCATTCAGGGCTGTTTTACTCCTGGATCTTTTTTTGCTTTCACATATTCCAGTTTGACTTGTTTTTGGACAATTACATTGGTGGTTGCATGGAGACATGGATAAAGAACATGGTTGGTTTTATAGGTATGGCTATGGTTATAGTTGAAGCTCAGTACTTCAGTTTGAGTGGGAGCTCTTGTAGGTGTGTTAGTCATGATGGATTGGTTGCATGAGAGGATTGGTGTTATGATTCAAGTGGGAGCTTGATGTATGGATAACTTGGTTATCATGGATCAGTTGTAGCTTCGTGGTGGTTTGGTAAGTCATGTTTTTATCTTCTTGGTTTGAGAAGATGGTTTGATCTTCCTGGTTTTATTTTTGAGAGAATTTTTGAAGGAAAGAATAGATGGTCTTCACGGTGTGTAGAGGATGATGATGTATATGTGCATGTATAGGTACAGATGTTTAAAAATTTATCTCCAAGTGGGAGATTGTTAGGTTGTGGAGATAAATAGCTTCACTGGAGCATGCATTACAAAGTGACTAGAAAACATAGTAACCGTCATCGGTTAGGAGAGACCGACATCAGTCACCTATGGCCAACATCGGTCAAGAAAGGATAAACCGACATTGGTTAAGGCTAACCAACATTGGTTACCTGTGTGAGGATGTTTTAATTAACTCTCGGGAATTAGATCTATTTTTAACATTAAAGCCGATCTATTGATTGTAATTGCATGGCTAAGTGCCCTAAGTTTATATACACCTATATAAGCATGAAAGATAGGGTTAGAAGTAGAATTAAGGAAGGATTGAATTAGATCCATGATTCTCCTAGATTGAGAGGATGAAGAAGAAGAAGATAAAGAAAGAATGGTTACATGAAGACAAAGTCTCCATGGAGAGCATCTAGACAGAAAAAATAACAGTACATCATCGGTGAGAAGAGGGTAACATCTTCTACTGTATTTGGGTAAGTGCACCAAGTTGGGGGCCAAAAGGGGGTCTTAAGTGGACACATTTTTCTGAAAAAAATTCAACTTGTACAAGTTTTTTGAAATAGTTACACTCAAAATTGGAAGATGTAGAAATATGAATCGTAGCATTTTGAGTCTAGTTTCTAAGCTACTAAATTTTATTGAAAACGGATAAGTTTAAGTGGGTCAAACAACTAAAATACTAACAGATGCTCCTATTTTTGTTAAAAAACATAATAGAGTGACTTTCGTGCCCCCCGCCATTTTTTGAGCACCATTTAGTATTTTTGAAAACCCTTTGGTAGAAAGATAGCTAGGAGCATCTAGTTTGGGCTCCATTTTTTTTAGATTTTTAGCGAATATTTTTTTATTTATGATTTTTCTAGTACAAAAATTTTATGTTTTGAAAAATAACAGAGCTCCGACCGTGCCCCCCCCAACTACCTCAAAAATATTGAAAATTAGTTTTTTTTTTTAATATGTATAGAATTATGCCTAGTTTGGGCTAGTATAATTTTTTTAAAATTTCGATCACAAAAAAAAAAGATACACAATGAAAGATAGACATATTTACACTTCAAAAATAGCTATAAAAAGGCATAGTTAGAAAATAAATAATATGGAAACCTTATATTAGTCAGAAAATTTGAAAAATTATATTTTTAGAAAGAAGAAACTTTGCTCTACGTCGTGGTATAATTTTTTGAAAATGGAGCGATTGTTTTATTTTGATTTATCATAGAGAAAGTGACATTTTTACTTTTTTTTTTAAAACACGCTATTTGTTGTGTTTAGCGCAGGCCATGCCTCGAGCTTGGGATCAAATCAGATCCCAAGCCTTGAGGCATGGCTTGGGAAACGTGTATGCGTTACATACACGTACACATTTTTCTTTGTTTTATATATTATGGCCCCCAACATCCCTTTCATCTCTTTCACGGGAATTCTCGCAAACATTCTGCTTTTTTTACGCAATATTCTCTACATTCTTGCATGATTTTTAGTATTTCATTTTTCCCCCTACCCCACTAGTTGATTTTTTCTAATCATGGGCGATAAATGTCAAGCTAAGGACAAGAGTAAAGTAAAGAATAAGACACTAGAGCAATTGGAAGAGAAGAGAATAAAGAAATTGAAGAGAATGCAAAAACTTCGAAGCGAGGCAAGGTACATCTGCTATATCAAATGTAGCTAATGTATTAGAAAATTGGGATGAAATACATAATGAAAATGTAGAGAATAATGATTTTGTAATGAATAATTATATTGAATTGAATGATAATGTTGGTATGGATGAAAAATTGATATGAATCCAATTGTTGAACCCTTACTTGAGAATCCAAAATGTTAACCCCAAAATTTATATGAAAACACCGAATGAAGAAAGTAACCTTATAAATGAATCTTCACCTCTAAGAACACCTCCTTCCATTTCATGAAGAAAACCAATTCACCTAATTTAAATTGATGAAAAAATTACAAATCCAATGCCTAACAAAATGTTTGAAAGAAATGCGAGAAGAAAAGCTAGTGGAATTTGGGATAATTACTTTGAGAATTTAAATGACACACAAAGATGTCAATTATTTGTTTCATTGATGAAATTAATTAAGATGAGACCTATAATGAATACCCTCAAGGTTAAGAACATCTAATGTTGTTGATCAAAATGCATCAATTGTTGAAAACATACATAAAGCATAACAAACTAGGTGGCAAAAGACGCACCAAAGATAGTAATGCTACACGACGTGCACTAACTAATTGTATAGTAAGTGATAAAATAGTTAATAAATGCTTGATTAGAAAAACAAGCAGTGCTTTAAAGCTAAACAAAAAAACACTAATGAAAGCAATAAAGAGACGTAAACGTCTTGAGTTAGTCAATAACACTGACTATTGGGCTTTCTCTAGCAGACTTCCATGAAAAGACAAGAATACATATGATATTCTAAAATAATTAATTGTAAAATTTTGGAATGAGAACACAAGGGTGTCACCGAATAGAAGAGATACAATAAAAATAAGAATATTTTCTTGTAATTGTGAATTGTGTGCAAAAAATTTCTTAGATATGACTCAAACAGAATTTTTCTCTAAGTTTAAAAATGAAAATCCACAAATTAACATTAGATAAAGATTCTTTGAAATGAGCAAACCCTTTTATGTGAAAATCAATCACTCACATACCACTTGTTGTTGCAGGCATCATGTTGAATTTTCAATGCATTATGATGTTTTTGTCAAATATGTAGTGTTTTGCATACTGACATCATGTTGCAGGAGTGTGGAATAAATGTCCCACAAAAATCTTCAAGGGAATTTATTCCAACAATATTTTGTGAAAAATCAACAAGACAATTTTTTTATAACAAAGCATGTTTGGATGGAACGTGTAATGTATGCGGTGGCTTGCCAAATCTGAAAAGTTGTATCCATGAGGAGAATACATATTCAATAGGAAAAGAATTGGTTGATTTCACCAAATATAAATCGGTGGCATATCAATTAAAAGATGGAAAAGAATCTAAGAGGTGTGAGCTTGTTACAAAACAATTACCTGTATAAGAATATATGGTCAAATTCAGAGAAAATTTTTATGAGTATACAAGGCACACACATAGAGCTCGATGGTTGGATGAAAAATTAAAGTTAAGCAAGGACACATTCCCACTTGGTACTATTGTTTCAGTAGTTGACTTCATAGAGAATTACACATTACAACCACAAATGGAGGTTCAGTCTCAATATTATAACTCAGTGCAAGTTTCTATTTTTGTGCATATAACATTCATGCACTCTCCTGAAAGCACTGAGAAAGATTGAAAAATATTAAGAGAGTATCATTTCGACATTAATATTGATCGGACACATTCTACAAAATATGTACAAGGGTGTTTCTAGGTGTTTAATGCGAACTTGAATGAGAGGAACATTAGTTTTGATCAATATTACATTTGGTTAGACAACTGCACATCACAATTCAAGAATGCACGGATGTTTTATTGGCTAAGTAGGATACACAAAGAAACAAATGTACAACATATATGGAGTTTTACTGAGGTAGGGCATGGAAAAGGAGAGCATGATGTTGCAGGAGCATGTGTGAAAAGAGCACTTGTAAGAGAAGAGTTAAAGTTCAAGGATGGTGATAAATTTATAGATGCAAAAAACATTGTTGATTGGTGTGTCAAGAATATGGGCCATGAATCTCAAGAGAGATCAATGGTTTGTAGATATTTTTGGTTGATAGAGCAACAATATCTGACAAAATTTGAAGATTGTATGATAGTTGCATGATCAAGTTATATGCACTCATTCCGTAGTTCGAGATGTAAATGCTTTGACTATTTATGCTAGGTACATGACATGTTTTTGTATATCATGCATTGATTTTGTGTGGAATGAATGTGCGTCATAACAATGGGTGGATGAGTGGACTTGTAGACAACACCAATTGAATTTGACCAAGTTTCTGATTTAGTGCAACAAGGTACATACATATATGTACATGCCATGTTTTAGATTTATAAATTATTAAATGGTCAACTCTTAATGTATTTATAAATTGACTGAACAATTTTACTTTGTGATACATAGGGCACGTTTTTGTAGTTATTGCGATAGAATTTAATGAAGAGGGAACATACTACTTCTTGTCTTGTTGTGTAGAGGGGAAAATTTTTGACTTCCACAGTCATTGATGGTGAAGACCTTGAGTATCCCACTAGATCAGTGGTAGTCACTGGAACTTGGCTTTGACAATATCCTATCAAAAAATCAAACATTTGGTTGTTTGAAGACTATGAAGTACATCGGAAGATACTTCACTATTCACATTTGGTCCTTGCAACAAATATTAAATTGATCAAATATCGAGGTCGGCCATCAAACAAAAATCATGGAAGGTTCGTGAATCAAATCATGAAGCAATTCTTGCTATTGTCAAGAATAGAGTTGATCCTTGTGGTTCATTGGATTGAATTTGCAAAGGTATGTTCTTCATGAATTTAATTTGAATATTTACTTAAATGATTTTGTTTAAATTTTGTATGATTTAAAATTCTATTTAATTGCTTACTAACATGTTTATGTAGGTTAGTGGTGCCAAAAAAGATTCCACCTTCACGTGGTTGGCACTGTCAGTAGAGAATTTATTATTCTTGAAGCCAAGTGAAGCTAAGAGAAATTAAATATTAGAAAGGAACAACAAACATAAATTCTTATTTCACCACCTATATTGTAAAAATATTTTATTAAAATTCTCATTTCACCACCTATATTGTATGAACCACCTATATTATTCAGGTGATAGGCAAAGAACAAGCTTATAATGACTCAGTTTGAATGGAGATGGAAAAAACCGTGAGAGGATTTCGTAGAGGGACCCGATGTGGAGACCTCGGATCGATGAGACGTCTCTAGGTGCCACGGTCTCGAGAAATCACTTGTCAAAGATATGGCATGTTTGGGCCTCAGGGCTCTTGAGTGACTACACTGACATAAGGTAGGCTTAAATCACGAGGAGCATGGGTAAAAAAATGAATGCTCCACTAGTGTTCACCCGGTCCACCACGACTTGTTGGCATAGTTTGTTCGGTCCCATGAGCTTCTGTTTGCAAACTATAATGTCCGACACCATACATTGACTTAGACTACACTATTTCACGCGTTTGTAAACAATACCAAAACGGAGAAACAAGATGGAGATGGAGAAAACCATGAGAGGATTTCATAGACGGACCCAATGTGGAGGTCTCGAATCTGATGAGATGTCTCTAGGTGCCATGGAGTCCGAGAAATCACCCGTCGAAGATATGGCATGTTTGGGCCTCATGGCTCTTAAGTGACTACGCCCGGACGAGGTAGCCCAAAAGCACGAGGAGCGTAGGGAACCAAAATGAATGCTCCACTAGCATTCACCTAGACACCCCAATGTGTTGACGTAGTTGGTTTGGTCCCACAAGCTCCCGTTTGTAAACTACAACGTCTGACAGCCCTACACTGACTCAGACTACACTATTTCGTGCATTTGCAAACAATAGTACATCGAGAGAACCGGATGGATATGGAGAAAACCAAAAGATAATTTCATA
Organism: Taxus wallichiana var. yunnanensis; assembly: GCA_018340775.1. NCBI lineage: Eukaryota > Viridiplantae > Streptophyta > Pinopsida > Cupressales > Taxaceae > Taxus > Taxus wallichiana. The sequence goes on from CM031241.1 coordinate 502,006,223, forward strand.
GAGGACCCCGATATGGAGGTATTGGATCGATGATACATCTCTAGGTGCCACGAGTCCGAGAAATAACCCGTCAAAGATACGGCATGTTTGGGCCTCGGGGATCTTAAACGACTACACCCAGGGCGAGGTATCCTGAAAGCACGGGGAGCGTGGGGAACCAAAATTAATGCTCCAATAATTTTCATTTGGACACACTAACTTTGTTGGTGTAGTTGGTTTGGTCCCACGAGCTTCTGTTTGTAAACTACACCGTCGACACCCTACACCGACTCAGGTGCACTATTTCATGTGTTTGCAAACAATTACAGAGCGAGAGAACTAGATGGAGAAGGATAAAACCATGAGAGGATTTTGTATAAGGCCCCGATGTGGAGGTCTCGAGATCTAACAAGACATCTCTCGGTGCCACGGAGTTCAAGAAATCTCCCGTCGAAGATATGGTGTGTTTGGGCCTCGGGGCTCTTAAACAACTACGCCTAGATGAGGTAGCCCAAAAGCATGAGGAGCATGGGGAACCAAAAATAATGCTCTAAAAGCATTCACCTAGCTACCCTAATGTGTTTGCATAGTTGGTTTGGTCCCACGAGCTTGCATTTGCAAACTACAACCTTTGGCCGCCCTACACTGACTCAGACTGCACTATTTCACGCGTTTGCAAACAATAGCACAGTGAGAGAACCGGTTGGAGATGGAGAAAACCACGAGATGATTTCATAGAGTGCCCTAACATAGAGGTATCTAATCTAACAAGACATCTCTAGGTGCCACGAAGTCTAAGAAATCACCCGTCGAAGATATGGCATGTTTGGGCCTCAGGGCTCTTAAAACGACTACTCCTCGGATGAGGTAGCCCGAAAGCACATGGAGCATGGGGAACTAAAATGAATCCTCCACTAGTATTCACCTAGACACCTTGATGTGTTGGCATAGTTGGTTCGGTCCCACGAGCTTCCGTTTGCAAACTACAACGTGTCGCAGCTGACCCTAAACTGACTCAGACTGCACTATTTCGCGCATTTGCAAACAATAGCACAACGAGAGAACCGGATGGAGATGGAGAAAACTGTGAGAGAATTTTTAGAGGGACCCAACTTGGAAGTCTCGGATCTAATGAGATATCTCTAGGTACCATGGAGTCTGAGAAATCACCCGTCAAAGATATGAAATGTTTGGGCCTCAGGGATCTTAAACGACTACACCTGGACGAGGTAGTCCGAAAGCACGGGAGCATGGGGAACCAAAAAAAATCATCCACTAGCATTCACCTAGCCACCCTGACGTTTTGGTGTAGTTGGTTCGGTCCCATGAGCTTTCGTTTGCAAACTACGGTGTCCGCGGCCCCTTCACCGACTTAGACTACACTATTTCCTGTGTTTGTAAACAATAGCACAACGAGAGAACCGGATGGAGATGGATAAAACCACGAGAGAATTTTGTAGAGGGCCCCGAAATGGAGGTATCGGATTTGATGAGGCATATATAGGTGCCACGGAGTTGAAGAAATCACCACAAATATATGGTGTGTTTGGGCCTCAGGGCTCTTAAACGACTACACCTGGACGAGGTAGCCCAAAAGCACAGGGAGTGTGGGGAACCAATAAAAGGCCTCCACTAGCATTCACCTTTCCACCCAAACATTTTGGTGTAGTTGGTTTTCTCTCACGAGCTTCTGTTTGCAAACTACAACCTCTAACTGACCTACATTAGACTCAGCAACCGCACTATTTCGCGCATTTGCAAACAATAGCATAACGAGAGAACCGGATGAAGATGGATAAAACCATGAGAGGATTTCATAAAGGGCCCCAAAATGGAGGTCTCAAATCTAACGAGATGTCTCTAGGTGCCATGAATTCTGAGAAATCACCCATCGAAGATATTGCGTGTTTGGGCCTCAGGGCTCTTAAGCGACTACGCCCGGACGAGGTAGTCCGAAAGCACGAGAGCATGGGGAACCAAAATGAAGCCTCCACTAGCATTCACCTAGGCAACCTAATGTGTTGGAGTAGTTGGTTTTCTCCCATGAGCTTCCGTTTACAAACTACAACCTTTAGCAGCCCTATACTTACTTAGACTGCACTATTTCACGCGTTTGCAAACAATAGCACAATGAGAGAACCAGATGGAGATGGAGAAAGCCTTGAAAGGATTTTTTAGAGGGCCCCAACATGGAGTTCTTGGTTATGACGAGACATCTCTAGGTTCTATGGAGTCCAAGAAATCACCCGTCGAAGATATGGCGTGTTTGGGCCTCAAGGCTCTTAAATGATTACGCCCGGATGAGGTATCCCGAAAGCACAGGGAGCATGCGGAACCAAAATGAATGATCCACTAGCATTCACCTAGCCAACCTGACATGTTGGCGTAGTTGGTTTGCTCCCACGAGCTTCCGTTTGCAAACTACAACCTCTGACATCCCTACACTGACTCAGACTGCACTATTTCGCGCGTTTGTAAACAATAACACAACAAGAGAACCGGATGGAGATGGAGAAAACTGCGAGAGGATTATGTAGAGGGCCCCAATGTGGAGGTCTCAGATCTAATGATACCTCTCTAGGTGCCACGGAGTCTAATAAATCACCCGTCAAAGATATGGCGTGTTTGTGCCTCAGGGCTCTTAAGCGACTACGCCCGGACGAGGTAGCCCAAAAGCATGGGGAGCATGGGAAACCAAAACGAATCCTCCAATAGTGTTCACTTGGGAAACCTGATGTGTTGGAGTAGTTGGTTCTCTCCCATGAGCTTTCGTTTGTAAACTACAGCCTTTGGCAACCCTACACTGACTCAAACTACACTATTTCACGTGTTTGCAAACAATAGTATAGCGAGAGAACCAGATGGAGATGGAGAAAACGTGAGAGGATTTCATAGAGGGCATCGACGACATGGAGGTCTCAGATCCAATGAGACGTCTCTAGGTGCCATGGAGTCTGAGAAATCACTCATCGAAGATATGGCATGTTTGGGCCTCAGGGCTCTTAAGGGACTACGCCCGGACAAGGTAGCCTGAAAGCGCGTGGAGCGTGGGAACCAAAAAGAAGTGTCCCCTAGTGTTCACCTTGCCACCCCAACATGTTGGCATAGTTGGTTCACTCCCATGAGCTTCTGTTTGCAAACTAATACCTTCGGCAGCCCTACACTGACTCAGACTGCACTATTTCACACATTTGCAAAGAATATCACAACGAGAGAACCAAATGGAGATGGAGAAATCCACGAGAGGATTTCATAGATGGCCCCAACATGGAGATATTTGATCTTACGAGATGTCTCTTGGTGCCACAAAGTCTGAGAAATCACCCGTCGAAGATATGGTGTGTTTGGGCATTAGGGCTCTTAAGCGACTACACCCGAACGAGGTAGCCCGAACACACGGGAGCATGGGGAAAAAAACAAGGCCTCCACTAGCATTCACCTACGCACCTCCGACGTGTTGGTGTAGTTGGTTTTCTCCCATGAGATTCTGTTTGCAAACTACACCTCTAACACCCTACATGACTCAGGCCGCACTATTTTGCACATTTGCAAATAATAGCGCAACGAGAGAACCGGATTCTATCAACAACATCGCATAGATCTTCCATTCCATTTAAGTTGTGATCTTTCCACGCTTCTCATTTTTCCTTTTCTTCTACTTGTATCTTCTCTTTAAGTTCTTCCAGATGTTTTTGGGTAATCAAATTGAATCTTTATGAATTTCAGGAGGCATTTCTTCTTGAATCATAGTGACATCTTCACCTAATTGTTTTTCTTCACGATGTTCATTGTCATCTAAATTTGAAGACTAAATATTTATATGGCCTTTGGCTTCTTTTTGGGCACAAACAACCTTTTGTAATGTCTAAAAAAATTCAAGCTCTTCATTCTCTGTTTGATTGAAGATATTCATTCTTTCAAAATGAACAATTGGAACATTGGTGGTCTCCCCAACAAAACTAAGTTCATAGTCTACATAGTTACATCTTGTGGCAAAATCATTTAACATTGGTGGTTTCCTCCACCCGTGCTTTTGGGCTACCTCGTCCGGGTGTAGTCGCTTAAGAGCCTTGAGGCCCAAACACACCATATCTTTGACGGGTGATTTCTTGGACTCCGTGGCACCTAGAGATGTCTCGTCAGATCCGAGACCTCCTAGTCGGGGCCCTCTATGAGTTCCTTTGATGGTTTTCCCATATCCATCTGGTTCTCTCTTTGTGCTACTATATGCAAATGCATGAAATAGTGCGCATCTAAGTTAGTGTAGGGCTGTCAGACGCTGTACTTTGCAAACGGAAGCTCGTGGGACCAAACCAACTATGTCAACATGTTGGGGTGGCCAGTTGAATGCTATTGGAGGCTTCATTTTGTTTCCCCACACTCCATGTGCTTTTGGGCTACCTCGTCCGGGCGTAGTCGCTTAAGAGCCCTAAGGCCCAAACACGCCATATCTTCGACGGGTGATTTCTCGGACTCCGTGGCACCTAGAGATGTCTCGTTAGATATGAGACCTCCATGTCGAGGCCCTCTATGAAATAATCTCGAGGTTTTCTCCATCTCCATCCAATTCTCTCATTGTGTTATTGTTTGCAAATGCACGAAATAGTGCACACCGAGTCGCCAGTAGGGTTGTCGAGACGTTGTACTTTGCAAACGGAAGCTCATGGGACCAAATCAACTATGCTAACACGTTGGGGTGGCCAGGTAAACTCTAGTGGAGGCTTCGTTTTGGTTCCCCATGCTCCCCGTGCTTTTGGGCTACCTCGTCCGGGCGTAGTCGCTTAAGAGCCTTGAGGCCTAAACACGCCATATCTTCAACGGGTGATTTATCAGACTCTGTGACAATTAGAGACATCTCATTAGATCTAATACCTCCAAGTTAGGGCCCTTTATGAAAGCCTATCTTGGTTTTCTCCATCTCCGTTTGGTTCTCTCCCTAAGTTTTTGTTTGTAAATGCGTGAAATAGTGCAGTCTAAGTCAGTGTAGGGCTGCCAGAGGTTATAGTTTGCGAATGGAAGTTCATGGGACCAAACCGACTATGCCAAAACATTGGGGTGGCTAGGTGAATGCTTTTGGAGCATTCTTTTTGGTTCCCCATGCTCCTCATGCTTTCGGGCTACCTCGTCTGGGCGTAGTCGCTTAAGAGCCCTGAGGCCCAATCATGCCATATCTTTGACAGGTGATTAATCAAACTCTGTGGCACTGAGAGACATCTTGTTAGATCTGAGACCTCCACATCGGGGCCCTCTATGAAATCCTCTCATGGTTTTATCCATCTCCATCCGGTTCTCTCGCTGTGTAATTGTTTGCAAACGCACGAAATAATGCGATGCAGTCGCCGGTGTAGGGTCACTGTCGGACAACGTAGTTTACAAACGGAAGCTCCTGGGACCAAACCAACTACACCAATAGGTCAGGGTGTCTAGATGAATGCTATTGGAGCATTCATTTTGGTTCCCTACGCTCCCTGTGCTTTTAGGCTACCTCGTCCGGCGTAGTCGTTTAAGAGCCCTGAGGCCCAAACACGCCATATCTTCGACGGGTGATTTCTTAGACTCCGTGGCATCTAGAGATGTCTATTTAGATGAAAGACCTCCATTTTGGGGACCTCTACAAAATATTCTCATGGTTTTCTCCATCTCCATCTAGTTCTCTCGTTGTGCTATTGTTTGTAAACGTGTGAAATAGTGCAATCTGAGTCAGTGTAGGTGTCGACGCCGTAGTTTACAAAAAAAAAGCTCGTGGGACCAAACCAACTACGCAAAAATGTAAGGGTGGCTAGGTGAATGCTAGTTTAGCATTCATTTTTCTTCCCACGCTCCCCGTGCTTTCAGCCTACCTCGTCTGGGCGTAGTTGCTTAAGAACCCTGAGGCCTAAACACGCCATATCTTCGAAGGGTGATTTCTCAGACTTCGTGGCACCTAGAGACATCTTGTCATATCCGAGATCTCCACGTTAGGTCCCTCTATGAAAGTCTCTCGATGTTTTCTTCATTTCCATCTGGTTCTCTCGTTGTGTTATTGTTTGCAAATGTGTAAAATAGTGCATTCTGAGTCAGTGTAGGGCTGTCAGACGTTGTAGTTTGCAAATAGAAGCTCGTGGGACCGAACCAACTATGCCAACACATCGGGGTGGCTAGGTAAATGCTATTGGAGCATTCATTTTGGTTCCCCATTTTCCCCATGCTTTCGGTCTACCTCGTCCAGGCGTAGTCGCTTAAGAGCCCTGAATGACTAGATTGGCTCAAAAATGAATTTGATAGGGGTATGTCTAAGAACACACGGGAGTTAGCAATCACCTAGTAAATATTTCTTGTTTACTTCTAGATGGGATTTTAGTGCCCTCATTTTACACACCCAAATACAACAAGTAAAAATACCAGGGATAGTTTTTGACTTACATTGCTCACTACACACAAAGCAAGAAGGGCTCCAAGTATAGAACTCGACTCACATGTGACAATCACATAATCAATGACTCACATAGACACCTACAGATGACATCGGCGTGTTGATGCCACACTTTTCCCAACGAACGAATACTAGCAATAACACGACCATGATAAAAAGGGACTTAAGGATTGACAACTCACAACACAACATTACCATGGTTACATCTAGAGTACGTTCAACATCCAATATCACGGTATTATGTAAGCAAAATTTTCTCCCTTTTTCCACCTACATGTTTTGAAAATTTGTTTCACCTTTCACTTATTGTTCAACCATTTGATTTTGCTCCTTACCCTTATGCCAATCTTCATAACTTACATAAGTATTTTCCATATTTCAAATTTTATACAAAATTCTAACTCTCTCATTCTTATGTTAAGATTATGCTTCCCAAAACGCTTATTCAAAGTTTAGAATTTAACCTTGCTACACAAGTGAACCTAACGTGATGTCAAGATGAAATCTTGGGATTAAGGAAGACATAGATTTGAAATAGCTTTTTCCCCAAGAACATCCATCGATCACGGAATAGTTATTTCGCTACCATTATTATTATAGTTCAATAACTTGTTGAATTCCAAATTTGATTTTTATATGTATATATTTTTTTTCTCGATGTTTGGTCACACCAAGGTAATTTATATTCTTTACAATGCATGAAAATTTTAATTAAGTTATAAGGACTCCAAGATTGACCTTAATCCTAATCTCCAATCTCATGTGCAACATTATATGATATGCTCTTACATCGCACTAAGGTCTCATTCTTAGCATCGTCTTAAAACAAAAGAGTTATGACAACACTTGTCTGACATCTTAAGGAAGTACATAACTAGGAGCATTATAAACTACACATGAACACAAGTGATCTTTGTTCACGAAGATCCCATATCTTTGCATTGCATGATTCCGCATAAGAAATATTCTTTTTCCTTAATGCCATAGAAATGACATAATAAGGGATTATGAGACAAGAATTCAATTTCTAAGGTTCTCAAAAAGCATCCTTTTGCAAACTACCGTCCCCAAATTCCATGAGGAGCTGTCTCGTTCTTTCATTGGGTCAACACAGAAAACAACGCCCCCAAGTATTGCGACTACAACATCCTGACGAAATTCCTCTATCTTTTACTCGCTTGGAAAATGTACATGCAAGTGTTTGGCATGGCTTAGAAGGAAATTGGAACATTCAAAGTCATTATCATCTCCATAAAGCTCCATTCAACACGCAACCACCATTTAATTTAATTTATATATATATATATATATATATATATATATATATATTATTTTCCAAGGAATCCAATGCTTGAATGGATAAGGCAATCCGCAAACCTACACACTCATTTCCGTAATAAACAATAATTAATTTGGGATCCAAAGCAATAAGGAATAAAACAAGTGTGCACAGGTAGAGAATAATGGTTAAGGTTCGGTAGTAGGGTAAACAAAATTCATTATTAAATTTAAAAGTCCCCTAGATGATTGACACCACTCAAAGATTTGTCTCCTTCCTCCCAGCCAGCCCCACACAATACCATTTGATAAATTTATTTTGGGACATGATTTTGGGTTGGCACTACATTTCCCTCCCCTTAAAGAGCATCGTCCCCGATGCGACACAACACCGAAGCTCGAAGGATACGTAGGCAAGAATCTAATAATGAAACATGTCGTACATCAAACAACTGGTTGGTACAACATGACCACAAGGAAGAAAACTAATTTTTAAAATACCTTAATTTTAATGTTCTGTGAAGATTGGTAGTTCCAGTTTACCATATTACTTTGTTTACATTTTCTTTTACGGTATTTCTTATCTTAAGATTATAATATTCATGGTTTAGAAATTTTCAATTGTCTTATGTTCGTGGGTGCCCAACAGTAATTGACCTCAAGGTGTCACACAAAACTCAACACATCACAAATGACCCACGTAACATCTTCTTACATACTTTCACGACTGTAACACATCACAAGGGTTTCACCAAACCATGGAATGACAACAAGTAGTCCACATAACAGATAATTTCAACCAATTACGTCCTAGACATAGATCTAGTACACACATATGACTGACAAACAACTCATCGCGCGGATAAATAAACAACGATTATCACAAGACCCAAAGAAATCCATGACTGTACCAACATAGTGCCAAGACAATATCCAATAGTCCATACCAACCAAGGGAAGAGTCAAGCCTCAAACATAACCAAGTGTCAAAAAGACTCACAAGTGTACACAAACTCACTATCTTGAATCCACACATATCAAAATATCAATAAATAACTCCATATGTCTCCTGAAGCATCATAAAACAACTCCATCTACCTCCCAAACCATCACCAAATAATCTCCATATACCTCCCAAGAGGAAGAAACATAGTGCTAGAACCAAGTCGGGTCACTCAACCATAGAGCCCCATCAAGAATATTAGGTCATTCAACCATAGAGTGCCATAAAGAATAACTTGTCACTCAACCATAGAGGCCCGTCTCCTTTCTCCTTTTAAATGAGGCCGGGTCACCCTATGGCCCTAAGCACATAGATCCCCGTCACCCCAAACCAAGTGACATAATAACTCGTGGTTCAACAACCCACTAGTTATCTGTAACTCCTTGGGGCATACCCCCATACAATGAAGTGGGTCCATAGGTTCAACCACTCCATGGTTAATCCCATGACCCTATTCCAACACATTATGACATTAGAACCAGCATAACAATCCAATCATACGCTAAGTGGAAAAATCAAAAGCCTTGGGCTAGGCTACAAAACTTGTAAATATGACAAGAAAGTTTTTAAAACCAAGAAAAATCAAATGGCTAATTAGCCTTGGTTAGTGCAAAATCCAAATGTTAATGTAACAATAAAATAAATGCCCAAAATATAAGAACATGTCAATCAAGAAAAACGGTTGGTTCTAGCTAAAAAAAAAATAATGATCAATTTACGAATAAAAAACGTATTGAGAAAACAACACATTACAATCACTATGTGGCCTCATATCGCCACCAAAGGGGTACTCATCGAGTTTACGCACTCGGACATCAAGCCTTAGTTCATGAAAATATACATGTAACTAGAAATAAGTAAATCAAATAATGTATCTGTCATCATCTCTCGCTGAATCATAATTCCAAAGTCCCACAAGGATCAACATGGTCAAAATCACATAGGATTATTCAATGAACAATCCAATAGGAAAGAGCAGGGAGCAAAATGTTGCATAAGTTGAGCCTAAGGTGGTGCACACCCACAATATACTGAGAAAGCTCGAATTATACTAAACAGATAGAAGTGGGTTTTCATTCTATATAAGACTCCACTTCCTCACTCGTACTTGGCTCAAGATTATGAAAACCTGGTCCACACCTCCTGTCTCCACACATACACTCTTGAAAATTTATCCCCTTAGGGTCGTCTAGTGTAAGGTCCACAACATACACATAACTACATCACAACACAATGGTAATTCGTACACAATAGCCATAACATCTTGCGCATGGTATATATATACATGTATAACACAATCATTACTTTCACGAGTTACGATACATCACATTACCACATCCTGTACCCAAAGTGCAATCACTGTACAATAGGGTTCATAGGCTCACTGTATGCCCCTATATCACAACATGAATCATTACATATTACACAAATCATACATACAATGGACATAGTAACATCACAACATAACATTCATTTGCTACATACAAGGTGATACACACATTTCTTCAAAACATGGTAAAACATCATGATACAATTCAATTCACTTTACATCAATCCAGTCATACAACATATCGACACACCCCCATATCACAATATCATTCCATTCACAACAACAAGGCGGTACATCACACACGGATTCCTCATTGAATCCATGAAAACGAGAGTCGATACTCTCATCACAAGCACATCAACATGACAACAATTACGCACTAAGTGACATACACATCATGTGTGTTCACATTATCACAATTACGACATAGATCACATCACTCTTAAAACACATTACTCTTCCAATATTTATCACCATCATGAAACACCATCACCATCATGCAGAATCATCACAACTCCAATCTATCCCAGAGGTTCGAGAGCATGAACCTCTGCTCTGATACCATATGTAGTGCCCTCATTTTACGCACCCAAATACAATAGTAAAAATACCAGGATAATTTTTTTGACTTACATTGCTCACTACACACAACACAGTAAGGGCTCCAGTACGTAACTTTACTCACATGCGAAAATCACATAAGTCAACGAATCACATAGACACATGTAGATGACATCGGCATGTCGATGCCACACTTTTCCCAACGAACGAATACTAGCAATAACATGACCACAATAAAAAAGGACTTAAGGATTGATAACCCACAACACAACATTACCATGGTTACATCTAGAGTACGTTAAACATCCAATAACATTATTATGTAAGAAAATTTTTCTCCTTTTTCCACCTACATGTTCTGAAAATTTGTTTCACCTTTCACTTATTGTTCAACCATTTGATTTTGCTCCTTACCCTTATGCCAATCTTCATAACTTACATAAGTATTTTCCATATTTCAAATTTTATACAAAATTCTAACTCTCTCATTCTTATGTTAAGATTATGCTTCCCAAAACGCTTATTCAAAGTTTAGAATTTAACCTTGCTACACAAGTGAACCTAACATGATGTCAAGATGAAATCTTGGGATTAAGGAAGACATAGATTTGAAATAGCTTTTTCCCCAAGAACATCCATCGATCACGGAATAGTTATTTCGCTACCATTATTATTATAGTTCAATAACTTGTTGAATTCCAAATTTGATTTTTATATGTATATCTTTTGTTTTCTCGACGTTTGGTCACACCAAGGTAATTTATATTCTTTGCAACGCATGAAAAAGTTTAATTAAGTTATAAGGACTCCAAGATTGACCTTAATCCTAATCTCCAATCTCGTGTGCAACATTATATGATATGCTCTTACATCGCACTAAGGTCTCATTCTTAGCATCGTCTTAAAACAAAAGAGTTACGACAGCACTTGTCTGACATCTTAAGGAAGTACATAGCTAGGAGCATTATAAACTACACATGAACACAAGTGATCTTTGTTCACGAAGATCCCATATCTTTGCATTGCACGATTCCGCATAAGAAATATTCTTTATTCCTTAATGCCATAGAATGACATAACAAGGGATTATGAGACAAGAATTCAGTTTCTAAGGTTCTCTAAAAGCAACCTCTTTCAAAACAATTTTGTATACAAGGAGTTAGATTATGGTTTTCTAACCACAAGTTAACATCCTAGTCAACTAGGGTTTCGTTTAATTCCAATTTTCACTTAGGGCTTTATGCTCTATTATAGATTGGACTAAGGTTCAAAACATATTCACCCTATAAACCCTCCGTAAAGATCAAAGCGCTATATTATCACTAGCCAAAGATAGCACCTATAGCTAAGAGGATCTATTCATTAGCAAAATTTTAAGTGATAGAACCACTATTTCACTAGCTCCATGATGTCATCTGGATCCCACAAGAAATTCATTCGATGTAGAAGATTTATTTGACTGTGTTGCTCCTATATGTCTGGTTTATGTCGATGTCACTAAACGTACCTACTACGACGATAAACCATATTTCCTAGGATCTTATTTGCCTAAACCAAGATGCTCCATCGAGTGTAAAGGTTAAGTTCGTTCTATGGTTTTAAATTTCTTATATGGTAAGAAGGATCACACATGCAGGTAAGTTAATCATGAATATTTTATTAGGGTTCAAAGTGTTCCCATTAAAACTCTTTATTACGTTTACAAGGTGAGAAGATGACCTAGTAATTAATTTAAATGTTTATTGAATACTTCGAGAAAGTACTACAATATATTAACTTCAATTTCATTTACTATATATATATCAAACCCTTTTGTCATACACAACTAAGGATCAAATTGAACCAGTGATTAGATGCACATTTCCTAAGATATCCCTAAACTAGCATCTCATACATATTAACAAATTTCACTTATAAGTTTTGTAACAAGAGACTACATTGTACAATTATTCATTTTACAATGACCCGTAAAAAGTACAATAATAATAATTAAATTACACATCACCTTTTTTGTCGTCATTCTTCCATCCTGCAAAACCCACGTGAGCATGATATCAGTGATAAATCGCTGGCACGGCATCCACCCTAATCTAACATAATTATCATCTTTCATTTTCCCATTTACATATAATGATAATTAAAATTTGCAAGCGAGAGAAAGAGTTTAGAGACATGTATTCAATGCATTTCATTTCACTTCACTTTGTAACCCAGGAGAGAGAAAGAGAAAAGAAGAGAGAGAAAACTTCATTTTGTCAAAAGTTCTAATAGACACAACAAGTTTCATTATATTTTTTAAACAGTTATTTACGTGTGTTAAAATTTTCCAGGGTGATTTGGCAACCCTACGAGGGTCCTGCAGCTTTCTATTTTTACATTTTCTCACTAGTTATAAAACATTCAAAACGGGCTCGGAGGCTAAGAAACTGCTTCCAAAATTTATCTTCCGATGAGAACACACACCACAATTAACTTTCCACATGTCCCCAGATATACCAAGAATTCATAGCAGCTGATGGAATTGAAAAAGAGTGAACGGTTTGCATTTGGCGGCTAGTTTTCTAGGGCCACTGATCGTAGTTCACCTAGTTGTAAAAGGACAAAAGTTAGCTCGAGGGCTCAGAAAACCACATCCAAAACCGACATTTGACAAATGCGCACGCAATGAGACACCTCCTACTAGTTCCCCTATGTAAGGAGAATTCATTAGATTTGATGGGAATGAGAACTAGAAAACCATTTTCAAATGGCGACAAGTTTTCTAGAGTGACAAGAAAAAATTGGTCCAGCTTTCAGCTCGTCACTACTACCGGAGGCCTACAAAATGGCTTTGCCAAACTATCCCAAAAGTACTCTTTCCTATACTAAATGTTCCATGTAATTGTCTAGTATAAACACTAGAGGTTTGCGAAGACAAGAAGTAATTTCTCCATCCATGTTTCAAATGGCGGTTCAAAATGAAAGCCAACTTTCTAGATTTAACAACTTTCTACTGTTGTAAACCAGTGTAACAGGGCTCCTATAAGAGTGTCAAAAGGATGTCATATGTTCATTTCAGGTCAAACCAAAGGTCAAGGTGACTCCTCGTATACCAAGGTACACGAATGAAACTTCACATCTCGTTTCCAGAGTTATGAAGGGTACTTAGTGAGTCTCCGAAAATGCAAAATTTAACTATTTAAAACAAGGAGAAGGTCAACTTTATCAATGGGGAGTCAAATTTGTCAGGTCGATAAAACGATATTGGAGCGATCAAGAAGGGTAAGAGTTTTTTTTTAAATCATCTCGAAGTGAGGGTGATAGTTCATGGTTTAAAGTAGACGAGTTATAATGACGTCATGAGTTACGACATGACAATTTATTGTTTTGCAACGAGTTGAAGGGACATTTAACTGTATTAAAAATCCTAATAATTTAAAATTCTATTTAGTTGCAAAAGAGAACTAAAACATGAGAATTATGAGAGGTAAGGGAAGAAGAACCATGCCTGGGAATGATGAGCGAAATGGGGATAAGGTGCTCCAAGTGGTTTACACTCGCGATCCGTTGAGACCACCATTGATGTCACATGATGCCAGATAATCACATGCAAACCAAACCATTCGTTGTGCCCCCATGTCTAGTCCCGATCCCTGAGATGGCATTTTCTATGTTGAATAGATCACATGCCTTTTCAACAAGTCCATTTTATGCATATCCCAATTTAAAACGCTTATTTTGCGCAACTAAGAGGGTGTTAAAAAAATTGTTAAGTGTTGCTTTACCACTGCCAAATCCATTTCCTTCAAAGTTTCAAAGGCCTTTACAACAAGCTCATCTACGAATACCCTGAAACCATTGCATTCCATGAGACTGAAATATCTGAGGCATTTTGTCGAACAGATCACATGCCTTGAATACACTTCCACATTTTTCATACATCTCAATGTGACATTGCAAGAACAAAATCTTGCAAACAAACCAGATTCTATTGCTCAAACCCTGCTCCAAAGCTTCCACATTTTTATTTCACTAGAACCAAGCAAACACATCCTTCCAGCCACCACAGGATTTTCCCAAACACCAAGCAAGCACATCCACACAACCGCCACAGGTTGCTGCAAGCACCAAGCAAACACCTTCACACAGCCACCACCAGTTTATTGTCATGCTGATGAAAAAGTTTAGAGCTTCCTTAAGATAGCTGGGCCCAGCCACGAATGGCCATTCACACACACAAGAAAAATATTATTATTATTATTATTATTTTATCTTGCCCTGATAACATCAAAGGCACCCATGTAAACTGATTGGGCTGGAGACTTGTTTTTGCATGGTGAAACGGTGTTCTACCATGCATGAGGAAACCCATGCCTTTTGCAAACTACTATCCCCAAATTCCATGAGGAGTTGTCTCGTTCTTTCATTGGGTCAACACAAAAATAGTGCCCCCAAATATTGCGACTACAACATCTGACAGAAATTCCTCTATCTTTTCTACTTTGAAAATGCCCATGCAAGTGTTTAGCACGGCTTAGAAGGAAACAAGCACATTCAAAGTCATTATCATCTCCATAAAGCTCCATTCAACACGCAACCACCATTTAATTTAACATTTTTTAATATATATTTTTTTTTATTTTCCAAGGAATCCAATGCTTGAATGGATAAGGCAGTCCGCAAACCTATGCACTCACTTGCCAGTAATAAACAATAATTAATTTGGGATCCAAAGCAATAAGGAATAAAACAAGTGTGCCCGGTAGAGAATAATGGTTAAGGTTCGGTGGTAGGGTGAACAAAATTCATTATTAAATTTAAAATTCCCCAGGATGATCGGCGCCACTCAAAGATTTGTCTCCTTCCTCCCAGCCAGCCCCACACAATACCATTTGATAAATTTCTTTTGGGACATGATTTTGGGTTGGCACTACATGATTCACTAGCCTACTACTTAGTGACATTTCATTCATTGATAATTTATTCTATGATAAACCCATGCATGATTTCAAAAGCACCTTAAAAGGATAGGGGTAGTCATCAAGCCTAGTGAACGGTGTGATGTGATTTCCAAATAACTTGAAATGCCTATAGATTTAAAGGCAATAACATGAATTGGAAAGGATTAGACAATCAAGAATCATTGAGTTTGTGAATCGAAATGCCCTCATTGCATCCTGAGACATTCTCAAGCATTGGAGTAATGTATATGGAAAGACATTCACAAAATATCAATAGATGAAAGGCATTAGATTGTGACGACTCTCGTGTGTTTTAACAAGGTAGAAGACTACAAAACATAGAAGAATGTAGTAATGCATGATAAGATAGGAACTAGTACAAAGAGACCATGAGCAAGAAGAAGCATAAGAAAGATAAATACACATATACACAATGATAAATTGAATGAATAATTACTCGATTAGGTAACTCTTTATATACATACATTATATAAATATTGATTTCCAAATTTTGATGCATATTATACATTGAAAATGTTAGTACATGTACACCACAAATAAATGAAAAAATAATCCATAATGTCTTAAATATTGTCAAGTGCACATCATATTAGTTTCATGAGAAAACAATCTCAGAAATGTAAGGTCTCATACAAAATTATCAAGTTCTAAATAGTATTTTAATGTGCATAATAAATACAAAAATTCCCAAATAGGTCATACACCACCAAGTTCAAATGCCATATAGGCGTACATACAATGCCATGCACATAGGCATACAAAAACAATGTCATGTAAGACATATATATCTCCTACTCATCAAAATCTATTCCTCTCTTGGCCTTGCTCAAAGAAGGCCCTCCTTTAGACGAAGATGGAGATCCATTAGATGAATTTACATCATCCAAGCCCATGCTTCAAGTCCTCTTCTTCCGAATACTCGCCCAGTAGATGAGCCTATAAATGCAAACAATGTTTTTTTTTCAAAACTTAATTTATATATGTTTTCAACATGTATTTAAGACCATGCTAGAATGAAAGTATTTACATAAATACACCAACTTACCACAAGTTTTCGATCATGCCGAATTTGCATCTCACGCTTAGATGAGTCATCGGGAGCTCCTGCAGTACGAACGAGGGTACAAAGACGACGAGATGGAGGATTCTGTGCCCTCGAAGTCAAAATGGAGGGGGTTGAAGTTCCCTACATACACATAAGATCAGAAAATCTAACATCAAAATTAGCGAAAATAGAACTAAGTACATGTATGTACATAATGACAATATTTTAACTAATTTTATCAATATAGAACTATTGTTTTTACCCCACCACGCCTGTGAATCAAATGAACAGGGCTGCTACCTGTCACAGGTAACTCCTGCATATACACAATGAAGGACATTATTAACATAATTTAATAATTCTACAATGAAAGACATTACTAACATGTAATTTAACATAATATGAATTACACAAGAAATTTAACAAAATTTACGTGTTGTTTGAATACCTCAGTGAGTTGCTATGCAAATGAAATTGCAGTGGCAATACCTTTATCTACTTATCGCAGAGATGGTGGGGTGTCTAGTGAAGTCAACATCTTTATCAAACATGTATATCATGTGAGTTAGATGGACATATAAGAACATACATATATTTGACTTCAAAACTAATATATATATATATACACACACACACACACACACACACACACACACACACACACACACACACACACACACACACACATGTATGTGAAAATTTTACATAATTAACATTCTAAATTACCTCTATGAATGTATGTGTATGCATGGTGCTCACCGCCTATGGTCGGGATGAAGATGCGCCTCCCGCACGCTGTAATATCAATGCATATACATGTACAAATACAATTATTTCAAAAATTTAACATATATAAGTAAATCAAGTACTCCAAACTTTTTGTAACACACATAACAAAACATAACAAATTTACTTGTGAAGGTGACGCCGATGAATGTAATCCAAATGTCTCACTCAAAAGGACATCTGACATAGTGACATTATTGTGTTCACCCCTAGCACTAGGTGCACCAAAATTAGTACGCATGAAAGTATCATCCTCCTCGGGCCCCAAACATATGCTACCACATGACGAGAAAAGATGTGGCCTCATACTAGTACTCCTTGAGGGAATACTTTGTGTACCTCTGTGAGCATCTGGCTCAAAATCTCCCTCGTATGTCGAACAAGGGCAGCAGATAGCCCTTGAAGCACGTGGAGTGTATCAATCTCTACTATCTCCTTCACTGCTTGAGGGAAAATCTCAAGGTGAGGGGGATTCTATGTGGGGAATATACCTGCTGAATAGGTGCACATTGTGCACTTGGTTGATCCTGTATAGATCCTTTTCCTCGGCCTTGGAAAGCTCAGAAATCCAAATAATTTGGGATCTCGTTGAGGATAAACTCGCAATAGAGTTTCCTCAGAAATTATAGTGGCACCTCATTGTTATTACAAGGTGGAAAATAAAACACCATCCACCATCGGTCCCAAAAATTATTTTGAATCAAATTATTATTGCACCAATGGATGGGAAATCGTTTACATGACAACAGAACAAGAAAATTAGTGCGGGGGTCCCTGAAAAAGGCGTATATGAGGTCTTTTGAAATTTCTTTTTTCTTTACATCCACATATGACAATTTTTTGGAATAATAAACCCTACAACCCTCTCTGTAAGTTTTCCAATGATCAATTTTCCCCATTGCCATGTCAATTTGAACAAGTAATGCCTCCAATGTGTTTGTAAGAGAGGTGCGGTGGGGGTTTGTAGATTGTGAATCCCTCATTGTTTTGATTAAATCCTCAATTTCAATTTTGTTTTCAACTATTTGGGCTACTAAATCTTCTTGACTACCCGAGGGATGTTGAGAAATTGTGGGAGTGTTAGGAGGGATGATAGGAATAACAGGGTTTGGTTGTGGTTGATTCCCTTGACCTCTAACTATAACAATAAAAATATGTATTCAATTCAAATTTTAATCTATAATTATCATATTTCAATGAAATTTTGAGAAAATAATTGTGCTTACCTCTTCTCCATGGTGCCATCGTCAATTCAGATCTTCCCGATGATCCAGAAATGATCCTTTGAGCTTGAGATCCAACTGAATGAAAAAATGCGAGGGCACGGTTAAGCTCTAAAACTCGCATTTGAGGGAGATAAAATGATAGAGGCTCGGGCCTCTTTTTTTTTTGTTTATAGTAGGCATAATGCGTATGCATTATAATGTGTATGCATTATGCTTCGGTGATTCTCGAGCCAAAGAAATTAAAACATGAGTGGGTTTTATAAAAATGCGTACGTGTTTTGCTTTTTTTTGGATTCTTGTCTGCTTTTTGGCCCCCCAACTTCGTGCACTTACCCATTTCCTTTGTATAGTTATTATCTCATTGTAATGGCTTGTATAGTATGCAAAACACATAGAGTTTCTTATTGTAGATCCACATGTTGGTGAGATTTTGTATTATAGGTCCATGTAGATCTAGTCTTGTATTGTAGATCCATGAGATCATATTGTATTGTTGATCCATGTAGATCTAGATATTATAGAGGAGGTTTTCTTCATGTTTGCACATGTTGATGTAGTGATGGAGAGATAGAATTACTTCTTGGTGCACAGTCATGGTTACACATTGGTAGACCCATGCAAGAGGTCTTGTTACAGATCCATTGAGTTCTTGGTAGCAGTTCAGAGATGCAGTAGTTCCGAGTCATGTGAGATCTGTTGGTGGTGTTTGGAGACCTGTTTGGAGATCTGGAGGAGAGGATATACTCTTGGAGAGATGCATAATACTATTGTATTGTAGATTTGGTTTGTACTCTTGTTGTATTATATATATGAGATCTCTATCTTTGGTGGATGTAGCCCACATTGGGTAAACCACGGTACATGCGGTGTTATGTATGTGTAGTTTTTCTTGATTTGGATTATTCTAGTTTATACTTCCACTACTGTAGATTTTGGGGAATTGTTTAGATCATGTGTGCATGATTTTATTTGTTTTTAAATCATAGAACTATTCCATGAGTCCCGAATTCCCAAAAAAAAAAACAAGTATGGATTTGAATAAATAAAAAACATGCATATAATACAGACTCAATATTTATCTTGGGAAAACTCCTTTAGGTAAAATACCCAGCTAAAACCTTACTTCTTGTGTTAACTTAAATCTTACAAATACAACACAAATCCATCAAGGCTCTGAATCAACACTTACATACACACTCCAATGTGATCCAAAATGTAGCCTTCTAGCATAAACCAACACCAATCCTTGAATTGGAAACTTTTTCTTCACTGAACAATAACCTTGACAAAATCCTCCTTTCTAGATCTAGACTGATCCTAGAATTCTACCAACGTGCCTCTTGCAACTTCTAACTAATTTTCATACTTGGGCTCTTCTTACAATGAGAGCATATACTTTTATAATAAAATCACATCCTAAAATTACCCTTTTTATTCCACAAGACAAAATCCTAAAATAAGAATTTCAGTCCAACGCTTTCTTTTCTACAAGAGAAGTTAACCAACTAAAATTATTTCCACCACAAAAATAGTGACACATGGAAAGTATGAGACACATATTCCAGAAATCTCCTACTTGTTGAATACTTTCCATTAGGGATACCATGAACCTAATATTTAATAATCCTTGGTTATGAAACCCATTTCTTCCCTACAACAAGTACACTTCTCAACACTCATTACCTTGGTCTCAATACTCATGTATGTTTCCATTTTATGTATCAATACCCTCTTCTCTTCCATCATTTCCCACAAGACAACAAGTAGGCTGAAAAAACCTTAATATAAATAGCCTTGCTATAATTAGACTTATTTAATTGAGTCTTGGCCTCCTCTAAGAAAAATATGCCACCATATAACATTTTTGATTCAATCAACCTTACATCATTGCATGCATGTACAAAAATATTTTTAAGATACACAACACCTTTTTCGTTCATGCATGCTCCTCCTTGTCAATAGCATGGATTCTTAGGAGGATCCTACCCTTTTAACTCGCGGTAATTCTTGAAATGCGTTGTTTTAAAATATATACAACAGTTCTTCAAATTTATTTATGAAGTAATAGATTTATCTCTAGATTCCATCTGGTACACTACCACCAACCCATCCCACAACCCCTTTGCATATTTATCACTCAAGACATTCAATAAAAAAGTTAGACAAACATAACTTGATAGATTTTTTGGCCTTCATATCAACCTTATCCCACTCTTCCTATGTTAACCACATAGGTGGTATGGCGATCCAATGATACTTTTTTTCAAAATACCATCCATCTTGAGCTTCCATAAATCAAAGTTCTTGCCATTAAAATTTTCATTCTTAATCGTTGTGCTTCCTGCCATACTCAAGATTATATAACCCATATCTTCAATCTCAAAACCTTTTAAAGCACACAAGAAAATAATAAATTTAATTTTAGGATGTGCTTTTGTTATCAAAGTACAAAATCTTCTTGTGAGAAGAGAACTTTGTGAAAATTAGTCGAGTTGCAAGAAATAAGTTGGTAGAATCCTAAGATCCATCTAGATATGGAACGAATGAGGTTGTTATTATCAAGGATAATGTTCGGTGAAAAACATGTTGAAAAGTTAATAGTTAGTGTAGATTTGTGCTGGAAGGTTACATAATGGATCACAATGGAGTTAACATACAAGTCTTGGTTCAAATATTTGATGGCTTCATGTTGTGTTTGTATGTTGGTTTAAGTTGATACAAGAAGCAAGGTTCTAGAAGATTTTTTTATCCGAAAGGGTTTTCTCATGATAAATACTATTTCAATATTATGTGCATGTTATTTATTTATTCAAATCCCTACTTATTTCTATTTCTCTATTTAGTTTATTACATGTTGATCACCAAAAACCCCAACATTTGGTAGCCAAGCCAAGGTTTCTCTTTACGATGTTTTTGGCTGTTTTCTCTAAACAGTTGTGAGATTGTAGATTTGGGTTTTTTTATAGAATCTTAAATATGATAGTTAACGCTACCTGATTGAGATTGATAGGTTTAATGAAAAACACTTTGAGTTATGAAAATTCAAGATTTAGGATCTTTTGACAGAGAGGGGTCAATGGAAAATCATTATATAAACAACACTAACATGGTTGATACTGGGAGAGTGGGACAAGATTTATATGAAGGAAAAAATATCTATCAGGGTATGTTTGTCTAACTTTGTGTTGTTGAATGTATCTAGTGAGAAAACTACAAAGGTTTTGTGGGATGTGTTAGTGTTGATGTACCATGCGGAGTCTAGAGGTAAATCTATCAATCTAGAAAGTAATCCAAAGAAGTTTTGGATATGTGGTAAAACAAGAAATTTCAAGCAGGATTTCAAGTTAAAAAAAGGATCCTCCTAAAAATTAGTGCTCTAGAAAAGGAGTGTGCACAAATGGAGGAGGATATGTGTATCTTGTAGAATATTTAAGTGCACATTCATGCATGGTTGGTTGATTCAGAACATTTTATACGAATCTTCACAAGGAGTGGTTTAATGAGTATGAAACTCATTATGTCAGTGAAGTTTTCTTGGGGAAAAACTCAACCTGCATGATCATGTGAAGAGGAAGAGTAAAGATGAAGTTTAGAGATGGGAAGATCAAGACTCTCCCATGGGTTTTGAACATTTTTTCCTTGCAATAAATTTGGTTTCGATAACAAATATGAATGATGCTAGTGTACATGTATCAAAACACCCCATAACAAAAATCATCCAAAATGACCTTATTAGCACAAGGAAATCCAAATTAGGTGAGCAATGAAGTATGAAGGGAATGGATAAGAGGGTTGCAGAGAACCAAAAATTAGAAATGATCTTCAATATCCTCCATTAAACTTTCATAATTCATACATCCAAATTTTATAGGTAATTATGCATCCTATAAAATAGGAAACTAATTTACCAACAATCCATATTTATGTATTATTGTTTATAACAATAATACATTTAACCAACTTACTAACAACCTTCTCACTTACTAATTACTAATTATCATAGTAATAATTTCATGTTATTACAATCACATAATTAATAATGTCACCACTATAAATTCCTAACACTCACCCCCTTAGTGTGAACATTATAAATTGCTAATATTCACCCCCTTAATGTGAACACAAGGAAAAACCATATTTTGAAGAAGTTGAACCACCATCTGAGAACACTGCTTAGACCAAGTAAAAACTCCATATATTATCTCTTTACCACCATAAAGGCGTAGTGATGAGACAAATTATGCAGGAATACTCCTTACCTCTTTAGGTTCATGTGGGACTTTCCCTTCCTCCTAGGGTGCTTGAATTCTGAATCTCAAAGATTCACAAGCTTAACACTAGCTGGATAACCATCCCCAAGCTTACCACATAATATTCTCCTTCTCCCCAAATTATGAAAATGGTTTTATTCAACACACATCACAACTGGAACACTGAACACTATAATAACAATATTTGTTTAGTGAGTTATAACAACCGACGTTGAATAGTGAATAGTTGTTATATCTATTATTTATGGAGAGTGAATCTCCATAAATACACGAACAAGCTCTCCTATATAATAATATGTATTATATGTTGAAAGATAGATAAAATTATTGTTTTCAATTGTGTAAACCTACTCAGTCCACATTACCTGTGACAATAGAAAACTTAGCTGATGAGCTAAAAAAACTAATGAATTAATTTTTGCATACACTTAGGAGACCTGCCTATTAATAATTTAAAATAACAAAGCTTTGAACCGTGAAAAAAATACTTGAAAATAATATCTAACTATTAGTTTGATCTGCGAGCTTTTGGTTGCCTGATGTGGAATGATAAAGAGGGCATCTGCGGAGGGTGAATGCATGTGTACAGATCTATCAAAGGATGCACAAGAATGGATAAATACCCAATTTTCCACTCCATAACTTGTAACAAATTCAACTGAATGCACATATTCATGTCTATAACAGGTGGAGGAGTATGTTTGAACAAGAATCACAGCCCGGGCATATTTAATATTAGAAAATCACAGCGTATAGAATGGATAATCATGGTGCCTTCAAAATCTCTGCGTATATTATGACTGATCTGACAGAAGCCCCAAATATAAATGTATGAGCAGGAATTCTCTTACTTTGTGGATGTTGAGATGGAGCTAATATATTTAGAGGATGAAAGACCACAAATTGAAACATGTCGTTGATTATACATGGGGTTGAGCCACTGACAACAAAGGAGTATGTAAGTCTACAAGTCGATCCATGAATGTAGATCAGACAGGTCTATAACAATTATTCACGATCATACAACTAGCATAATGACTTGAATCCACAAGTGGGTTGTACTATAGACAACAAATGCATGAAAATAATACAACTGATTATGACATGGATACACTTGTTGGTGATCTCAAGTAGTAATAGTTGTGCATTATTTTTAAATAAAAACTCAAAACCACATTCCTTGAACTTCAATTCACGAACCAATACACGATCACTTGACCAATTGATAGAAAGACTATTCAAATGTTGTAGTCAAAGATCTAATACCAAATGCGAACCTCATTTGAATTTGGAAATAAACGCAATTCTACATGAATTTATTGAATAGATACATAGATATGCTTCAAATGGTCTACAAAAAACACAATGCTCACTTGGATCTATCACATGGGCCACGAACAAATTTTTCTATGAGAAACAACAATTAGAAATAATTTAAACTTTCATAATTCATATATCCATATTTTATAGGTAATTATACATCCTATAAAATAGGAAACTAATTTACCAACAATTCTTATTTATGTATTGTTGTTTCTAACAATAATACTTTAACCAACATACTAACAACCTTCTCACTTACTAATTACTAATTATCATAGTAATAATATCATGTTATTATAATCACATAATTAATAATATCACCACTATAAATTCCTAACAAAGTAATTAATTTTACCATGATGCTTAATGTAAGGAAGTATAAAAAATAATTAAATCAAATCACATGCAAGGATCAACCAAAATTCCTGATTACAAACAATGGCCAAAATGAAACAAGGTTAGATAAACGGGTTTGGCATGATGGTTTTGGCATCTTTTGTAGTGCTACCACTGAGTCCCACGTTCACCAAGTGGTTCTACTTGCAAATCATGCACACTCAAGATAAAACTCAAATTTTCTTGACGTGATAAAATATTCATATAAATCAAAATGAAATATGACCAAGTAATATCAGCTAAATTAAATCTCACAACATCTATTTTAACAATGATACATATAAACATGATCCAATATCCACAATGTATAACTCAAATTCATGATCACCAATGAATACCATATATCAACATAATCCATAAAATCTAAAACATCCTAGAATCATCATCTCTAATCAAAATGAAATAACCAATGTCCTGAATATCATATAGTATCTCAAAAGTGTCTTGTCAAATATGATGTCATAGACCATAGGATAATAATCGTAGCAAATGTAAATCAAAATCTATCAAAATCAAATAACAAACTCTCATATGCAATAATCAAACTACTCAGATGAGTCAACAGGTCCTAGTAAGGGATAGAAAATCTGGTGGGCACTACATCCCCCTCCCTTAGAATCAGACTTCCTTTTGGAAATCATAGGAAGAGGTAGGGATATTGATCCAAAAACGGGTGCTTAATCCAACACTTTTAATCATTTTCAAGGATCGTTAATTTTTAATCAACTTAAAAGGATTTAATACTCCAAGAATTGATTAAAATATGATTTAGGATTGATCACAAACTGAAATTCATTCCCATTTAATTCTAAAACTTCACTGTATGATCAAAATATCACTATTTCAGATTCAACTGATTTTCAAAGTTATAAAAATTGATTAAACTTGCATCCCAAATTATTTTTAGGAACTTAATTAATTTCAAATATCAGCAAACTAAAAATAAAAATCAGAAACGACACAATATTTTTTTATAGGGTTCAAAATTCCTAATGGGGCTTATCTCCTTAAACCTTAGCAAGCATAGTGTCCGGGATTTACTTACTTGGAAACATAGCGCATATAACAATACTTATCCACCACACACACCTCAACATTCCATGGCACCAAACATGGGATAAAAAACAACATGCTAGACCATGTGGCTTTAAACAAAAGTGGCCTAAGCCACTTAAAACTCAAACGTTGGCCATATAAAAACAAATTCATAACCCTTATCTCGAGACATGTGGGATATAGTGCTTTATTTGGTAAGTCAAAGTGGTCAATCACCTTACAAGGAGTGGAACCCGTAACCTCTAACAAAAATTAGGTGGCCTTACCAACCCTCCACTTTGTTATAAATGACATATAAAGAGCTCGCTACATTTTATAAAACAATTTGTGTAGGTTTGTGTAAAGGTAGTGAAGGAACAATTTTGAAAAACTTGAATTTTGGAGCACTTCTGCTCACATCCAGGTCTCGAGTTATATATAAAAGTTGCTCAAAATTTTGAGACAATCACAATAGTGTGATAATTTTTCCATTTTGAATATTTTGTGACAAATATATTTGCATTTGAAGTCACAAGAAGGTGAAGAACCAAAGGGAGACACAAGTACAACTGAATTAGGAAGGTGAGGGGCAGTTGCTGGACACTCCAAAGTCCCTTGAAGGTCTGAAACATAGTTTTTCAGTTTTAGATTCATTATTGGTTTATTGTAAAGGTTAAATGTATTTACAATTATAACATTATTAATGGATTGGTTCACAACAAACACGACGACGTAGGAATTCCGAACCCCATAAACAATCTTGTGTCATTTCTGATTTTTATTTTCAGTTTGTTGATATATGAAATTAATTAAGTGCTTAAAAAGAATTTGGGATGCAAGTTTAATTAGTTTTTGATAAATTTGAAAATCAGTTGAATCAGAAACAATGATATTTTTGGGCTTTGATCAAACAATGAAGTTTTAGAATTAAATGGGAATGAATTTCAGTTTATGATCAGTCCTAAATCAGATTTTAATCAATTCTTGGAGTATTAAGTCCTTTTAAGTTGATTAAAAATTAATGATCCTTGAAAATGATTAAAAGTGTTGTATTAAGCACCCATTTTTGGATCAAGTTTTGGTATCAGAAAAGTTAGATTATTGGATTAGCTTCGGTTGTGTGATTTTTGTTTTCGGTGTGTAGAACAATCCCTCATAGAATCGCAACAGTGGAAACTAATATGCAGAAAATATTACAGATCTCAAATAAAAGTGTAGAATAAAAATAAAACAACACAAAATGACAATATTTAACATGGTTCACCCAATTTGGTCTACGTCTACCAAGAATCACTTGCTCATATTTTATTACAAGCCACCGCTCTCTCAATACAATAACCAGATCTGTTTGGAGCTATGCTCAACAAACTCTACAGAATTCAAACCCAAATTCAGACACATCTGCAATACATAATCCCTACCATATGCACAAAACCACATAAGTAAACAACTGCTTAAGCAATTTTACAAAACTGTGGGTATCAAAATCATGGGCCAAAACCATCCCATAAACATATGGGTCAAAATCCTGCCCATATGAGAAAATAATGTTTCCGGTACATCGGGCATGTTTTTGAATGCCAATTTTTTTTTCTCGGGCTGCCCCCGAACCCCATGAGACAATCATGTGGAAAGTGTACAAGACTCTTATTATGCAGCCTTGAACACTTTCACACATGAAAACAGGTCAACAACCTAACAATCTCCCACTTGGAGACTAGTTTTCCTCTCGTGTAAGCTTCTTAACCCTTCACTAGTTTCCGTGAAGACCAACCAAAGCTTAACACAACTTTAATTTTTCCTTGTGTCCACCTTGTTCATCATGTCTCGTAGGATTTTGACTGGTATATGAATCTTCTCGGCTTGAACTTCTCTTCCTCCAAAGTTGTCTTGATGAAATGGTACCTTAAATTTATATGCTTCATCCTAGAGTAGAAAAAAAAATTCTTAGTTAGGTGTATAACACTCTGACTATCACTATGCAACTTTCCTTCATCCTATTTATGCCCCAAAACCTCAATCAATTGTTATAAAAAAATTCATTTCTTTGCTTGCCTCTGTGGATGCAACATACTTAACCTCATTGGTTGACAACGCCACCAACTTCTGTAGTCATGAAATCCAGCTCACTGGTGTCCCACCTAAAGTGTAAACATAACCTGTCGTGCTCCTCTTGTTGTCTACATATCTAGAAATATATGAATCTACATAACCACACAACATGGTGTCTGATCCACTGTAGCACAAAACTTTCCACATGGTCCCTCTCAAATACCGAAGGATCCACTTTACTACCTGTCAGTGATCTCTACTTGGATCACTCATAAATCTACTCATCGCTCCCACTACATGGGCAATATCAGGCTTGGTGCATACCATGACATACATTAAACTACCAACCGCTGATGAGTAAGGTACCTTGGACATCTGGTTTCTCTCTTGATCTGTCTTGAGATACTGATCCTTTGATAACTTAAAATGGCCTGCCAAAGGAGTCCCAACTGGTTTAGCATCATGCATATTAAACCTTTCCAAGACCTTCTTAATGTACTCTTCCTAAGATAAAGTCAGCTTCTAATCCTTCCTATCCCGAGATATCTTCATACCAAGGATTTTTTGACTGCCCCCAAATCCTTCATAGCAAAGGATTCACTTAGCTTCTTCTTGAGTACTTCTATTTCTTGCATGTTTTTACCTACAACCAACATGTCATCCACATACAGACACGTGATAATATAACTGCCATCCTCAAATTTCTTTGTATACACGCAATGGTAAGAATGACATCTAATATAACCTTGCTCCATCATGAAGCTATCAAATTTCATATACTATTGACGTGGAGCTTGTTTCAAGCCATACACGCTCTTCTTCAGTTTACACACCATCGCCTCTTTACCTTTGACCTCATAGCCCTCTAGTTTTTGTATATATAGATCCTCCTCAAAATCACCATGGAGAAATGCAGTCTTTACATCAAGATTCTCTAAGTGCAAGTCTTTTATTACAAGTATTCTAAGAACAGTTCTAATAGAAGTCATTTTTACTACAGGAGAAAAAATATCATCAAAATTTATACCTTTTTTCTGTGTAAACCCCTTGACCACCAACCGGGCCTTGTGTCTTTCTTGCCTCCTTCTTCCTCTTTGACTCTAAACACCCGCTTGTTCTGTAATGATATTTTTCCTTTGGGTATCTTCACCAAATCCCATGTCTGGTTCTCCAGACAACCTGATGATCCTCATCCATGGCTTGCTCCCACTTCTTCCCGGCATCTACCTACATTGCTTCATCAAAGCTCTCTGGCTCTCCATTGTTAGTGAGCAATAAATAATAAAGAGAAGGAGAAAAACGTTCAACTTCTCTTCTTACCCTAGAAGACCTCCTCAATATAGGAGTTTGGGGTTCCTATTGAGGAGGTTCCTAAACTGATTCATGTGTCACTTTCTCATCCGGAAGATCCTCTACCGCTGCGTATTCTTTCTTGGATTCTTCCTGTTTTCTTGCAACTGCTGCTTATACATGACTTTCTCATTAAAAACCACATCCCTAGATCAATTGATTTTCTTGTCCTTAATACTCCAACATTTATATCCAAAGTCATCACCACCATAACCAATGAAAGTATATATATATTTTTATTTAGCCTCTAGCTTGGTCCTATCATCTTTGTCTATATGGAAAAACACCTCACATCCAAAGAAATGAATAATCAACTTTCTTACCATACCAAGCCTCCTCAGGTATGCCTCCATCTAAGGCACTTGAGGGTCCTCTATTTATCAAGTACACAGCTTTGTGCTCATCGCTTCTACCCAAAAATAAAGAGGCAGTCCTAGATTTAACCTCATGCTCCTAACACATTCCATTATTGTTCTGTTCATCCTTTCTAACACCCCATTATGTTACAGAGTTACTGGAACCGTATTTTTCCTATGGATTCCATTCTTAGAACATTAATCATCAAATTCATTACTACAATACTCCCCTCTATCATCTGACCTGAGACATTTTAGGGTAAGTGCACAAATCTGGGTGGCCAAAAAGTAGACAAGAATCTGAAAAAAGCAAAACGTGTACGCGCTTTTATAAAACCCACTCGCGTTTTAATTTGTTTGGCTCGGGAATCACCAAAGTATAATGCATACGCATTATGCTTACTATAAACAAAAAAATAGGCCCAAGCCTCTATCATTTTACCTCCCTCAAACGTGAGTTTCAGAGCTTAACCATGCCCTTGCAATTTTTCATTCAGATGGATCTCAAGCTCAAAGGATCATTTCTGGATCACCGGGAAGATCTGAATCAATGATGGTGCCACGAAGAATAGGTAATCACAATTATTTTCTCAAAATTGCATTGAAATAGGAACTACGCCTAGACAATGTAGCCAAAGCACGGGGAGTGTAGGGAACAAAAATAACCCTCTAATAACATTCACCAGGCCACCTTAACATGTTGGCGTAGTTGGTTTGTTCCCGAACTTCGTTTGCAAACTACAACTTCTAGCTTGACCCTACACTCGACTTAAACTGCACTATTTTACGCGTTTGCAAATAATAGCACAACGAGAAAATCGGATAGAGACGAAGAAAACCGTGAGAGGATTTATTAAAATACCTAGACTTGGAGCTCTCGGATCTGACAAGACATCTCTAGGTGCCACGAAGTCTGATAAATCACTCATCGAAGATATGGCTTGATTAGGCCTCGGGGCTCTCAAGGGACTACGCTCGAACGTGGTAGCCCGAAAGCATGGGGAGCGTAGGGAAAAAAAATGCCTCCAATAGCATTGAATAGGCCACCCTAATGTGTTAGCGTAGTTGGTTTGGTCCCACGAAATTCCATTTGCAAACTACAGCCTCTAGCAACCCTACACTAACTCAAATTGCACTATTTCGCGCGTTTACAAATAATAGCTGACAAGAGAGACCAGATGGAAATGGAGAAAGCGTGAGAGGATTTTTAAAGGGCCCTAACATGGAGATCTCAGATCTAAAGAGACATCTCAAGGTGCCACGGAGTCTAAGAAATCACCCGTCAAAGATATGGCGTGTTTGGGCCTCAAGGCTCTTAAGGGACTACGCCCGGACGGGGTAGCCCGAAAGCACGAGGAGAGTAAGGAACCAAAAATAGGCCTCCAATAGCATTCAACAAGCCACCCCAATGTGTTGGCGTAGTTGTTTTGGTCCCACAAACTTCCGTTTGCAAACTCTGACCTCTAAGGCCTACACTAACTCAAACTGCACTATTTCATGTGTTTGCAAACAATAGCACATCGAGAGAACCGGATGGAGACAGAGAAAATGTGAGAGGATTTATTAGAGGGCCCCAACATGGAGCTATTATATTTGAAGAGACATCTCTAGGTGCCACGGAGTCTGAGAAATCATTTGTCGAAGATATGGCGTGATTGGGCCTCATGGCTCTTAAGGGACTACGCCCGGACGGGGTAGCCTGAAAGCACAAGGAGTGTTAGGAACCAAAAAGAAGCCTCCAATAGTGTTCACTAGGCCCTCCAAATGTGTTGGCATAGTTGATTTGGTCCCACAAACTTCCGTTTGCAAACTACAGCCTCTGACAGCCATACACTGACTCAAACTGCACTATTTCACACGTTTACAAACATTAGCACAACGAGAGAACTGGATGGAGATGGAGAAAACCATGGAGGATTTCTTATAGGGCCCTAACATGGAACTCTTGGATCTGAAGAGACATCTCTAGGTGCCACGGAGTTCAAGAAATCACCCGTCAAAGATATGGCATGTTTGGGCCTCAGGGCTCTTAAGCGACTATGTCCTGGATGAGGTAGCATGAAAGCACGAGGAGCATAGGGAACCAAAATGAAGCCTCCAATAGAATTCACCAGGACACCTTGATGTGTTGGCATAGTTGGTTCGGTCCCATGAACTTCCGTTTGCAACTACTGACCTCTAGTAGCCCTACATTGACTACTACATTATTTTGCGCGTTTGTAAACAATAGCACAACAAGAGAACTAGATGGAGACGGAGAAAACCACAAGAGGATTTATTAGAGGGCCCTAACATGGAGTTCTTAGATCTTATGAGATGTCTTTAGGTGCCACTAAGTCGAGAAATCACCGTCAAAGATATGACGTGATTGGGCCTCGGGGCTCTTAAGGGACTACGCCCGGGCATAGTAGCCCAAAAGCATGGGGAGCATAGGGAACCAAAAAGAATCCTCCAACAGTGTTCAATAGGCCACCCTGAAATTTTGGTGTAGTTGGTTTGGTCCCACGAACTTCTGTTTGCAAACTACAACCTCTAACAGCCCTACACTGACTCAAATTGCACTATTTCGCGCATTTGCAAACAATAGCATAACGAGAGAACCGGATGGAGATGGAGAAAACCGTGAGAGTATTTCTTAGAGGGCCTAGACATGGAGATCTTAGATTTGAAGAGACATCTCTAGGTGCCACGGAGTCTGAGAAATCACCCATCGAAGATATGTTGTGTTTGGGCCTCAGGGCTCTTAAGAGACTATGCCCGGACGGGGTTGCCCGAAAGCACGGGGAGTGTAGGGAACCAAAATGAATCCTCCAATAGCATTCAATAGGCCACCCCAATGTGTTGGGATAGTTGGTTTGGTCCCACGAACTTTCGTTTGCAAACTACAACCTCTAGCAGCCCTACACTAACTCAAAAATTGCACTATGTCGCACGTTTACAAATAATAGAACAACGAGAGAACCGGATGGAGACGTAGAAAACCGTGAGAGAATTTATTATAGGTCCCCAACATTGAGGTCTCGAATCTGATGAGACATCTCTAGGTGTCACGGAGTCTGAGAAATCACACGTTGAAGATATGGCATGTTTGGGCCTTAGGGCTCTTAAGGGACTACGCCCAGGCGGGGTAGCCTGAAAGCACGAGGAGCATAAGGAACCAAAATGAAGCCTCTAATAGCATTCATTAGGCCACCCCAACATGTTGGCATAGTTTATTTGGTCCCACAAACTTCCATTTGCAAACTACAGCCTCTAGGACCATACATTGACTCAAACTGTACTATTTCGTGCATTTACAAACACAATAGCATAGTTTGAGAACCAGATGGAGACGGAGAAAATTACGAGAGGCTTTCTTAGAGGGCCCCGAAGTGGATCTCTTAGATCTGACGAGATGTCTCTAGGTTCCATAGAGTCTAAGAAATCACCCGTCGAAGATATGGCATGTTTGGGCCTCAGGGCTCTTAAGCGACTACGCCCAGACGAGGTAGCCCGAAAGCACGGGGAGCATAGGGAACCAAAACGAAGCCTCCACTAGTGTTCACCAGGACAACTTGATGTGTTGGCATAGTTGGTTTGGTCGCACAAACTTCCGTTTGCAAACTACAGCCTCTAGCAGCCTTACACTGACTCAAACTGCACTATTTTACACATTTGCAAACAATAACACATCGAGAGAACCGGATGGAGACGGAGAAAACCGCGAGAGGCTTTCGTAGACTACATAAATCTAACCTAAATAATCAGAGTAATAGACTAAATCAACATTTTATTTCTCACATATAAAATTAATTTCTTCCTTCAAAAAAGAAACCATGGGTGAATGCTCAATCAAAAAATAAATTAAAATTCTAAACGAGTTTCAAGCTCAATTATCAATAATTCATTGTAGTTTTTCTTGCTAGTATGCTAATTTTAGAACCACCTAGTTTGATTTGTGAAGTTGAAGCAGCTGGGATTAATAAAATAATCAACTTGGCATGTTGTCCTTAAGATTATCCATGATTCTATCGACAACATCACATAGATCTTCCATTCCAATTAAGTTTTGATCCTTCCATGCTTCCCATTTTTCCTTTTCTTCCACTTGTATCTTCTTCTCTTTAAGTTCTTCTAGATGTTTTTGGGTAATCAAATTGACTCTTTATGAATTTCAGGAGGCATTTTTTCTTGAATCATAGTAACATCTTCACCTAATTGTTTTTCTTCACGATGTTCATTGTCATCTAAAGTTGAAGACTGAATATTTATGTGGCCTTGACTTCTTTTTG
This sequence comes from Taxus wallichiana var. yunnanensis, assembly GCA_018340775.1. NCBI lineage: Eukaryota > Viridiplantae > Streptophyta > Pinopsida > Cupressales > Taxaceae > Taxus > Taxus wallichiana. The sequence continues at coordinate 502,039,858 of CM031241.1, forward strand.
CGTCTGAAATAACCTTTTGTAATGTCCAAAAAAATTTAGGCTCTTCATTCTCTGTTTGATTGAAGATATTCATTCTTTCAAAATAAACAGTTGGAACATTTTTGGTCTCCCCAAAAAACTAAGTTCATAGTCTACATAGTTGCATCATGTGGCAAAATCATTAAACATTAATGGTTTCCTCCACCCGTGCTTTTGGGCTATCTCGTCCAGGCGTAGTTGTTTAAGAGCCTTGAGGTCCAATCACGCCATATACTTGATGAGTAATTTCTCAAACTCCGTGGCACCTAGATACATCTTGTCAAATCTGAGAGCTCCACTTCGGGAACCTCTTCGAAAGCCTTTGACGGTTTTCTCCATCTCCATCTGGTTCTCTCGTTGTGGTATTGTTTGCAAACACATGAAATAGTGTAGTTTGAGTCAGTGTAGGGCTGTCAGAGGTTGTAGTTTACAAAAGGAATCTTGTGGAACCAAACCAACTACACCAACACGTCAGGATGGCCTAGTGAATGCTAGTGGAGGCTTTGTTTTGGTTCCCTACGCTCCCCGTGCTTTCGGGCTACCGCGTCTGGACGTAGTCGCTTAAGATCCCTGAGGTCCAATCATGCCATATCTTCAATGGGTGATTTCTCAGACTCCGTGGCACCTAGAGATGTCTCATCAGATCTGAGAGCTCCATGTCGGGGCCCTCTATGAAATCCTCTCACGGTTTTATCCGTCTCCATCCAGTTCTCTCGTTGTGCTATTATTTGTAAAACACGCGAAATAGTGCAGTTTGAGTCAGTGTAGGGATTCTAGAGGATGTAGTTTGCAAATGGAAGCTCATGTGACCAAACAAACTATGCCAACACATTAGGGTGGCCTGGTGAATGCTAGTGGAGGCTTCATTTTGGTTCCCTACGCTCCCGTGCTTTGGGTTACCACATCCGGCGTAGTCGGCTAAAGAGCCTTGAGGCCCAATCATGCCATATCTTCAACAGGTGATTTATCAGACTCCGTGGCACCTATAGACATATCATAAAATTTGAGAGCTCCATGTTGGGGCCCTCTATGAAAGAATCTCATGGTTTCTCTATCTCCATCTGATTCTCTCGCTGTGTTATTGTTTGCAAATGCGTGAAATAGTGCAGTCTGAGTCAGTGTAGGGCTGCCAGAGGCTGTAGTTTACAAACGGAAGCTTGTGGGACCAAACCAACCATGTCAACAAGTCGGGGTGGCCTAGTGAAAGCTAGTGGAGGATTCATTTTGGTTCCATACGCTACTCGTGCTTTCGGGCTACCATGTCCGGCGTAGTTACTTTAGAGCCTTGAGGCCCAATCCCGCCATATCTTCGACGAGTGATTTCTCAGACTTTATGGCACCTAGAGGTGTCTCATCAAAATTGAGACTCCATATCAGGGATCTGTAAAAAAACTCTCACGGTTTTCTCCATCTCCATCCGGTTCTCTCGCTGTGCTATTGTTTGCAAACACACGAAATAGTGCAGTCTGAGTTAGTGTAGGGTTGCCAGAGGCTGTAGTTTACAAATGGAAGCTCATGGGACCAAACCAACTACACCAAAACATCGGGGTGGCCTAGTGAAAGCTAGTGGAGCATTCATTTTGGTTCCCTATGCTCCCGTGCTTTCGGGCTACCCCATTCGGGTGTAGTCCCTTAAGAGCCATGAGGCCCAAACACGCCATATCTTCGACAGGTGATTTCTCGGACTCTGTGGCACCTAGAGACGTCTCATTAGATGTGAGAGCTCCATGTTGGGTACCTCTTCAAAAGCCTCTCGTGATTTTCTCTGTCTCCAGTTAGATTGAGTCAGTGTAAGGTTGTCCATTGCCAACCACCTGAATAATATAGGTGGTTCATACAATATAGGTGGTGAAATGAGAATTTTGATAAGATATTTTTACAATATAGGTCGTCAAATGAGAATTTCTGTTTATTGTTCCTTTCTAATATTTAATTTATCTTAGCTTCACTTGGCTTCGAGAATAATAAATTCTCTCTTGTGATGCTAACCATGTGAAGGTGGAAGCTTTTTTGGCACCACTAACCTACATAAACATGTTAGTAAGCAATTAAATAGAATTTTAAATCATACAAAATCTAAACAAAATAATTTAAGTAAATATTCAAATTACATTCATGAAGAACATACCTTTGCAAATTCAATCCAATGAACTGCTAGGATCAACTCTATTCTTGACAGTAGCAAGAATTGCTTCATGATCTGATTCACGAACCTTCCACATATTTTTGTTTGATGGTCGACCTCGATATTTGATCAATTTAATATTTGTTTCAAGGACCAAATGTGAATAGTGAAGTATCTTCCGATGTACTTAATAGTCTTGAAACAACCAAATGTTTAATTTTTTGATAGGATATTGTCGAAGCCAAGTTCCAATGACTACCACTGATCCAATGGGATACTCAAGGTCTTCACCATCAATGACTATGGAAGTCAATTTTTTCCCCTCTACATAATGAGATAAGAAGTATTTTGTTCCCTCTTTGTTAAATTCCGTCGCAATAACTGCAAAAACGTGCCCTATGTATCACAAAGTAAAACTGTTCAGTCAATTTATAAATAAATTAAGAGTTAACCATTTAATAATTTATAAATCTAAAACATGGCATGTACATATATGTATGTACCTTGTTACACTAAATCAGAGACTTGGTCAAAGTAAGGTGATGTTGTCATTTGATTTGAAGACCCTGCAAGTTGTAATGCTCATGGAACTTGATGTGTGTCGAGTGGAATTAGAGGTCTACAAGTCCATTCATCCACCCACTGCTATGACTCACATTCATTCCACACAAAATAAATGCATGATATACAAAAACATGTCATGCACCTAGTATAAATAGTCCAAACATTTGCATCTGAACTATGGAATGAGTGCAAATCACTTGATCCTACAACTATCATACAATCTTCAAAGTTGGCTCGATGTTGTTACTCTATCAACCAAAAATATCTACGAACCATTGATCTCTCTTGAGATTCATGGCCCATATTATTAACACACCAATCAAAAATATTGTTTACATCTGTAAATTTAGCACCATCCTTGAAATTTAACTCTTCTCTTACAAGTGATCTTTTCACACATGCCCTCCTTTTCCATGCCCTACCTTAGTAAAACTCTAGATATGTTGTACATTTGTTTCTTTGTGCATCTTACTTAGCCAATAAAATATCCGTGCATTTTTGAATTGTGATGTGTAGTTGTCTAACCAAATGTAATGTTGATCGAAACTAATGTTCCTCTCATTCAAGTTTGCATAAAACACCTGAAACACCCTTGTACATATTCTGTAGAATGTGTCCGATCATCACTGATGTAGAAATGATACTCTTTTAATATTTTTTGATCTTGCTCATTGCTTTTAGGAGAGTGCATGAATGTTATATGCATGAAAATAGAAACTTGCACTGAGTTATAATATTGAGACTGAACCTCCATTTGTGGTTACAATGTGTAATTCTGCTGAAGTCAACTACTAAAACAATAGTACTAAGTGGGAAGGTGTCCTTTCTTAACTTGAATTGTTCATCCAACCATCGATCTCTATGTGTGTGCCTTGCATACTCATAAATAATTTCCTCTCTAAATTTGACCATATATTCTGATACAAGTAATTGTTTTATAACAAGCTCACACCTCTTAGATTCTCTTCCATCTTTTAATTAATATGCCACCAATTTATATTTGGTGAAATCAACCAATTATTTTCCTATTGAATATGTACTCTCCTTTTGGATACACCTTTTCAGATTTGGAAAACCACCACATTAATTACACGTTCCATCCAAACATGCTTTGTTATAAAAAAATTGTCTTGTTGATTTTTCACAAAATATTGTCGGAATAAATTCCCTTGAATATTTTTATGGGACATTTATTCCACACTCCTACAACATGATTTCAGTATGCAAAACACTACGTATTTGAAAAAAACATCATAATGCATTGAAAATTCAACATGATGCCTGCAACAACAAGTGGTACGTGAGTGATTGATTTTCACATAAAAGGGTTTGCTCATTTCAAAGAATCTTTGGCTAATGTTAATTTGTGGATTTTCATTTTTAAACTTAGAGAACAATTCTGTTTGAGTCATATCTAAGAAATATTTTGCACACGATTCACAATTACGAGAACCTATTCTTCTTTTTACTGTATCTCTTCTATTCGGTGACACCCTTGTGTTCTCATTCCAAAATTTTACAATTAATTCTTTTAGAATATCAGATGTATTCTTGTCTTTTCGTGGAAGTCTGCTAGAGAAATCCCAATAGTCAGTGTTATTGACTAACTCAAGATGTTTACGTCTCTCTATTGCTTTCATTAGTATTTTTATGTTTAGCTTCAAAGCACTACTTGTTTTTCTAATCAAGTGTTTATTAACTGTTTTATCACTTACTATACAATTAGTTCATGCATGTCCTGTAGCATTACTATCTTTGGTGTGCCTTTTGCCACCTACAGTTTGGTATGCTTTATGTATGTTTTCAACAATTGACACATTTTGATCAACAACATTAGATGTTCTTAACCCCAAGGTATTCATTATAGGTCTCATCTTAATCAATTTCATCATTGAAACAAATAATTGACATCTTTGTGTGTCATTTAAATTCTCAAAGTAATTATCCCAAATTTCACAAACTTTTTTCTCGCATTTCTTTCAGACATTTTATTAGGAATTGGTTTTATAATGTTTTCATCAATTTCAATTAAGTGAATTGGTTTTATTCATGAAATGGAAGGAGGTGTTCTTAGAGGTGAAGATTCATTTACAAGGTTACTTTCTTCATTTAGTGTTTTCATACATATTTCAAGGTTAACATTTGGATTCTCAAGTAAGGGTTTAACAATCGGATTCATATCAATTTATTCATCCATACCAACATTATCATTCAATTCAATATCATTATTCATTGCAAAATCATTATTCTCTACATTTTCATTATGTATTTCATCCCAATTTTTAATACATTAACTACATTTGATATAGCGGATGTACCTTGCCCCTTTCGAAGTTTTTGCATTCTCTTCAATTTCTTTATTCTCTTCTCTTCCAATTGCTCTAGTGTCTTATTCTTGACTTTCCTCTTGTCTTTAGCTTGACGTTTATCACCCATGATTAAAAAAATAAACTAGTGGGGTAGGGGACAATATGAAATACTAAAAATTGTGCAAGAATGTAGAGAAAATATCGACAAAACGAGAATGTTTGCGAGAATTCCCATAAAAGAGATGAAAGGGACGTTGGGGGGCCACAATATATAAAACAAAGAAAAACATGTACACGTTACATAACACATACATCTTTTCCCAAGCCATGCCTCAAGGCTTGGGATCCGATTGGATCCCCAAGCCTGAGGCATGGACCTACACAAACACAACAAATAATGAGTTTTTACAAGAAAATGTAAAAATGACACTTCCTCTATGATAAATCAAAATAAAACAATCAATCCATTTTAAAAAATTATACCATGACGTAGAATAGAGTCTCTTCTTTCTAAAAATATAATTTTTCAAATTTTCTGACTAATATAAGGTTTCCATATTATTTATTTTCTAACTATGCCTTTTTATAGCTATTTTTTGAAGTGTAAATATGTCTATCTTTCATGGTGTATCTTTTTTTTGGGTGATCGAAATTAAAAAAATTATACTATCCCAAACTAGGCATAATTCTATACATATTCAAAAACAAAAATCTAATTTTCAATATTTTTGAGGTAGTTAGGGGGGGGTAGTCGAGAGCTCCATTATTTTTAAAACATAAAATTTCTGTACTAGAAAAATCATAAATAAAAAAATATTCTCTAAAAAATTATTAAAAAATGGAGCCCAAAATAGATGCTCCTAGCTATCTTTCTACCAAAGGGTTTTCAAAAATACTAAATGGTGCTCAAAAAATGGTGGGGGCATGAAAGTCACTCTATTATGTTTTTTTAACAAAAACAAGAGCATCTATTGGTATTTTAGTTGTTTGACCCACTTAAACTTATCTCGTTTTCAATAAAATTTAGTAGCTTAGAAACTAGACTCAAAATGCTACGATTCATATTCCTACAACATCTTTCAATTTTGAGTGTAACTATTTCAAAAACTCGTACAAGTTGAAGATATTTTTTTAGAAAAATGCATCCACTTAAGACCCCCTTTTGGCCCCCCAACTTGGTGCACTTACCCTTTATCTTAAGACCTATTTCATTCTCAACCAAGGCTTTCCATTTAACAAAAGTGTCAAATACATCAGATTTGTGTTTAATACAATAAACCCAACCTTTCCTTGTGGCATCATCAATAAAAGTAACATAATGACTTGAACCCCCAAGAGATGATACATGAGCCGACCCCCACACATCAGAATGCACCAGCTCTACCTTACTCTCTTTCTTTGTAGGTCCAACCTTGAGAAACCTTACTCGATTATGTTTCCCATATATGTATTCCTTACAGAACTCCAAACCTATTTCTGTATATCTGGGAAAATCTTTCTTTATGATCTCCATGCCCTTATGGCTCATATGACTGAGCCTATAGTACCACAATGTTGTATTTACTTTTGAAGCCACAAGATTACAAACATTAGTGCTATACGTGGTTAAATACAAGGTTTTAACCTTCTTACCTCTTACCACCACAAGATCACCCTTAGTAACCTTCCAAGAGTCCACTATAAATATCACAGTACAACCATCACTTCCCAACTACCCCGTCGATATCAAATTTCATGTTAATATAGGCACATGTCTTACATCCTTCAATAGCCATGTATTCCCATTCTACATCTTAACCTAACGGAACCTTTTCCAACTATATTTCAAGGCTCATCATCACCAAGAAAAACATGCCCAAAATGCCCTTGAACATAATCAACAAAATAATGCCTATGTGGAGTAGCATGGAAATAAGCCCTTGAATCTAAAACCCAAGATTCAACAATATTATACAAAAAAGAATCAAAGCATCCTGACATACATTACCCATTTCCACATTTACCTCATTGTTTTCTTCTTGTTATTTCTTCTTGTCCCTAAGCTCCCAACAGTCCTTTGCATGCCCAGACTTTCCACAGTGCCAACATACTATCTTGCTTTTAGATTTTGACCTTACCCGATCTTTCTATTTTCCACGGCTTCCTCTATTCTTCTTTCTCCCTCTAGTTTCCACTGTAAAATAATTCCCTGAAGTAAAAGATTCTCTAGAGATTTTTCTTCACATTTCCTCTCTTAGAATCACCCCTACAACATCCTCAAACTTCAAGTTTGAGCTAGCTAAACCGAGTTTCTTACCGACATTACCAGACTATGCCAACTATATGGTAAAGAGCACATAATTAATAAAGCCCTAAATTCTTCATCAAATTATATTGTAACCGAAGCTAGAATATTTACTGCCGTATTAAAATCATTTAAATGATCTGCTACCAAATTATTCTCGGACATCTTCATATTAAACAGATTTTTATTAAAAATATCTTATTAGAGGCGAGAGGGTTTTCATACAACTTTCCTAATCAATCCATCGAGTTCTTTTTGTAGTCTTTTCCTTTGAAATATTAAATAATACCGAATATACAAGACACACTAGATTTTCCCAAGTGCCTTCCTATCCAGAAAATCCCATTCCACATCTATCATGCTCGAGGGTTTGTTCACCTTATCGATAACCGAATATAAAGATCCTTATGATAAAGATAATCTTCCATCTTCATCTTCCAAAAACTAAAATTCTACCCGTTGAATTTATTGACCCTTGATCTTCCATCATCTGCCATAGCTCCCACTGAAGATAAAATTTTCCCTGTAATTCAACACTTTAGTAAACCAAACCAGACTCGATACCAATTGTTAGGAAATAAGGCATAGAATATGAGGAACAATCCCTCACAAAATCACAACAAAGGGAAAATAATATGTAGAAAATATTACAGATCTCAAATAAAAGTGCAGAATAAAAATAAAACAACACAAAGAGACAATATTTAATGTGGTTCAACTAATTTGGGCTACGCCCACCAAGAATCACTTTCTCAAATTTTATTACAAGCCACCGCTCTCTCAATACAATACCCAAATCTATTTGAAGCTATGCTTAACAAACTCTACAGAATTCACACACGAATTCAGACACATCTACAATACATAATCCCTACCATATGCACAAAACCACACAAGTAAACAACTTCTTAAGCAGTTTTACAAAACTGAGGGTATCAAAACCATCGACCAAAACCGTCCCATAAACCTATGGGTCAAAATCCCGCCCATATGAGAAAAGCACGTTTCCCGGTATATCGGGCACATTTTTTCAAGGTAAATTTTATTTTGGGCTTTGATCAAACAATGAATTTTTCCTTCTTTCGAGGTGAGGAATCTTGTTTTCCATTACTCACATGTTTATTAACGAGATTGGTTTTTCACATTAAGCTTACCTAGAAAATACTTCTGAAAAAATGATTTTCTCTTCCAACAAAAGGCATCAAAATGATTACTTCCACCACAAAATATACATGGAATAACATTCATCAATTTTTGTATATCATAACCATATTTTTTAATAGAAAGATTAGATCATTAGAGGATTTACAATTTTTCCCAGAATTATGATTATGATAAGAAATAGGAGGTGGAATTTCATTACCTCTTCTCTAAACTTTCTTACCATTCCCATTTTGTTGTGCTAGTGGGGTATACACTTTTCTATCGGAAGCTCGTGTTCCTCCAATGTTCTTGGATGTCTCTCCAAAATATTTTCCCACACTAGAGTAACCCAAACCTGCATAACGAGGATGATCCTCGACCTGTATTGGGTTAGTCATACCTTGGTTGTTCTTACCAAGGCCGATTCCGTTAAAACCCATTTTATCTAATAACTTAGATCCAATACCTTTAGTGTATCTTTCAAAACCACCAAAAGTAATTTTACTGAATCTAAATCTCGAATGGGATGAGGAATCTGATGGTGACATACTTACAGTACATGCATTTGTCATGGTTTCTGCATCTGTAGTCAAGGGATTCTCCCCTTTCTCACCATTTTTCAATCTTTCCAAGAGCTCATCCTTGGATTGCATTTCCAGTTTCAACCAAGCATTCTCCTCCTCTAAGGAGAAATACATTGATCTCAGGAGAGAGTTCTCTTCCTAGATTTGGTAGTTAATAGCCTCAAGTTCATCCAGTTTCTCTATTTAGATAACTTACCCATGATTCCTTATTTCTTACAAACAACCTATAACTTCCAACACTACACACTGCAATAGAATATTAGAAAACCCAAAAATTTCCACACACCAAAAACTAAAATCACACAACCATAATCTAATCCAGTAATCTAACTTCTCTGATACCAAAACTTGATCCAAAAATGGGTGCTTAATCTAACACTTTTAATTGTTTTCAAGGATCGTTAATTTTTAATCAACTTAAAAGGATTTAATAATCCAAGATTTAATTAGAATATGATTTAGGACTGATCATAAACTGAAATTCATTCCCATTTAATTCTAAAACTTCATTGTTTGATCAAAGCCAAAAATATCATTGTTCCCAAACCCCAGCAAGACAACTGTGGAAAGTGTATAGTACTCTTAGTGTACATTCTTCAACACTTTCACACACGAAAACAGGCTCCACAACCTAACATAAACTTCACCAAACAAGCCATCCGATGTATGGTAAGAAAAAGTTGGTATATAAGGTAAAATAAGTATTTAAACCACTAGTTGAAAATAAATCAACCTTGGATCTATCATTGTTGAACCACTTATGAGTCCTTTCTATTTTGATATGGAAAATGTAAACTCTTTTGAGTTGGATAGATTTACTTTTGTATAGCAGTATGTGTTGAAAAACATGTAAAATTTTCATAGTAATTTTGTGGATTTCCGATGTATGATGAAAGGAAGATTCACATGTTTTTGATTGCTTTGAAATTTGGAAATGGGGTCACCTGTAAGAAGATCTAGGGGATAGGTTTAAAATACCCAGATTTAAATTCTTATGTGTTTAAAGATGACAGTGTACCATTTTCTATTTTTAGTAGCAGTATGTAGATTCAATGGGCATGTGGTAATAATGTCTATTTTTGGAAGTTTGCATTTTAGTTACTTATTGTTAAATGTCATTGTATAATTCTGTGACACTTTTTTTATATTGTAGGTAATATACAAACTTATTGTGTCTATGCAGAGTACTTGCACATAAATGATGACCCTTATTTTTAGGGCATTTATTTGTAACTACCCTATGTAGTTATAATTAGTGTGTACATTATTTGCACTAACAAACTGGTGTGTAGGTATTACATCGTGATCATTTACATCAGTTAACAGTTCACCATATAGGTAAGCATACAATTTGATATATCCTTTTATAGTTGATTATGCATGGATAGATTTGGCAGATTCACATGGATTCAATTTTTCGACTATAGCTATTTTTGGGCATTAATAGTCTAATGTATTATGGATAGTGAATATTTGCAGTGTTGTTACAGTTTCAAATAGACAATGGACATTAGCCTAATTGTGGTCAGTTTAGATGTCTCTTATACTGAGCTATTTTATGAAATTTTAATTTCAGTAATTGGTTGTATCACAAAGTGATAGTTGAACACTAGCTTAAATGGGTGTTATTATATGATCAGTTGTTTGTGATGGCATTACAGAGATTTGATAGTTCATAGTTGTGTGCAAAGTTGACAAGGTTACAACATTTCAGTTAGCCACTAGCTTAAATGGGTGTTATTATCTAATCAATTATGTGACTAGTTAATGAACTATTTGCATTTGATTAACCTATAATGATTTTTCAGGTTCCTATATGTGATTTTACATTTTGTAGGATGAGTTAACATGTTTTATGGGTTGATACATAACTTTTTGTGGATAAAAAGCATTCCTAGTTGGGAGGATTGATTTGGAGGATTTTTGGGTGTTGGAAGTTTCCTAAACCTCCCTAAACCATTACCACACTGTAGAGCTTTCCGATAGCTTTCTGACGATGCCAAGAATGTCAAAAATGGAGTTGGGATACAAAAGTTATCGCGGTCAAAGATGTGGTTTAAAAATGGGTCAAAAGTGGTCAATCAATGAATAAAATGTTGACAAGTGGTAGGTTGGAAAAAGGTGAAAAGGTTAAAATTTTGGCATCCGGTCTTCGATACATGAAAAATTTGGTGGGCCTCTTTATTTTTAGCCGAGAACCCTCAGCGAGGTTAAACACACTCTTTTGTAGGAGAGGTTCCTTTGCCACCTATTCTCATATTTTCCATTATCATATTTATGATTTTATATGCCACATATTTTTCTAACTCTCCCAATGTGGGACTATGTTGTTTTGGAGGGTTGAATTTTGCATTGTAGGGTTAATGTTAGTCACTGCCTTGTATTATGGAGAGCTCGAGCGTGTTACTTTTCTAGCTCGGTGGGGTGGTCAAATCCCCACCAAGACCTATATTAATTCCACAATGACCAAGTACATTGTTCTATTTCCATATTGATCGGGATGAGACTTATCTCCTTAAACCTTGACAAGCATAGTTATCAGGATTTACTTACTTGGCAACAAAGCGCATATAACAATACTTATCCGCCGCACACTCCTCAATATTCCATGACACCAAACATGGGATAAAAAACAACATGCCAGCCCATGTGGCTTTAAAAAAATCGGCCTAAGCCACTTAAAACTCAAACACTAGCCATATAAAAACAAATTCATATCCCTTATCCCGAGACATGTGGGATATAATGCTTTATTTGGTAAGTAAAAGTGGTCAAACACCTTATAAGGAGTGAAACCCGTAACCTATAACAAAACATTAGGTAGCCTTACCAACCCGCCAATTTTTTAGAAGTGACATATAAAGAGCTCGCTACATTTTAATAAACAATTTGTGCAGATCTGCGTAAAAATAGTGAAGTAGGAGTTTTGGAAAACTTGAATTTTGAAGCACTTCTGCTCACATCCAGGTCTCGAGTTATATATGAAAGTTTCTCATAATTTTGAGAATATCACAATAGTGTGATAATTTTCCCATTTTGGATTTTTTCGATAGATTTATTTACTGATGAAGTCACACGAAGGAGTAGAACCAAAGGGATACACAACTGCAACTGAATCAGGAAGGTGAGGGGAAGTTGTTGAACACTACAAAGTCCCTTGAAGGTCTGAAACATATTTTAAAAGTTTTGATTCATTATTGGTTTATTGTAAAGGTTAAATGTATTTACAATTATAACATTATTAATGGATCAGTTCACAATGAACCTAGGGATGTAGGAATTCCGAACCCCGTAAACAATTTTGTGTCATTTCTGATTTTTATTTTTAGTTTGCTGATATTTGAAATTAATTAAGTGCTTAAAAAGAATTTGGGATGCAAGTTTAATCAGTTTTTGATAACTTTGAAAATCAGTTGAATCGAAATAGTGATATTTTTGGGATTTGATCAAATAGTGAAGTTTTAGAATTAAATGGGAATGAATTTCAGTTTATGATCAGTCCTAAACCAGATTTTAATCATTTCTTGGAGTATCAAATCCTTTTAATTTGATTAAAAATTAATGATCCTTGAAAACGATTAAAAGTGTTGGATTAAACACCCATTTTTGGATCAGATATGACCTCTTAAGGTATCATGGGTTTGTTAGTCACAATAAACATGTGCCACTAATTCAAACTTGGTTTGATACTAAGTGTTTCTCTCATTAAGAGTAAATTAATTAAAGAAATTTTCAACTTCCAAGGAATTCATTAACATTATTTTATAAACCCTTTACATGGTCCCACGTAAGTGGATGTCCAACATAAAGCTCACTTTAAGAGAACTATTTTTGAATGAGCTAGTGGAACAATTTGTTTTTGTCTCAGATGGGGTTAATAAGTTATGCATACTTGATGTGCACGAGCCCACTCTTGAAAACCATCCAAGGTGCCATAAACACCACACAAGAAGATAGTAAATTTTTCAAATTTATGGTTGGTTTCACCTTCTAGCTTGCACTTAACTTTAAAATATGGATAATGGTTCACAAGTCTCTCCAAATTGGTCCTATATCCACACTATTCATTAAGGAGTCAAAGATGAAGATTCACATAATGTTAAGCATAATAAAGGGGGTGATGATTATATTTGGCAATTATTTTTACGTTCACATAATTATAGTACCAATAAATTGTGGGTGAAATATCTAGCCAACCATCAAGTTAGGATTAATTTTCTAGTTTGGTTTCAAGGTTCCATAGCTTGAACCATTTTCTAGGACATCTCAATTCTGGTTCAAAGTTTTCTTTAGAAAACCCATAAAGGATAGTTTAATTTGTTATATTTTATAAGTTTATCAAAGTTTCCCACCATGTGACAAATACAATTTTTGCACTTCGTACCCCCAACAAAGTCACAATAACTTAATGAGACAAGAAACAAATAGTTTATCAATTCAACAATACCTATGAGAAGTTACTTAATTTTATCATTTCTTTATCACTATAGCCAAGAGAATACATGAATGAACTAGGTGGAAAATATGTATTAAAAAAGGAGGTTTCCAAAACCTATCAAGATACTAGGAAATTTACCAAATTATAACTTGGATGGGATACAACAACTCTTCCATTCATATCTTCCCTAAGAAGTCAAGAAGACAACACGTGTTTTCATTTGAGGAAAGGTATAGCCTAACTCTTTTCAAAATCCAAAATCTATGTTGACTTTAACTCAACCCTTAACTTGGTCACCAATAACCCATTAGGTCGAAAGAGATGGTATAAATGTATACTTCTTAAAATATAGGGGTGTGTCCATTTCACACAAAGAACTTCAAATTTCCACCTTATTGAGTGGTAAAAGCAATGGGGCTTTGTGTTTCAAGAGTGCCTCAAAACAACATAACTCTCGATCAACCTCCAAATTCAGATTACTTAACTAGGGTTTACACCAATAACAAAGGATGTCGTTACCCAAGGTAGGTGGAATGAATATAATTTCATAGATCTTAGCCTTCAAAATATGGCTAAAACCATTTATCTATTACTAAGTTAATAAGAGTTCTCCAAGTTGAAATATTATACCAAAGTCTCCTAAGAGTCAAGTAACCAAAGGAATATTCAACTTGGGAAACAATTGCAACCCTATATTATTCACATTACTTTTTCATGTAGACCTAAGAATGAAACCACAATACCTAAGTTAATTACATAAGACCAATAATTTAGTGTCTAACTGATATTAGATGAATATCACAAAACCATTAATAAACATCGCTTATTTCATTTAAATACATAAATTATGATCACATCAAATTTAGATTTCAAGTGGGTAACTGATGATAACAATGTCTTTCAACCAAGGTTGTTCAAATATATATTCTATGAGTTCCTAATTACATATAATTACTTGATTTTATTCTTGGTTATAAGGTACAAGTACATAAATGTTCTTTTAGACATAATTTATGTGGTTTTCCAATTATTGTATTGATCATTATTACACCATATTACTTGTAATTTCATGGGAAAACACTAACATTGGTATACCCTATCACCCCACTGAGAGAGTGATCGACACTAAGTCATTTGTCTTCTACCGAGAGATAGGATGACAGAATCTTGTTATTTTTGCATAATCGTTGTTTTTCTATCTAAGAAATAAGGTAAAAGTGAGAGGGTAATTCCATAATTTTACAAACCTAAGTCTTAAGTTCCATAACATGGTAATTTAAAAGTGTTCTAACCAATTCGAGAAGGATTACTATCATGAGTGTACTTTCTATGGAAAAAACTTTCAACCAAGTTCCATAGCAATGCCTCACACGACAAAACTTAATAAGAGACCATAATATGAAAATGGGTCTGTCAAAGCCAAGAAGGGTTTTAAAGAAATAGAACATTACCAAGATATTTCCAAATGTTATATTGAGGGCATTGATGAAATTTTAAGTTGTAGAACCCAAATTCCTTCCAAAAGATCAAAGGTTTTCTTAGTTTATAAGAAGGGTAAGACAACTATGAATAACACTTTGTATGAAATCTCTGTGTATATGGAGATACCAAAAATCCTTTCCCCCTATCATTTATTGATTAGAGACAAGTTAGATGGGTTTAAGGAACATAATTTCCACCTAAGTATGCTTAATTTATACACTTTTGACAGGAAAACTAGGTTATAATATTGTTTTGGAAAAATTTCTTATAAAGAGTGTCATAAAATTAAGATTGGAAACATATACACAAGGAGTAGAAATTACTCTAATTCACAATAATGGAATTTTTAGACATGGAAGATCATTTTCCTTCATTAGGTTTCTCTACAACAAGGTACAATTATTTATTTCATGCCCTCCCCAAATGCATTTTGTTAGGTTTAAAAGAGATGTTTTTAGTACTGCAAGTGAGTGTCCCAAGAAATTGAATTAACTCAAAAGGGA
The DNA here is from genome assembly GCA_018340775.1 of Taxus wallichiana var. yunnanensis. NCBI lineage: Eukaryota > Viridiplantae > Streptophyta > Pinopsida > Cupressales > Taxaceae > Taxus > Taxus wallichiana. Next base: position 502,055,308 of record CM031241.1, read on the forward strand.
TAATCAAACTAAACCAAACACCCAGGAATACATGTCAGATTTAAGGAAGAATTCTACACTTCCATATCAAATTACTATTTATTTGCAAAACTCCAACCAAGACTACTTATGGTGTCTAAAATGCTCAAATATACTAAGTAATTAGCATCCAAAAATGATTCTTAGCATCTAATTCATTTGGGTCATATATTTTAACCAAGAAACACATAACACATCATGAAAACCATATTATAAAAGTCTACACCCTCCAAATGTGTCTTGAAACATCAAACATGTCATTAGGACTCAATTTTCCTAATGTCTGATCTAGAATGATAGGCTATAAAATGGTCTACCCACAAGATTACCAAATACCCAAATGGTAATTTCTTTTAAACAATTCTTTTTATATATGGGATCCAACGAGACATTCAGATCTAATAACTGGTGAATAGATCTTGAATTGGAAGCACCTTCCCAGGGCCAACTATTAAAGTTTTGCTATTGCACTTCAATTTTTTTAGAAAAAGTGGCTTTGAAATGGGTTTCAAATACACACGTCCACAACTCAGAAAATATTTCTATCAAATCTCATATATTATCCTATATATGGATAATCCAATGTAATTGACATAATATAATTATGATAACCATGGCTCAAATTGTGATCTCATTTTCAGAGCTAATTTCCGTGATTGACTATTTTATTATTGTGACAGAACGACTAGAGGTCTACAAAAGACAATCGAAACACTAGCTCCCAAATTATTTTTCTCAAAACCAATGGTTTCAACCAATATATACATAGAGAAATACTAGAGGTTAGAAGTGGTAGATTTCAGTTTCTTACCAAGGCTCTCTGAACCACGGGTTCAAATCAATTTTTTTCTAGTTTTCAATTGGCATCACATTAAGCAAAAACCTAGTTGGGCTCAGAATTCCCTCAACCAAATGATCCTATAATTTTGGTTTAAATGTTGTTGTGACATCCTATGCCACTAAAGAACACGATCATCCCAAATGACCTCTGCCATGGGAGCCACTGAGCCCTTTTGCATGTTTTTTTGTCCTAACTTTTACCAAGTGTTTTAAAAATATTAAACTTTAAACGTCTTACCTCTCGTACACAACCAATTGTTCCATTTCTCAATTTTTCTTGTCTAATCTTGAAATCAATTGCAATACAAATCTTGTGAGTAGGAACAACGCTCCAAAGTGGTTATTCTAGGTATGCTATGTCCAATGCCTCGTTACGATATTTGGATGACATAGTGCGGACACCTAAAATTGGTGTCCCCCGCATTCGTTTACCTTCTCGGGTAACCTGGGGCACCTTTATATCACTACTTTTCCTTTAGGGTATTAATTAACTATCTAATTAAACATCTATCCTAAGTTTTGTGTACCCCATTGTATTTTATCCCTGGATAATTAAATATTAACTATTTAATTATACTTTTTAACCACTTATCTACCCCATATCAATTCCTAACCTCCCATATCTATTATATCCATCTATCCCCCCTATTTCTCCTCCTCCCAAACCATGCGGAGATATTTCCCATATTTGAGGTGGAAGGATCACTCTCATCTTTCCAAAAATGTCATTTTTGGCCATTTCGAGTCTCTGTTGTTGATCGACACTTGGCTTGGTGCACTCGGTCAACGTCCGATTTTCAGAGCGGCACCCATTATACCTTGGTCGGTGCCAATTACAAATACAGGGCCAGAATTTAGTTTTGGTTATACAAAAGAACGACAGAGAGTTCCGAACATCGAGCCTGAGCATTATCTATCGAGTGAAAGCTAATTCTATCCAAATCAATCCCTAAGAGGAGTACCGTTACTCTGCTCCTACCACATTGACATTGTAAGCCTCCACTAATTTCTTGGTGACTCTACCCTTGCGTCTAGCGAAGGTGGAGTTTTGTCGGCATCAAAGGCTCTGTAGATCCAGTGAACATTGGTGACCTAGCTTTCACTTTGTCCATTTCTCAATATTCCTGTAATTTTTCCCCTAGTTGGCGCCGACCATCCCGATTGACGCCGATTTTATCTAATCGATGCCAATTTTCCTAATTGGCGCTTGATCGGACTATGCACAGTAAAAGAATTCGGGTAACACAAATTTAGCATTGTTTTCCACGCTTTTGTTGTTCATGTTATTTTTTCCATTTGTTTACATTACTCGTTTGTCACTTTTGATCGAAAATCTAGACATTTACATACATCTTTTATCATGTATGCTTCTTCCTTTAATTGAAAACATGGACTGACATCCGCCGAGGGAGCTTATCGCTTCCTGGACCCGCTTTTCGGGCAGTCCACCCAAATATCTTTTAATGTTGTCTTTTTCTGTCAAGTATCTATGTCTCGCAGGTTTCTCGGATCTACCTTACAGGATCACTCATGTGTGCCCGTTTTGTCTACATCAGCTTTCCTTTCCATCTACATCTTCGCATCTTGTCTTATCTATCAGGTATCGATTTCATTTGAGTTTTTCAGGTTTTTTGCTTAGTTTGGTACATTAACTTGGACAGGTAACAAGCGTAGAAATTCTTGATCAACATTCTGAACACCGGTGGGACCCAACCAAATTCCCTTATTGGTAAGTTCATTTCTTTTCCAGTTTTGAGCTTTTGTTCTATTTCTTCACTGCTTTTCGTCAGTTCTCCTTAAGCATTTCCTTCCTTCATTTTGGTCTTGCTTCTTTCACTTATAATTTGCAAAGTTAAAGATTCTTCTTTCTTGCAAAAATAAATTCCAATTCCTATTTCAAATATTAATAAATCTTTCATTTGATTTCAAGATTGAATTTTTGACCCATCTGTTTATGCAAAATTGTTATTTTCTTGGAAGTTTTTTTAGTTCCTTGAAATAGAAATTGTCATTCTACTATTATCTGGATATATCTTTCTGGATTTGTTTTTGTGTTTGCCTAACCTTTTCTTGCGGAGAAATTTTCTTTTTCTTGGGATTGTTCGAGGGAAGAGCTCAACAACGTGCTTTTAAAGTCCACACACCTTGGAGAGCTAAATCTACGTATATTCCTCTTTACGGTGTTTTCTCCTTTTAAGAACTTAAAAGGAACTTGTTTGTTTGTTTTATATCACATTCAAACATTTTTATTTTGGCTACTTAAAAGGAATTTAATCGCATTTGGGAAAGAACTTGTTTGACTTGTCTTCATCGAAATCAAACACTTCATTTTTAGTGTTTAAAAAGAACTTTTTCTTTGTCATTTCTGTTGTATGTTCTTCATCTAGTTTTTCTAAATAGGTTGGAAAATTGATCAAAATCGGTAGTGACACTATTTGATTTTTATTTTTCACCCTTGCACACAAAGCCAAAATCACTAGGCATTAAGCATTTAAACAAAAATTCCTTCCCTGGCCTCACCTACTTAGAAGTGACATCCAAGAGGAAGAGCCTACGTGGTACTCGAGCCGCACTACAAATTCACGAAGTTCTAGTATATCTTGTGGCAAAGCACCCGACTCCCTTATCACAACGGTGTGTGTGAAGTGCGGGGTAGGCCCTATATCAATCCACTTACCGATCTTTTCTTGAAGTGCCTTCGGACTCCTCACCAAAACATTCCCAAACCATCCTTAGTTTGGCTATACGAGTAGTTCCTGTTCTAAAAGCCTTCCCTAATATTTTCTTTCTTAAAAGCATGAAAACTTAAAAGAGATAATCACCTATGCTACTTGAATTGTATGTGCATTAGTTAGGTCAATCTTCTTTTTCTATATTTTTGCTTGTTTATGATGGTCATCACCCGGTTACAATCTAGAAAAATGGCTCAACTGGCCCCTTCTTCATTTGAGACCACCACTAATGTGGATGTTTCGGCACCCCTCGGGTCTTCCTCAGGACCACTATTAGTTGGTTCCCCATCTTGGTTCTATAATTCTTTCTATCATCCTAAAGTGATCCCATCACGTCCAACTTCCCCCAGTCCTTCAAAGGTATCATCTTCTTTTGATATAGACTATGTTCCTCATGGAGATCCTGAATTTCAGGCCCTCCTTGATCGCAATCTGGTAGCTCTTATGGACTATCTAGTACATAATTTTGTTCGAATATCTAATCAGGGACGACCAATCCAGCAAGTTTATGATTATTCTCATGAACCATCCTAGGATTTTATAGAACAGTTAGCACACTTTTTCTTACCTCGAACCATAGAAGAGGGTGGCGCATCTGTGCCTCCTTTTTCTCTTCCACCAACCATGTCAACTAGTTCTCAAATGGTCTTGCCTATTCCTAGTACCACAACTACCTCAGCTACTTCAGAACCTACTTTCGAGAGGCCCTCTTCTTTAGCTATGATGGGTGCATCTGCGCACCCACAGGTTGCTGTTAATTCTTCTATGCCATCCATTGCGTCCCAGGGTCAGTCCCTCTTTATGAATCAACCCCCTTCTAAAATTCATTTGGTTCCTTCTTCTCGTCCTCCAGTTGGTATTTCTTCCAATGCTCCATCGAAAATGTCCTTTACCCATCCTCTGGCATCAGCGCCCTTAATAACCAATCCGGCAGTCAAAAGCCTCATTCAGACTTTGTTCCCCACCATGTCCAATCAAATCAACACCTATATTCCTCGATCCATTCTAATTCAGTCGACAAGTGTAGGAGCCTACCAATCACAGGCTCCGTCTTTCATTCAACCACCTTATTTTAAACTACTTATCATCTCACAACTGTTCATACATAGGCTCCTTCACAACAAATACCTCACCAGGCATCACCTAGAACACCTGGTTATTCCTCTTATCATCATGTTAATCAACAGATGAATCCCCCATTAACACCTCAACAAAATCTACCATTCACTTCTTATACAAGACATACTAACATACCTCCTCCTCAATCTGACGTTGTCCAAGTTCTTTTCAAGAAAATTGTAGACCTAGAAGCCTCCACCAAAGGGGCTTGCCCTTCATACTCTTTTGAAGAAGTGTGTAATGAACCCATTCATCCATCAATGGATTTTAAGTCTTATCCTCCCCAATGGGAACTTCTTAAGTTCTCAAAATTTCATAGCCGAGAGGATCCTCAATAACACCTGCGAGCATTCAAACACGCTTGCTACCTTATAGTCTAGGATTAGGAGCTTATGCTCCATACTTTCCCTATGTCTCTAGCAGGGACTACTTTAGACTGGTATAATAACATCCCTCAACACTCCCTATTTTCTTTCTCTCAATTAGCTCAAATGTTTGTTGAAAACTTTTCAATAAATATTGCACATAAGATCTTGATTACAGATCTTTATAACATTTGTCAATTCGATGACAAGTCTATTGCAGACTTTGTCACTCATTGGAGAGGTATAATAAATCAATTATCTTTCTCCCTCCCTCAATCTCAACAGATCGAGTTGTTTACTCAATCTTGTGCTAATCATATTTCTTCCACTTTAAGGATCCAAACCTTTCACACATTTGAAGAAGCCTTTACGATGGCACACAAACTTGAATCCCGCACCATTGAACAAGGGAAGTTAAAACTTTGCTCTAAATCTAAACCAGATTTTTCTCGGTTTACAAAAACAAACCCTTCCACTTCTAACAAAGACAAGAATCAGGGGTCTACCAATGCTATCGTATTAAAAACATCACGAGCCGATAACACTTCTAATTAAACACCGCAGAGAGACTCCTCATCTTCTCGAAAAGGACCCTCATCAACTCGATCTTTCACTTCGTTGGGGGAATCATATGTATCCATCTTAGAAAAAATGTTGGAATTTCACATGATCGAACTTCCCCCTATTAGACATTTTGATGAAAGCCAAGAACGACCATTCTGGTATAGGGAAAATGACTTCTGTCATTATCATAGAACCAAAGGCCATGACATTGAACAATGTTAGACCTTCAAAAATCTTGTCCAAAAATTCATTGATAAAGGTGAGCTCATTCTGGATAACCCAAATGCTCCCCCAAATCAAGCACTTGATGTCTTTAAACAACCTTTTCCCAATCATTCCCCAAACAATGATGCTTCAGAGTCTCAAAAACCAAACACTCATACTATCAGCTTCATTTCTACTGAAGAATCTTCTTCTAAACCCAAGCCATCTATGAACATGTCGACCGAAATCGAACTTCCTCCCGCTCCGTTAATCTCTGAGATTCCATCATCTTCAGACAATTTGTCTTTGAATATTCCTCCATTGTTAGAAATGGATTCATCTCTCTCTGCCTCTTTATCTGATCTTCCATCCATACCAGAGATAGTGTCATCCTCATCTCGCCTCTCGTCATCAGACATTCTTTCAATGCTTGAGGCATTCACATCTCTTCAAGTTTCCATGCGAATACATCTACTTCTGTTTCTCCCATTTTTTCCGTGACTATGCCATTGGTAAATATACCTATAGTCATTCCAACTCCTTTACCAATGGAAGCACCTTTGATTTTGACCCTTCCTATTTCCTTTCCTATAGTAGTTACACCCACAATTACTGTACCAGAAGTATCTCCATCACAGGAACCTCTTCTTCGTCATCCACCACCGATGTTGCCTTGCCTATTAAGGGAAAATATAAAGAAATAACACCAGCACCAACACTTTCGATTCCTAAACTTAAACCAAGACAACTAAAGTCTGACATTTCATCTTTAGTGCCTCACCATCTCCTTTCCCCGAAAAGGTTACAATCACCTTATGCGGTTGAAGTTATCACCATCCCCGAAAAAGGAAAACCAATATTTTTGACTATTAAGAACCTCGGTTATTTCCCTCAAAAATCTCTCTCTACGCCTCATAAAATATTAGATTTATCGACTGGGAAGGCATCTTCTTCTACAATACCATTAGAACCATCATCTTCTTCTTCTACAACACCTTCTTCACCGGTGCCTCGTAAAGTGAATTTACCCACTAGAAAGGCATCACCTCTTTTATCAGGACCATCACCTTCATCACCAAAATCCAAGGCACCCTTTGTTCCTCCTATCAAACCTATTTCAGGAGCTCCTCCCTCATCTAAATCAGCATTATCTAAATCATCATTTGTTTTGACCAAGCAGCCTCCTTCATCTCTGAAGACCACAACACTTCTCACATCTTTGTTCTCTTCAAAATCTATCTTAGGAGCTCCTCCTCCACAAAAATCAAACTTGCCTCACTTACTTCTATCTCAGGTGCCTAAGGCCACCTTTCCCAATGTCCAGAAAAGTAAAATCGATCCCTAAAAATACTATCAAACCGATATGCGGATTATTTTACCTCGGCAGGTCTATTAGGAGAAAGAGGCACCTTTGTCATCCCTGTCCTCATCTTTTCTATTGGATTCTATACTAAAATTCTTCACCAACTTATCCAATCTTCATCCATATCTCTTCCTCTGATCAAACCCTATAATCCTAAAGGAGTAAAACCTTCCTGGTTCAACTCTAATTTGATGTGTTCTTACCACCACACCCCAAGACATGACACCGAGGGATGTAAAGCCCTCCAATCTGTCGTGAGTAGTCTTTTGGAAGAAAGTGATATTTTACTAGAAGAAGAGGAGGAACAAGTATCTCCTGTCATCTCAACCACATCTAAGCCTCAATGATCTACTCAGGCCTCTAGTTCTATTAATTCCACTCCGGATGGTCTTCCACCTTCTCAAATCGACACGATTCATATTGCCACTAGAACACAACAATATGATAATCTATCATCATCTACATCTTGGCCACGGGTTGTCATTTCTATAGCCCCTGAAGGAATTCCTCCTTCCACATCATCCTCGAGACCTCGGGTCTCTATTCGTGCTTCACCTCGGGCTCAGATTCCCGTGTCAGTAGAGGAGAGTGTTATGAAACAACTTACCCATGCTCCGGTCAAAATGTCTCTTTTTGACCTCATTCAATCATCTCCATAGCATTGCTAGGCTTTGATTGATAATCTACGTTGTATCGCAGTGAATTCAGATGAGCCCCAACCTTTTGAGATGATTGTTGGATTGAATAGACCATCAACTACCATTTCCTTTGAAGATTCAGAAATTCCTTCCCTTTCTTCCGAGGATTTGGAGGCTCCCCTCTTTATCACAGTTCAAATCAACAACACTACGTTAAAACACACTATGATTGATAGTGGTGCTGCACTTAATGTCATTTCCTCACACACATTTGAGAAACTTAAGTTACCAAAGAATGTAGTGTCACCACCACCTTTCTGCCCTTCGATCATTTAATGATCAGCTGGTAGTTACTTTAGGAACTGTGGTCCTGCCCATTCGAGTAGGTAAGAAGCTACTTCACGAGCTCTTTTACATTGTTGAAGGAAATTACACTACAATATGATGCTCAGAAACTCTTGGATTCGTACAATGCATTGTGTCCCATCAACCCTCTATTGATGCTTAAAATATCAGTATGAGCGAAAAATCCATACTCATCCAAGAGATCATTTTCCTAACGCACAATGCGACATGACCACAGGGTCTACCCCTCTAAAGGATAATGCTTGTTCTCCTGACGAGGCTTCATCCTCTTCCATACCTACAACAAAACTACCAGATTTAAAAAATCTAGAAGAGATGTTGCATCGTTTCTTACTAGGAGAGCTTCCTCTTCTCTCTTTTGATGCCCATCTCAAACCTAATAAGTATGGTAGACCAGACAAACAACCTGAATATCAGCCAGGTCTCGGTCACGTCGTCACCATTGGTCTGCCCAATCAACAGACTAACTTCATTTACGGCGGTCTTGATATACCTCATTATCACCCAGATTCTCCCCCTAGGGCCAAACCCTAGTCAAAGAATGTTTGATTGTCTACAGAATCCTACGTTTGCAAAAACTTATTTATATCGATGCGCTTGGAAGGGTTTTGGCCTGGGACAATATGAACAGGGTGTGCATGACCTCATGTCCATTCCAACTCTTAAACCACATCAAAAATTTGGTTTAGGATTTAAACCTCTCTCAAAAGCCACCATCACCTTTCTCATGAGCCTCTTTCAATTAAGGAACAATCTTCTCCCATCAAGTCAGAAGCATCATTTGATGTGGATGACACCATTTCCATCCCACCTAACTTTTTTTTTTAGTCAATACCATTTCCTTAGGTCCGTTGACTTATGAAACTAATGGCGAATCCACTTCCATACCATTAGTCTTCCCTGAAACAGTTGGAAATGACTCTCCCACTATAAATGATATCCACTGTGTGGATGATGATTCTGTCCTCACCTATCTGGGGGCAGAGGACTCTTATCTTCTAAAACCATTCCTTCTGCACATATCTCCGATTATCAACGAAGCTCATCACCGCGACCTTAATACAGGGACTTCTGAAGACCCTCGCATCATTAAGTTTGGCCAATCTCTTAATCCACAGGAGTTAGGAGACTTCACCACTTTTCTTTCCAACCATCGTCAAGCATTTTCATGGTCATATGAGGATATGCCAGGACTCGATCCCGATATCGTGGTCCACAATATCGTTACTTTTCCAGACATCAAACCGGTTAAGAAAAATTACGTAAAATGTACCCTCGAGTAGCCCTTCTTGTTAAAGAAGAGTTGCAATGCTTACTTTCTGCTAACTTTATCCAACCTATTGACTATCCACAATGGGTTTCAAATGTCATACCAATAACCAAGGATATTGGGAAGATTTGAATTTGTACCGACTTCCTATCTTAATCTTGCTTGTCCAAAATATGATTTTCCTCTACCTAATATCGACCAACTCGTGGATTTAACTGCAGGTCATGAGATGCTTTCTCTTATGGATGGTTTCTCTAGATATAATCAAATTCTTATCACACCAGAGGACCAGCATAAGACTTCCTTCATAACCCCTTGGGGAAATTTTTGCTATCGTGTCATGCCTTTCGGTCTTAAGAATGCGGGAGCAACTTATCAACGAGCCATGACCTACATCTTCCATGATCTCTTACACAAAACGGTGGAGGATTATGTCGATGATCTCCTCGGTAAATCCAAATGCCGTCAGGATCATCTTTTCATTCTTGCACCTCTCTTTGAGAGGCTCATTCACTTTTGTCGTTTCCTAAATCCATCTAAATGTGTGTTTGGCGTTCTCACTGTTAAACTCTTAGGATTTATCATTTCTATTAGGGGTATTGAAGTTGATCCCGCAAAAATAAAAGCTATCCTTGAGATGCCTCCCCCTTCTAACTTAAAGCAGATCTGCGGTCTTCAGGGACACCTTCAATCAGTGTGTCATTTTATCTCACAATTGTCAAGCCGTTGTCAGCCTTTTCATCATCTCCTCCGTAAGAATGTTCATTTTGAATGGGATGAGCGTTGCCAGAAGGCCTTTGATGATCTCAAATCTTATCTTCTTTCTCCACCTATGCTTACACCTCCACATGGAGGGGATCCATTCTATCTTTATATTTTTGTGACTGACCATGCTCTGGGAGCCATGATCTCGCATCGGGATGCTAGCGATAAAGAACAATCCATCTATTACATCAGTCGCACTCTTCATGAGTATGAAACACATTATTCCGAAGCTGAAAAACTGTGTTGTGCTCTCTTCTTCACAACTTCTAAGCTTCGTCACCACCTCCTTAATCACAAAACTTACATTGTCACAAGTATCAATCTACTCAAGACAATGCATGCAAAGCCCTAGCACAATGATCGTATTACTCGATGGCTCATGCTTATGATAGAATTTGATCTTGAGTTTATCTTGCAAAAATCTATCAAGGGTCAGGTCATTGCAAATCAATTAGCTGATACTCCTCTTCCGGACACTCAAATCCCCCTCGCTCAATTCCCCGATGAGTATATCTAACAAATTGATTTCGGTCTTTCTCCATTTAAAGTAAAACTCTTCTTTGATGGATCCAAATGTCAGCAAGGGGGAGGTGCAGGCTTCATCATGATTCCTTCTTGGGGTGCACCTATCCCTGTCGCACACAAACTTAACTTTGAGTGTACCAATAATATGGCCGAATATGAAGCTCTTGTTTTAGGTCTTCAAAATGCCATTAATCTTGGCGCTCGCCATATCGACATCTTTGGTGATTTTGAGCTCATTGTTAATCAAGTCACTGATGTCTATCAATGCAAAAATGATACCCTTCAAAAATATCGTGATATTGTGTTGTTTCAGCTTCAATATTTTGATAAATTTACTATCCAAAATATTCCTCGCACCTCTAATCGATTCGCGAGATACAATGGCTTATTTAGCCTCGCTTATTCCACCTTTTACCGAAGACTTGCAACTTTCTGTGGTTGTGCAGTGATTTAGACCAGCCATCTCATCTCAAGCAGTTGACTTTAATTAACGTCATCGCAACCAACGTTCAAGATGAGTGGTATCATCACATTTTTGATTATCTATCCCATTCAGTGCTTCCTCTAAATCTGACTCCCAATGGTAGAAGATATTTTATCCTACATGCTAATCGTTATACTATCCTAGGCAGAATCCTCTACAAACGTGGTTTTGATGGTATTTTTCTTCGGTGCCTCAAAACTTCTGAATCATCCAAGGCTATCTGGGAAATCCACAATGGTATCTGTGGTGGAAATTTTAATGGCTTGGCCGTAGCTAAACGCATCTTACGTTTAGGTTACTATTGGCCTTCTCTTAATCGAGATTGTTGTGAATACACTAAGAAATGTGTCAAGTGTCAAAAACATTCTAATCTTACACATATCCCTAGTCAGGATTTGCAACCTGCAGCAGATTTGTGGCATTTTTCACAATGGGGTCTTGATCTCATTGGTCTCATCAATCCTCACTCTTCACAATGCCATCACTCTATCATTACTACCACAGAATACTTCACTAAGTGGGTAGAAGCTATTCCTCTTTCATCAACCAAAGCTAAACCCATTGTTGATTTTGTCTATCAACACATCATTTGTCGCTTTGGTGTCCCACACAAACTCATCACAGACAATGGTAAATCTTTCAAAAACATCGATTTGTAGAACCTTTGTGACACTTTCAATATCAAACTCAACTTTTCTTCTCCATACTATCCCCAAGCTAACAGCCAGGCCGAGGCTTCCAATAAAATTTTGTGTAATATCTTGCAAAGGTAACAAGTCGAGCTAGTAGGGATTGGCATTTACATATCCCTTTTACTCTTTGGGCTTATCGGACTAGCATTCGTACTCCTACTAGTGCTACTCCCTTCTCTCTCATCTATGGGTCTGAGGTTGTTCTTCCTTTGGAAGTCCAAATCCCATCTCTTCGTGTCTCTCAAAGAATTTGTCTCTGATGAGAACTATCGTCAAAATTGTCTAGCACAACTTGAATTGCTCGATAAGCGGCGTCTCAATGCTCTTGACCATCATCAAGTCTATCTTGAGCGTGTCAAACGTGCTTATAACAAGCACTTGCAGCATCGTGACTTCAAAGTTGGTGATCTTGTTCTTAAAGAAAACCAAAATGTCACTACACTAGAAAAGAGTCGGTGTGGTAAGTTCACTCCTCCTTTGGATGGGTCATGTAATCACTCATAAATATGACTCTGGGACTTATCATCTATCTTCCATGGATGGTGTGCCTGAAATGGAACCTCTTAATGCCTTGCATCTAAGGCCCTTTTATTGTTAAAATATATCTTACACGATCTTAGTCACAAAACTAGATTCTTCATCCATCTACAACCAGTCATGCATTTCATAGTGATTCGAAACTATGTGGTTCTCATGCGTTATGTCTTTTCTACCTTAAATATGAGTATCGCGGCTCTACTCATGGAATTTTTCTTATGGACATGTTCCTCCTCATGGTAGGAACACCTTAATCACTACTTCATCTATCCTAAGCATCTGTCTTAATCGAATCTACTCGAGGCATGAGTGCATGTTTTTATAAGTTTTCTTCCCCTCTATCTGATCTATCTGGTCTAAACTCAGCTTCTTTCAAAAATCTCCTGAAGCTCCAAAAAAAAAATAGGGGAGGGATGCTATCCTAAAAATTCCAAAAGATAGACTGATCCCTCGAAGGACAGCTATTCATGCCTTATCAAAAATTAAAAAGTATAGACCATTCCCTTGAAGGATGGCTATCATCAAATTCAAAATATAGACCACTCCCTTGAAGGATAACTATTTATTTCATGGAATTTTTAAGGCTTCTCACATCCATCAGCCTTTGTAGTAACAGACTAGCTCTTCGGCCAGTTTTTTCACTTTTTAGCATCATTGAAAGACTTCCCGTATCGATCAGTCTTTCTCTAAGCAAACTTCCCACATTGAATAGTTTTCTCTCCTATCAAAAGAAATCATGAAGCTGAGATATTAGACTTTTTCGATCATATGGAGACCATATTTTCCCAATATGAGCATGTATTATGTCCTTCTTATGTTTTCGGTGGGATACATACTTACTTCTAATTCCATTTACCTCCTCGATCTAGTTTGCGACTCGCTAGTGTCAGGTTTATTTTAACCTCATACATGGCCTTGTATGCATCGTCTGTTGGTGTTCTATCAAAGTCTCTATGTATGGTCGGTTAGGAGCCTAACTTATCATTCTTTTTTTTCTATCTAAGTGTATTGATTTTTATCTTCTAAACTAAGGTAATATCATTACATCCTTTGCTGTCACAAAAAGCATTTCCACTTAACATGTCAAAATATACCATCTATCTATACTCATCTTATCTACTTTGTCTAAATACACATCCATCTATATCTATTTCATCAAAACTAAGTTAGCTTCCTAAACATATCAAATCTAATCAATCACATCAAACCACATCACATCTATCTATCCTTTATCAAAGACATGTCTATGACCATCAAACTTACACTACATCTATCTATATCTATTTTCATCAAAATTAAATTAATATCTTAAACATATCAATCACATCAAATCACATCACATTTATCTATCCTCTATGTCTATGCCCATCAAGTCACATCTATTTATCCTCTATCAGCATATGTATGTATCTATCACAGTTACGCTACATCTATCCATATCTATCAAGATTAAATGTATGAGTACAATCACATAACACAGAAAATGATAAATCTATATATATACATGAGTGTTTGTACAACAAAGAATGGATGTCTTTTAATCAATCCATCTATATCATACATCAAAAATGCCTTCAAATCGAGGCTACTATAGACACCAAATTTGTGTCTTACGACCCCTTGTGACCCGCATCTCATTTCGCAACCTAACCTCATCACCTAAACCTTACACAATTATTTATTAATTACCTTGTAATTGATAAATCCACATCACCTTACCTGCCACCTCATTTTGCCACCTCATCATGACCTAGTCCTAACCCTAAAACTAACCTAATTAAGACCTATAACTTGGTCTACACCTACACCCATGACTAAGGACCCTTTTCTCACACCCAAGACCGACCTTCTAGTCACTTGACCAAGCCCGCAACTAATCCTTCCTGGAGAAAATCGGGGGAAGGTGGGCTATTTTACTAAAAATAGCCTACTTTTTCCTTACCGATACCGGTTCCTACTCGACCACCGTCGGTTATGTAACCGCCATCGGTTCCCTGTAAATGGGCTCCCTAACTTAAACAAAGGTGGAAGGATTTTTGGATCAAGAGGGATCATCGAAGCGATCGGAGAATCCGATCTTTACTTGGCCAAGCAGAGATGAGTGAAGAAACCAGAAGAGTTTGCAGTGAAGGAGATCAAGCCCAAGATTGCAAATCGAATAGCGAGTCTGTGATACTACTCGGTGATCATCGGGAGGAGATATCCTCATCTTCGATTGTCGAGCCATCCTACCTGAGTTCTACCTTTGTCATCAGAGTTCTTGGACCTACATCTTCATCAATAACCAGTAAGTTATATCTTGCATGTCCACTTTAATAACATTTCTTAGACTTTTGAATCACAGTCCCCATAAATCCATTCCTAGATCCACTACCCAGCAACACATTTCATCCAACTATCATTCATTTACCTCTCATCACCTCATTACCTAATACCACTCATATACTAGCCTTACAAACAACACAGCTACCCTACAACACAACCATCCCACAACACAACCAACCTACAGATCATAAACCCTACCGATATCGGTTATAAGTAACCGGTATCGGTTATTGTGACTCAAAACCAGAAAGCAGCCTTTCCCCTACCTGTTTCAACGAAGTAATTTAATTGATATTTTACAGTCTTTGGTGTTAATTCATATTAGCAGGGGAACTGACCACCTTCGAAAGGAAGTTTTATATTTCCTGGGCCCAAGGCAGTTTCCTCATTTATTTTCTAATCAAAATCTTGTGGTCTTGTGTTCTTATTTGTAGGTAGTCCTTCCAAGACAAAAAGGAGTTCTTCGCAATCAACTTTGATCTCTCTCTCTCTGATACGCACACACCATCTCGACATTCAACAGGTATTCCTCCTAGCCCTAACCCTTATTTGTTTCTAAAAGGAATGAAAGGATAGAAGTAGCTCTATTCCCGAAAGTCAAACATTCCGAGCGAAAAATTTTGGCACGCCCGGTGGGACCCATTTTGGGTTTCTTTCTTTCTTGCTTGCTTTCATATAGGGAGCATACTTGTTGTTTTCTTCTTCTAAAGATATTCACAAGGTATTTGGTTGTTTTTTGGTAAAAGAACTTGCTTTGCTTTTACATCTTTGCATTAGTGAAAGTTATCCCTTTTGCTTCATCGAATATCATTTTCGATTTGGGTTTTAAAACACGTGCATCACATTCTTGCTTGTTGTTTTCAATTCTAGTGAACATAGATTAAGTAACAGGGCGTACACATGGGGGTGATATCCACGGTATTGACGGGAAATTAATCTTATTTTCACTGCACAACACATACCGAATCACTTCACAATTAACACAACAGCTCAAACATCCCCCCTTTTCCGCGGTATTCCTCCGCCCGATTGAGGTAACCTTATAAGCCAAAACAAACCTGACATTTCCTCTAAGTCTTCTGTTTAGGATTTCTGACATCATTCTACGTCTAAAGGCATAAGCCCACAATAATTAAAATTAACCCTAGGGTTAATCTCTGGATTTGCGTGTGCATTTTGCTTGTTTTCAGTTCTGTTTTCCCTGTCATACTCTATTTTCTGTGATCACCTCAGAACAAATTGATAAAGGTACTAAACATTGTTAAAGATCAAATCAAGCGACTTCTTATATTTTCTTATACCAATCTTAGTCCACCGACATCGGTTGGTGACCGACGTCGATTCTGATCTAGCGACATTGGTCACCGACCGATACTGGTTCCATTCTTTTGACGTTCTGTCACACCAAAGAACCTACCAATTTTGCCATTCTCGAGGCTGTTTTTATTCTGATAGATTAAAGCCCTACTATGTACTCTTGTCCATGGTTGTTATCACTTAGAAGCAAGCCGCCGCCATGGTTTCACATGCCTGCTCTGTGTCTTTGCCTAATCACCCCCTTCACATTCTATAGGGAACCCTACGGACACCAGTGAGGTCCCCAAGATTCCTGTAGGGGATAAGGAATTTGCTAAATTTCTGGATGCTAATCCTAGTGCTGTACAATACTAATTGTCTCATGCTCCCGACCGTGCGCTTTGATGGTCAACTCCTTGTTGGCATGCCTATTAGTATAGCTGCTCATCTAGCTCCCACTCTGCTTTGATAACACCGCACTTGCTTTTGCATCTTTAGCCCCATCTCCTAATCGACGACTTGAGAGGTTCATACGACACAGATTGGATTTCCTTTGGTTAATCTTGGACCCCACATATCATTACCGCCGACTGCTCCTACTTCATCTCTCTTGCAGACGGCTCCGTTCTTGACTTGCTCGCTGCCACCTATCCACACGAGCTTTCCTTCTCAAGCTCCACCTACCTTTTCATTCCCATACACATATCCGGTGACCTCGACATCTTATATAGGACATCCCTATTCGGTCGCCCCAACATATTCGTCCTCCATACCTTATCAACATTTAACCCCACCAGTGTCTAGCGGAGGCCCTTGGCCTAATTTGCCTCCGTTTACCACAACCGCACCATCATCCCATCCAACCACGGATTTCATCAAACAAATGATGGACAAAATGTAAAATCTGGAGGCTTCTGTTTTGGGAAGTCGTAGCGCCTTGACATACGAGCAAGTTTGTCAGGAGCCTATTCACCCTTCCGTCCCCCTTCATTCATATCCTCCGCAATGGGAATTACCCAAATTTACTCGTTTTAATAGTAAAGAGGATCCTCAACAACATTTGCGGTCATTTAGACATGCTTGTTATTTGATTGCCCATGATGATGCCTTGCTACTCCGCACCTTTCCCATGTCCTTATCAGGACCCACCTTGGAGTGGTACAGTGCTTTAACCCAACACTCAATCTTCTCTTTTAACCAACTAGCCCAATCTTTCTTGGATCATTTCTCCATTAACATTGCCAAGAAAGTATCTATCACCGACCTCTATGCCATCCGACAATTTGAAGACGAATCTATCGCAGATTTCATTGGACGATGGCGGGGCCTTATCAACCAACTTACATATGCCTTGCCTCAGGCTGAACTTATCGAAATTTTTACGCGGGCATGTGCTAAGCACATTTCTCCTACTCTTCAAATTCAAACTTTCCGCACATTTGACGAGGCCTTTACCATGGCTCGGAAACTAGAAATTCGAGCCTTAGAAGAAGAGAAATTGCGGTTGCGCAACAAAAACCCCAATTTCCGAACTCCAGATTCCACCAATAAACCAAACACCACCACTCCTCACACATCCACTTCTTTAAAATCAAAAGGAGCTGTCCACGCGGTGATGGTGAAATCTCAAGCGCCGTCTAATACTCCACCAAAACCACCTATAAATACAAAATTTGAGCCCATCAATTACACTCCCTTGGGAGAAACTTATGGCGTCATCTTGGAAAATTTTCTCAAAGCCAGAGCTATCACCTTGCCTCCTGTTAAACCTCACTCCGGGTTTGACTCCACCCGCGCTATACCTTCCTGGTACAAAGAAAATGACTTCTGTAACTTTCACCGCGTAAAAGGACATAGTCATGAAAACTGCAAGATGTTGAAAAACATAGTGCAGGAAATGGTTGATGCAGGGGATATAACCCTCGATAATCCTAATGCCCCTGCCAACCGAAATTTGAAAATCTTCAACAAACCATTCCCGAATCACTCTTCCAATAGTAACATAAACCAGGATATCTTAGCCGAGGAGAGTGTTCATGAGATCCATGCAGTCTTCGACTCCCAGCCAAAAGCCTCTATCGAGAAAATTTTGAATCAAGCCTCTTCACTAACGCAGGGGCCCGAACCTCCTTCACCACCATCAAGCCAAAGTGAAATCATTCCTTTACCCATAAAGGAGTTAACTACCCAGACTTCTCTTCTCATAGATAAGTCTTCTTACACCACATCCCTACAAGATCTGCGAGCGGATGCTATCTAACCTATCTATTTCCCAAACGTCCCCTTCTACCGCTCTTGCTGCACAAGAGGAAGGCTCGCCACTCCTTTTGTCATCCTTAGATGAGAAATCTCTTGTACCAACATCACCAAATTCTTTAACCATGACGGATCCTCTCAAACATGCCCTCCTACCTATTAGTTCTTCATCGCCTAAATATTTTCAAATGACCGGTCGACCTCTTAACATCTATTGATACAGTGCCTCATCTACCCCCTGTATCACACCCACAGTGGACTGGAATCACAACCCACCTTTCTTCCATACAAAAATTACAATTCACACCTGAAGACTGTCATTCTCCAGAAGATAGACGAGTCCTATGGGAACGTTTGAGTATCCCTATTCTACTCAAATGCGGAGATGACTGGTCCAGGACACCTTTACCATAAACCCAAAGTGTTTACGAAACTCAAAATGCCTATATCCTCATCTCCACCACCCGCATCTCTACCAAGTACCTCATCCACCTCTATTAGCCTAACCAAATCTTCCCCTACACTTGGAACCTCACCAATACCCAATCTAACACACCCACCTAAGCGACTAGATTTATCCGAAAATAAAGCCGCCCCTCCATTTAGGAGAAAAATTCAATCTGTGCCTCTATCACAATCAAAACCATCATTGTCACACCTACCTTCCATATTGGGACCTCATCCCTCCACCTTGCATCAATATATCATACCTCCTGCGTTTTCTTTCTGACGACCTCTACACCTTACGCACACATACAGAAATCTAAGGGTATATCAACACTTTGTCATCCCACGTATCCTGTCCACCCATCAACCCTAAACAAATTTCATCATCAAAAGACTTGTTTGCCGTCACTCCTCTTTTGCCGTCATTGTTTCCGGATACCACGTTATCTGGACCCTCATCATCTAACCAGCTAAATGTAGCTCCTACGCCAAAGAAATTACGTTTAGTTAAATCCAATTATCAGAACCCTTTGCCTAAACCACCACCCGCACGAACCAATCATGCCCAAACATTACCGAAACCCACTCAATCAATACCCTCATCTTCCTCCAATTTTGACCCACTCAAAGGATCTTACGCCAAAATCCTTGCTATATTGGTGGAGAATGCGACCATTTCCCTACCTCCACTTAGACCTTATGACCCGTCTAAACCTCGACCTATAGGTTATGATGAGTCTAAAATCTGCGCTTACCACTGCACACCAGGACATGATGTGGAGGGATGTAAAGCTTTAAAAGCCATCCTTCGTCATTCACCTCTCTCAGATAGAAAGGTTAAGAAAGACAATTTACGAAGGGAGAGACCTTTAGCTTCAATTCCCTCTCCTATACCATCTGTCCCCGCCTCACCAAGATCTATCATTATTACAACCCCACCTCTTGAAGCCCATGATTCATCCCTACCATCTTCCTCATCTCAGGTCCACGAGATCAACATGATCAGTGTTGCTACTCAAGCGCAGTAAAAGCAATGAGAAAGATAAAGAAAGCACACTGCTGCATCTCTCTTTCTCTGTCTACCATCCCGATTGCACCGCCACCTAAAGTGGTTATTTGTGGACACGCCTACCCTGCCTCTAATGGATTTTCCCACCGAGCCATGATCAAACAACTTCACCAATCACCCGTAAAAATGACACTGTATGATCTCATTTAGACTTCTGAATCTCATCGACAAGCTCTCATTGAAATCCTCCAAGGGATTGAGGTCTTACCTAATGAAACCCTACCTGTTACCTCCATTCTAACACCCAATCACGTTGCTTCCCTCACCAAACAACCTACCGCCCCAACTTCTTCTGTCTCTGTACAACAAGCTGCTGCTGTCAGTTTCTCCGAAGACGAAATTGTTGACTTTGGTACAGAAGATCCTGACCCTGCTCTTTTCATCTCAGCTTACGTCCGGGACATTCGGGTACGTCATGTTATGATCGACGGGGGCGCTAGTCTAAACATCATCTCTTCAAAAGCCTTCCAACAAATGAATATCCCTTCTAGCTACATGTGTGCCAACCCCATCATGTTGCGGTCATTCAATGATGCTATTACCTCTACCTTAGGCACCGTGATCCTTAACATTCGTGTAGGACCACGTACTTTACCTGAGCTCTTCTATGTCCTTGAGGGAGAATTTCAATACAACATGTTGTTAGGCCGCCCCTGGATCCGAGCTATGGGATGCGTTCCCTCCACCTTACATAGATGTATAAAATTTGAGTACGAGGGGAAGTCCTACACCGTAAAAGCTGATCCTCCCCCCTTCAAAACCTGCAATATGTTATATCGCCCTAATGATGTGCTTGTACCAATCAAGACACCCATTCATCCAACCCAACCATCCACTTCAACCATACCTCAACCATCCACCTCAACCGCACCTACGCCTTCAACCAATGAAACCACCGTTGCAAATACCACTTCCCTCCCCGCGGACAACATCCCAACCTCAGACCCCTTAGTAGATGTTTTTCAACGCCTTACGCTGGGGGAGTATCACCTATATAATGTTAGTTCTTTCCATACTCCACAGAGTACGGACAGTTACATGCACATCCTACCTATGACCGTCATGTGGGGGAAGTAATCCCTACGGACCACCTCATTACCGCGCACTAACCTAACATATGGGGGTATCGACGCATCTTCCATTACCCCCTGAACCTCCTCTTGGTGTGGTTCCTTTCAATCCGATTTCCAATACCGACAAATCATCGTTTTTCGCCCTTACCTTCGACGACACGCTGCGCTTGGAAGGGCTTGCTTCGGTCTTTATGAACAAGGCCGACATACAATCATTCTCGTAACTACACACAAAGCACAATGATCGTAGTGTTCTTGTATTTTCGGGAACACTTACACCAAAGGATCCTCGAGTCGGTTATCTCTGGAAGAAGATGACATCACCCCTGCCGAACCATCATTACCCATGTTACCATCGTCACCTACTTTCAGTCGATAGATCCTGAATCTATCCTCCTAACTTTTTTTTCATAAATGCTATCTTTCTAGGTCCCCTCACTTATCAACGCGATAATGAGGACCCCTCTTCTATCCCCCTTCGTATCTAGACATGATTGAAGAAGAATCACCTTCAATTAACGTTGTTGAGTGCCAGGGGATGATGACTCCATCCTCACTTACCTTGCACGGATGACTCTTATATTCAACGCTCCTTACCATCTCAAACTCAAACCATGTTGAACGAGTCTACTATAGAAATCAACATCCACATGGAGGAGGATCCTCACATTGTGAAGATTGGACAATCCCTTAACGCATCGGAACAAGTCGCCTTTACTACCTTTCTCTGTGCTCGCAACCAAGCTTTCACTTGGTCCTACGCTGACATGCCAGGAATTGATCTTGACATTGTTGTCCATAACATTACATCAAAACTGATTCCAAGCCAATTAAACGAAATCCGAGAAAATACATCCACGCATTGCCCTCTTGGTCAAAGAAGAGCTTCAACGACTCCTTTCTGTTTCCTTCATCCTGCCTATTGACTATCCTCAATGGATTTCTAACATCGTACCTGTCACTAAAGCGACGGGGGGACTTCGGATATGCATGGATTTCCAGGATCTTAACCTCGCTTGCCCTAAGGATGACTTCCCCCTACCTAGTATTGACCAACTTGTTGATCTCACTGCAGGCCATGAGATGCTCTCTCTCATGGATGGCTTTTCAGGATACAACCAAATTTTGGTTGCCCCTACCGATCAACATAAAACTGCCTTCATAACTCCTTGGGGAACCTTCTGTTATCGTGTAATGCCATTTGGCCTTAAGAATGCTGGTGCAACCTATCAGCGGGCTATGACCTACATTTTTCATGACATTATGCACACTATCCTTGAAGATTACGTCGATGATCTTCTTGGCAAATCTAAACATCGTAGTGAACATCTCGATGTTTTAACCATTATTTTTGATCACCTGTTACAATATTCTATCCGTCTTCAACCAAAGAAATGTGTCTTTGGTGTCCTTTCGGGAAAAATTCTTGGCTTTATCATCTCTTTGCGTGGCATTGAGGTCGACCCATCTAAAGTCAAAGCTATCCTAGAAATGCCCCCACCTACTAATCTCAAACAATTGCGTAGTTTACAAGGTAAGCTCTAATCTATCCGACATTTCATCTCCCAACTCTCGGATCGATGTCAACCTTTCCATCACCTCCTTAAAAAGGACATTGAATTTCAATGGAGCGAAGAGTGCCACCAAGCCTTTGAAGCTCTCAAAGCTTATCTCTTGCAGCCACCCGTACTTATCCCACCTCAGGACGACCGCCCTTTCTACCTTTACCTTTCCGCCACCGACCACGCTGTAGGAGCCATGCTTGCACATCGTGACTCTGAGAATCGAGAACAAGCCATTTATTATATAAGTCATACTTTGGTGGACTATGAGACTAGGTATACACATGTAGAAAAGTTATGCCTAGCCTTATCATTCGTGGCCACCAAACTCCGACACTACCTCCTGAATCACAAAACTTTCATCATCACCAACACGGACCCCATCCATTATATGTATGCCAAACCTCATCTAAACCAACGCATCGCCCGATGGCTCATGCTCCTCGCCGACCTCGACCTTGAGTTTTTCCACCGAAATCAATCAAAGGTCAAACTATCGCATACCAACTTGCAAGAAGCCCCTTTACAGGGGAACAATTTACCAATTTTACATTCCCGATGAACTCATCGCCACTCTTTCACTCAAGGAAGAGTCATATCCAATGACCCTCTTCTTCGATGGATCCAAATGCCACCACGGCGGAGGAGCCAACGTTTTCTCATTCCTCTCGATGTTGATCCTATGCCTCTTTCATTCGACTCGATTTCCCTGCACTAATAATACAAATGGAATACGAGGCCCTTGTTCTGGTCTCCGGTTGCGTTACACTTAGGTGTCAAAACTATCAATATTTTCGGTGACTCTCAATTGGTAGTCAATCAAGTTATGGGCATCTACCAATGTAAAAATGAAGAACTTCAAAAATACAAACACTATTCTATCCAAACCATTCCCCGCTCCACTAACAAATTTGTGGATACTATGGCTTGCTTAGCCTCGCAAATTCCAGCTTCATCAACTGACTCTGACATTTTCGTCTTGGTCCAACAACTCTTTGCCCCATCTTACTCAACCCCGGTTGTTTGTATGATAAATAATGTGTCTGCTAATTCGCAGGATACCTGGTATCACCAATTTCACGACTACCTTACAACCTCTATTCTCCCATCTAACCTTACTAGTACCGAAAACGCGCGTTTCTTAAACGCGTTTCTCGTTATGTCGTTATGGGGGGACTCCTTTATAAACGTGGCTTTGATGGCATCCTCCTTCGATGTCTCACCGGCACGGAGGTCACCCATACCATCCAACAGTCCATGACGGTATTTGTGGTGGACATTTTAGTGGCCTTGTTGTGGCCAAACAGATACTTCACCTAGGCTATTATTGGCCTACTCTCAATAACGATTGCTACGAATATGTTAAGCGTTGTGTCATGTGTCAACAACATGCCAACCTTCAACATACTCCCAGCCATCCGCTACAGGTCGCACGAGATCTTTGGCCTTTCTCACAATGGGGTTTAGACCTTATTGGTGAGATTCATCCGTCCTCTTCGCAACGTCACCGATGGATAATCACAGCAACCGAATATTACACAAAATGGGTGGAGGCTATTCCACTCATTTCAACTAAAAAAGAAAAAATTGTAGAGTTCATTAACCACCACATTATCTGTCGTTTTGGTGTTCCTCATCGCCTGATAACAGATAATGGAAAATCTTTCAAAAATAAGTTGTTGCAAGACCTTTGTGACAACTTTGGTATCAAACTTAGCTTCTCATCACCCTACTATCCACAAGCAAATGGACAAGCCAATCCTCTAATAAAACCCTAACCAAAATCCTCATGAAAGTTGTCAATGAGTCTGGAAGAAATTGGCACGATCACATCCCCTTTGCCCTTTGGGCTTATCGTACTAGCATTCGTACCTCCACTAATGCCACACCTTTTTCTTTGGTATATGGTACCGAGGCTGTCTTGCCTCTCGAAATACAAATACCCTCCCTTAGAATATCTCTTCAGGATATTCTCACCAACGATGATTTCCGCCAAGAGCAGTTAGCCCAATTGGAGCTTCTTGACGAGCGTCGTCTTACAGCTCTTGATCACCTTCAAATCTATCAAAAATGTATCAAGCGTGCTTATGATAAGCGACTTCATGAGCGTACCTTTAAGGTTGGTGATCTTGTCCTCAAAGAGAATCAACATGTAACCAAACTAGAAAAGAGCAAACGTGGAAAATTTGCTCCCAATTGGATTGGGCCTTACATAATCACTCACACTTATGGATCAGGCACTTATCGTTTAGCTTCACTTAATGGTAAACCTGAGCCTGAACCCCTTAATGCCTTGCATCTTCGACCTTTCTACTGTTGAATTTAGTGTTATATCACTTCTTATCTACTTACTGCTCGTCCCTTGAGCTCATTCACCTCCACATACACATTGTTTCCTACATCTCAAAATAAAATCAAGCTCACATAGTTTGATTCTCACCTCCCCTTAACGATGCCTTCCCTTTTAGTCTAGTCCATGACTTCAAAGTATTAAAATAACACATTCTTATGGGATTTTCTTGAGTCAAACTTCCTACCAAACTAGATGATCTACGCCAAAAGGACATCTAGCTATCTAAATTATATGTAGACTGCTCCCTTGAAGGACAACTATATTCCAAACTTTTGCTGCTATTATATATAGACTGCTCCCCTGAAGGACAGCTATGCACTAAAACCGCATCTGCTACTATAAATAGACTGCTCCCTTGAAGGAAAGCTATACACAGTCAGCCTTTATCAGAAGCTTCTCGCATTGATCAGCTTCGTGAAGACCTCAAGAATAATACAATCAATATCCCTTATAGACTTCCCACGATCAGTCTATATTCAGTAAAATAAAACCACATTCAAAAGAACTTTTGAGTCATGGACTTGTCTATTTAGGTCAGGTTTTCTTTCGTCAAAACACTCACTTTATAACAAGTTCTCCGTACCTCAGCTATACCATCCACCTCACCATTTGTTTACACTCAAGGGACGTGACGTACACCTGATATTTTGTGATCATACAACTCTTTTCACCTATTGACTCCTCGTCTATGCACGGTACCTAAGGGGTTCAAGCTCTTTCTACGTTATTATGTGGTTTGTTTAGCTCTTCTCAACTACGGGACACTTTTTCCTCTTTCACTCCAATCTAGGATTATGTGTTGACCTTAATCAGGACACGGTTCCCTACTACTTGGGTAGGCTAACTTTCGCTTCACCTATACCTATACCAACATCGCCAATACCTTACCAATACCAACAACATCACCCTACCAATATCAATATTTTTACCAACCAACAAATTGCCTAACCATACCTAAAAATGCCTAAATTTACCTCTCCCTGGTCCTAAGGGAGAACTACATCAGTCTCGAGGCCCCTCCATGCTTTGTGCAATGGGCTATGTAGGCAGCACTTCGAGACATGGGGTCTCCCAAGGTTAGCTCGACCATCCCCTACCATAACCTATCATGTGTGGTAAAATAAATATTTTTGTGTATTTCTATTTAATCGCATTCCTCTTTATCGAAATACCAAAAGTCAAAACGAAAACATTATTATTACTATCATAACTCAAATCAACATACATATCCAGCTTTATTTAGATGTTAAACAAATACATCTTCTCTATCATCGACATGCAGTCGCATCCTTATTTATTCTTATACCTTGCTACCATTTATTTAGACCCTCACGCCTCATCCCGAACTAGGTGATGATCGTGATCGTCGACGCCTCTCGCCGGGCCTCTCTGTCCTCAAAGGTACCACGGCTATTGGTACCGCCCACTGATCTACCAATCTCTCCTGTAACATATGAATACGCTCCCTCGCATGGAGGTATCTCGTCTCTAGTCCCTCCGCTCGTGACTCCGCAACCACTAACAATCCTCTTGCCTCATTCACCTGTGTTTGGAGCTGATGAACTAATCTCTGCAGACGATCTCTCTCCGCTGTAATCATAGCTATGTCAGGATGATCACGTACACCTCGCAGTTCTGCTACCCACCATAATCTATAGGCCTCTGTCGTTCCTACATCCATTACCCTGCGATTGGCTGCTATCTCCTCTGGCCCTTCTGGAGGTGTTGGCCGGGGAGGTGAGAATGCTGCCTTGGCGTCGATCCTCATATATGGTCTATAAGCCAGGGGTATATCCTGCACAAATCCAAATTGTCACCGCACGCGATCTAGAGGAATCCTCTCATACTCACCTGGCCTGTGCCCCGCGATCCACCTCAATCGCTCTACACCCCTCAACTCCTCAGCTATATTCTCTGTTACCATATAGTTTCCGTATGGCCTCCAACAGATATCCGCAATTGTCACCATCTCCCATACCTGCCTATAATACTCAATGTCACCCGTCATGGCCTGGGATCTTGCCTCTTGTTCTGTTTGGACCCATCGTCTGAATCCCAACCTCTGTACTCCGGTCTCTCCTGACTGGATGGGTCGGCCTATTGGTCGCACACAAACAATGTGCTCATAGGCCCAACAATGTAATAAATATGAACAATCCAGTGTCGTCCTGTGATTTCACCTACAAGCCCATAGACCCTGTATAGCTCCGCCAAATATGCAGGTGCCCATGCAAAAGTCACGTTCCTTTCCATCATTTCCCAAATAACACACATCAATGCTTTTGGAAATCTTCCTCCATCCGCCCTCGGTAACGCATAATACCCTACCGCTATCATTAATATCACTGCTAACCTTGTCTCCTCAGGGTGTGCTGCATACATTATACCATACGTGAATGTCAAACCTCGCTGTGTCAAATCTCGTGCGTATGGACCAAATACTATTGTTATCGCTCCCCATGCCGTGCTAGGCAATGCCTGATATACTGGTTTTCCTATAATTTGGAGTCTCAAAATACATAACACATCTTCTAATGTCACTGTCATCTCCCCCTGTTGGCGGATAGAAGGTATTTTCTGGGATTCCATCTCTCAATCAATGCCTGCAACATAGCATGGTTACGAGTAATTCATGAATAATAAGCGGATTCCACTTAACTCCAAACGATTTATCAATGTCCATTCGGTGGTGTTACATCCACTCGGATTCGTGACAACAAAGCTGGCCGTACACTATCGTTCATCTCGCCCCGCCTCGCTGCATACGTCAAAACAACAAACAACCGTTCAATAAATCAAATCCCCAAGGGTTTTTCTCACATTCTGGAAATTCCTCCAGTAATCGGTATCGGTTATAAATAATCGAGTACCGGTTCGATAGAATCGATACCGATTATCCTAACCGCTATCGGTCACTGTCAATTATATACACCTTGCCTAAACACACCACCTACGACAATAATTTGATCGTTTACTCCTCTCTGTACATACAAACATACCCGAAAACCCCTGATTCCATACCCTATAACACTTACCTCATCCATAACCCTTGCTATCACGTTTTCTTTCTCATATCTACCCACTTACACTTCTCTCATCCTATTCACAAAACATGCAAAAATCACATTACAACCAAACTGTTTACCTCTTGGGCTGCAGCAGCTTGAGGTGGAACTTGTCTTCCCTCTCGCCCATGCCTGCTGGATGCTTCTCCTCGTTCAGCCATGTTCACCACCCTTTTATCAAATATAGCTTGCCTTTCTGCCTTCTTGATCTCAGCCCACACTCACGTTACCTGTCTCTTTCCTCCTTATCACTCAATTCTCTCATGCACTTACCTGTCCCAGTCGTTAAAACAGTGTCGCATTCGCGTATTTAACATCTTGCATGCCTCTCAAAATAAGAACTTCAGTTGCCACCTACGCTTTTCTATTTTTAGAAAAATCTCATTTTGGAATAACCGGTATCGGTTACCTAACCGATATCGGTCTATACTATACCGACATCGGTTAGCTAACCGACGTCGGTCACATACCCACCTTTTTCAAAACATAGTCCTTTTCTTTATTTTCTACCTAATTTTTGGTGGCGCCCGCCTCTTTTTCCTGCATACCAACACCGTTAGCTATAATCTTTTCATCAAATCCACATCTCATTACAATTTCATCCATATCATCTATCTACATTACCAAAACAAACAAATCATCAACAAACGATATCAAAAACCATTAATCTATATACCATTTGGATCCAACTTAACAGCTACATACATTCAATGTCACAAAACCAAAACATAGAACATTTCATAATATAACATGTCAATTAAACTCATCATTTATATCTACATACATCCCATCAACAAAAGACATCAACATCATTAATATATAACACCATGTAAATCCAACTCATCATACATCAAATATCACAAACCATCGACAAAACATTTAACGCATTTTACGCACAGCATATGGGTCAAAACATCATATCTATATATATACAAAGTTTCCAATATACAATGTGCCCTGCATCGGGACCTCTGTGATCTCATAATCCAACAAAGCCGGCACGCAGGCCGCAATAACTATCAATAATCTCGACTCGGCTCGCAGGCCGGTCCCTCATATCAAAAATATACTCGGCTCGCAGGCCGGTATCAACTATACAACCCGTACTCGGCTCGTAGGCCGGTATACAATAAATGAATAAATAAATGAATGAATACATATATATAGGCATGCATGCCTCTATCAACACAACCGGTTCGCAGACCGGTGCCCATATCCAAATACAAAAACAATGCAGGGATCCCTCAGCTCTCCCCACCACCCTCAGCACCTCTCCCTGCTGGTCCCTGTGGTGCCTCTCGCCTCCTGCCTGTAATGGGATACACCGGCCGTGGCTGCCTCCTCCGAGATCTCTCGACCGTGAGAGGTCTCTGCTCTATAGGCCGCATATGGCTGATACTCAGCTCCGGTACCATCAAGAACATCCTGATAGTCTGGGGGCCTCCACTCTAGCCTCCATATAACGCTCTCGAGCCACCGTAGGTGTTGGGGCTGGTCCCCTGACACCTAATACCAATGCCCCCGTGCCTGTGCTAGTGCTTTGGTGGTGCCTGTGGTGGGTGGTACTCGTACTGCACCGTGGCTGGCTGCATTCTTTGTGGTGGTGCTTCACTGTAATGCGTGTTGTGCCTGGGTTTGTGTGGGCTGTGCTGCTGTGGTGGTCTTGCTATGTGCACATACACAACTCTGGGCTAGCTGCCCCTGTAAGACACCTATCTATGCCTGTGCAGCAGCAGGATGCCCTGTAATAGCTATACCTGGCCCCTGAGCTGATCCCTCTCTACCGTCACACAATTTCTTAAGTGCAGGGTCATGCGGGGCTGTCTTATCCTCGCAGCTCTCTCTCCTGCCCACCATACCATAAATGCTCCCGTGCAGCCAGCGTCATCCACTGTATCATCTGCCTGCCTCTCGGCTACCCAATCTGGGTCCACGGGCTGTGGTGCAGGCAGTGGGGCCTCTACATCATCCCTCCGGTACTGAGGGAAGGGAGGTGGCTCATCCTGTCGTAGCCCCATCTGCCTGCGTACCCTCTCCAGGGGTATCCTCTCATACTCTCCCGGCCTCCGTCCTGCTATCCAGAAAGTGTACTGGATCAAGCGTAACTGTAATCGGGCTCCTCTGCGAGGGTGATGACCTCTATACGGTCTCCATACAATATCTACCGCTGTCAGGCCCTCTAATAAATGTCTGTAATAAGTGACGTCCCGCCCTGCAAGCACTGCTCGTGGCTGGCCCACGACCCCCAACCACCTCTGAAAGCCGTATCTATATATGACTGTGGCCTCTGCTGCTGAGGCAGCCCTACTGTCTAATGCATATGATGTGCTCATATGCCCAACAATGAAGCAAAACTGTCGAACAAATCCCAAATCACCTCATCCGTCGATAGCCCCACACTCTCGATATAACTGCACTAGGTATACTGGGTGCCCAAGCATAACATGTGTGCTCCTCCACCATCTCATGTAGCACCCCCATAAGCACCCGTGGAAAGCGGCCTCCCTCTGAGTCTGGGAGGGTGAAGCAGGTGATCCCGATCATCATCAACATGGCAAGCCGTGTCTCATGTCGGTGCGCATGGTACATATCCCCATACGCGATGCTCACGCTGTGATACGTCAGTAGCGCAGTGGCTGCATCCCCGAATACGTGAAGGATGCTATCCATGGCTGTCTCCGCGTCAACCTGAAAGACTGCCTCCCCATCAATCGGTAGTCTAAGGATGTGGTACACATCCTCCAATGTAATAGTCATCTCCCCAGTAGGGAGATGGAACACATTGGTCGCCGGATCCCATCTCTCGATGAGGGCGACCATCAGACTGTGATCCCTCTCTATGGCCCTATAACGCTGGACCCCACCAAGTCCCACCTCGCGCATGATGGCCTGGTGTCTTGCTGCGGACACGTGTGGTCGCATCCGTATCAATAAGCGGGGCATCTCGTCTGCATTGTCACCGCTTGACGTGCTCGTAAAACCAACCCACTGTATTAGCCCTACTCTTTACAACAACAACTACTTTCCTTCTCTATATCCCCTTTCTTATCCACCTAACCACACCCCGACTCCATAACACACATCTACGCCCACCTATCTTACCCTAAAACCTCTACGCTATCCCCTCCTCTTCACACCCAAACAAACAACCCACATCATACTACCACGAAACCGAAACGATACCCAAACAACCAAACCAACAACCGAATCAACCCAAACAATACCAAACCACCCAAACCACCACCTAAACACCCAAACAACATTTGAAGCGATAACAAAACAACCAAATCCAACAATCGACACAACTTAAATCATACCAAAACACCCCTACCCCATCCCAAAACCATACTCACAACACCTAAACCACAACCAACAATTCAACACCAAAACATAACCCAAACCAACCAAAATAACTACAAATCACTACGAACCGGTACCGGTCACCCATAACCGACCCCGGTCTCCTCTCCACCGATGCCGGCCGATGCATACGACCACACCGGTCGACCACAAACAACCTTGCGCCTAAAACTTTGCGACCGATGCTGGTCGCTTAGCGGCCGACATCGGTCATTGTAATTCTCGAGCCGAACCCCGCGCAATTTCCAACTACATTTTTCATTTTTCTACCAATTTACCCACCCAAATACCCTAAAAACTTACCCACCTAGCGCCTTGGCTTATTTCACCTATCTACCCTCTCCCTTTTTCAAATTATTTCCATTTCTTAATTATTTCCAAAAAATGTACATTCTACCCAAACCCCAAAAACAAAGATAATGCAATAAAATACACACAATGAGGAGTTTCGAACCTACCCGCATTTACGACACGTCGTCATGGTGGGATGGGTGGTGGTGGTCTAGCTAGTCCAGCCCCTCCTGCTCCTCCTGGCTGTGCCATGGCTCTAACTGTCCTCTTCTGGGTCCTCCACCAATCAACTGCTGCCTCCTCCTCACTCGGGCCCACTAACAACTCACTCCTCCACTCAAATAGTGCCACCTCAGCCAACAAATGCACCAATATGAATATTCCACCTCAGACAACTAAAATCGGTTTTCAAATTACAAATGTGACAATGACAGGCCGTATTTTTCTTTTTATAGGTTTTTAACCTATAACCGATACCGGTCATATCGTGCCCTAAGAAACCGGCATCGGTTACCTAACCGTACCGGTCATAGCTAACCGATATCGGTTTTGTCCTTATTCACCCAACTTTTTGCCCTTATTCACTAATCTCCCTTTCTCACCACGTTGCCTATTCACCACATCGCCTATACCCTCCATTGCTCTTTAGCCGTTTTGACTTCACCGGCCCGACCCAAGGCCGCAACCAACTAATCCGGCCCGACCCAAGGCCGCAACCAACCATTTGGCCCGACCCAAGGCCGCAACCAACTAATCTGGCCCGACCCAAGGCCGCAACCAACCATTTGGCCCGACCCAAGGCCGCAACCACCTAATCCGGCCCGACCCAAGGCCGCAACCAACCATTTGGCCCGACCCAAGGCCTCACCACAACCCTTTGGCCCGACCCAAGGCCGCAACCAACCATTTGGCCCGACCCAAGGCTGCAACCAATTAATCCGGCCCGACCCAGGCCTCACCACAACCCTTTGGCCCGACCCAATGCCCCACCAACAAATCACGCCTGACCCAAAGCCGCACCACTCAAAAACATCACTCAAAACCAACCAATTACAATTTTTTACTCACCCATCCTGTAGCTTTTTGTTCACTCGAGCTCACATGTTCATGTTTTAGCACGATTAGGGTACTTGACTTGATCGATCGACCAACTTTGCCTGACCTAGATCGTGACGTTTATCTCAACCAAACCAACCATTCCGTCTTTTAACATACCTAAATGTTCTGTACCTTACCCGTATATCCCTTGAGCTACTTCCTATGCCTTGGATACCGTGGATTATCTCACCCTTGTTTGGATAAACTATCGACCTTTTCCTATGAATTATTAGTTTGCTCTTCAAATCATATACCCTAGATCACACTATCGCATTTCGATGTGTGTCTGCTTTTTGGACCTACCCCACCATCTCACCATCATCTCCACACCCTTTATCAACCCTATCCCTGATTTCACGCTACCTCAATCTGTGATAGATTTGAGGGGGATTACCTATACCCTTAACAGGGTAACCACTTCATATTATTGTCCGTGCAGCTTTACAAAACAAGCTACACAACAATAAGGGGCTAATGTAGACACCAAATTTGTGTCTTACGACCCCTTGTGACCCGCATCTCATTTCGCAACCTAACCTCATCACCTAAACCTTACACAATTATTTATTAATTACCTTGTAATTGATAAATCCACATCACCTTACCTGCCACCTCATTTTTCCACCTCATCATGACCTAGTCCTAACCCTAAAACTAACCTAATTAAGACCTATAACTTGGTCTACACCTACACCCATGACTAAGGACCCTTTTCGCACCCAAGACCGACCTTCTAGTCACTTGACCAAGCCCGCAACTAATCCTTCGGGAGAAAAGTAGGGAAGGTGGGCTATTTTACTAAAAATAGCCTAATTTTTCCTTACTGATACCAGCTTCCTACTCGACCTCCGTCGGTTATGTAACCGCCATCGGTTCCTATAAATGGGCTCCCTTAACTTAAAACAAAGGTGGAAGGATTTTTGGATCAAGAGGATCATCGAAGCGATCAGGAGAATCCAGATCTTTACTTGGCCAAGCAGAGACGAGTGAAGAAACCAGAAGAGTTTGCAGTGAAGGAGATCAAGCCCAAGATCGCAATCGTGAATAGCGAGTCTGTGATACTCAAATTTGATCATCGGGAGGGAGATATCCTCATCTTCTGATTGTCAGGCCATCCTACCTGAGTTCTGCCTTTGTCATCAAAGTTCTTGGACTCGCATCTTCATAAATAACCAAGAAGGGTATATCTTGCATGTCCACTTTAATAACATTTCTTAGACTTTTTAATCACAAATCCCCATAAATCCATTCCTAGATCCACTACCCAAAGAACACATTTCATCCAACTATCATTCATTTACCTCTCATCACCTCATTACCTAATACCACTCATATACTAGCCTTACAAACAACACAGCTACCCTACAACACAACCACCCCACAACACAACCAACCTACAGATCCTAGACCCTACCGATATCGGTTATCAGTAACCGGTATCGGTTATTGTGACTCAAAACCAGAAACCAGCCTTTCCCCCTACCTGTTTCAACGAAGCAATTTAATTGATATTTTACAGTCTTTGGTGTTAATTCATATTAGCAGGGGAACTGACCACCTTCGAAAGGAAGTTTTATATTTCTTGGGCCCAAGGCAGTTTCCTCATTTATTGTCTAATCAAAATCTTGTGGTCTTGTGTTCTTATTTGCAGGTAGTCCTTCCAAGACAAAAAGGAGTTCTTCGCAATCAACCTCGATCTCTCTCTCTCTACTTCGTGCGTGCACACCATCTCGACATTAAACATGTATTCCTCCTAGCCCTAACCCTTATCTGCTTCTAAAAGGAATGAAAGGATAGAAGTAGCTCTATTCCCGAAAGCCGAAACATTCCGAAATGAAACAGCTACATCAATATATCGATACAAAAATATAACATACCTATATCGTAAAATCCGATAGGTGGAAGACACTATCTCCTCCACCCTCCTCTGGTCCAGGCTGTCTCTCTTGACCACTGCCTATCAAGATAGAAGCACCTACTGCTAGGGGCTTGCCACCACCTCGATCTCTCCTAGTGCTTCCTTCCTCTGATGCACC
This sequence comes from Taxus wallichiana var. yunnanensis, assembly GCA_018340775.1. NCBI lineage: Eukaryota > Viridiplantae > Streptophyta > Pinopsida > Cupressales > Taxaceae > Taxus > Taxus wallichiana. Next base: position 502,090,021 of record CM031241.1, read on the forward strand.
ACTAGCTGTATTTGTCGCTGATCTCCTCCTCGCATCGTAACAAGGCACATCAGGGGCATGTTGTGCCAGAGCGTCCTCATAGTATCTCACCTCGGCAAGGAGAGACTGATAAGTGCTCAGACTCACCATACCAGGTGCTCATAATGGCGCTGCTACTACTAGTGGTGGCGGCCCTCCTAATGTCGCACCCTGTGACCCGGACTCTGAAATAGTGCCTGTATCACCATATTTGGCCCTAAGGGCCTCTCTGTGCCTATGGTAGCGATCCCTCTATTGGATCGTTGTATCTCACTCCTGACATGCTGTGTCTCTCTCTAGTATCAGTGCATCCCTCTCCTCTATCAGAGCTCTAATCTCCTCGAGGGCAGCCTGGTGTGTCTGCATCAGGGTAGCATGCTCTCCCTCCAGCCTCTCCAAAGATCAAGCAAGCTATGTCCTCCTCGTGCTCGTCTGCTAGATCTTTGGCCGGATGTGTGGTGTCATGGTAGCTCTGTAGAATACCATGCCACATAGCCATCATCTACTCCGGCGTCGTCATCACTATCTGTGGAAGGTGGGGCCTCCCTTAATGGATCTGTCGGGATCAAAATTGGTAGATCGGTCTCTCTGCTATCCTACCTATATGGCCTGTAAGTGGTCGGAACTATCTGAACTAGGCTGAACTGCCTCAATACCCGTATAAATGGGACGCACTCCCACATATCTGGCCTGCGGTCCCTAACCACCCTACTCCATCTCAGCCCCACTAGGTGAGCCTCCTAACTGGCCCATGTCGGGTAGACCCGATATGGTCTCCAAATGACCTGCTTTGGTGTCAACGTCCTGAAGCGCTCAGCATACCACTCTGTAGATCTCCTTGTATCTCCCAGGGCCATGTCATCCTGCCATCACTGGAATCCATAATCAAGGGCCCCGCTGCTGGCATCCATGGAAGCCCGGATGGCCTGATCACTGCTATGTGCTCATATGCCCAACAATGGAGCACAAAGCTAACATCGATACCTGTCTGCCTATCGTGGTGTACATCCATAACTCATAGTATATCTGAGCTATCAGGGCATCGGAAAACACAAACACCTGTCTGAACTGTAGGATGTCACACACATAATCTAGTAACAGCAATGGAAATATCCCACCTCCTAAATCTGGCAGAGCAAAATAGGAGATCACTATCTAAATCAGCGTTATCCATCTAGCTCCTGACATCACCCTGTCTATAATGTGAGGCTATCCTCACCACCCCAAACACTATCTCTAAATCGTCTTCCCTGTCTCCATACAATCGTCTTAGGGCCCTCTGTTGTTGTTCTTGTGGAGTAGTCTCAATCGGGTCCCCGGTGATCGGCAACCTTAGGATCCTATATATATCCTCATGGGTGATGGTCATCTCACCCATCCTGAACCAGAAAGTGCATGTCTTGCTATCCCATCACCGTACTAGTGCTCGCATCAGCTCTACATCTCGAGGCACCCATCGGTAGTACCGGAAGCCCCCGAGCCTGGCTAGCTCTAGGTGGCGCCAATCTGTATGTCGATCATGTCGGGAGAATGGTCTCCGTAGGAGCTCGAGAATAGCATCCCGCATGTGTAATGCCTCTCGTTCTGCATCCACAACGTCGGGAACAATGTTAGCCTCCCATTTATCCAAATTAGAACATCAAAAACACATTCTATCATTTTATAAGTCTATTCGGTCAAATAAACATCGATTTAGTTTAATCAGCATCGATCTAACCTAGTCGACGTCGATTGAAGTGAATCAGCACCGATTCCATCTAATCGGCATCGATTTTTCCAATTGACGTCGATTGGGAGGCCGAGCGTCCAAAACAATCTGGCCTCCCACTTATTATTTTTTCTAAAAATTAGTATCCTAATATGCTATTTAAGGATCAAACCACATAGCAAGTTTGGGTAGATCCACTTACCCTAAGTCGTGTCCTCTTTCACTTCTGATTGCTCTAGAGGCTTCCATGTTGCTCAAAATCAGTTTTTGACTCTCTCTAAATCAATCGTCACGGTCTAAATAAATCGGTCACGTTTTCCTTTCGCATATTTATATGTTTTTGATACGGTCGGTGCTGATTTGTTTGGTCGGCACCGATTTATGTGATCGGCACCGATTTATTTAGTCAACATTGACTTTAACTTGATTGACGCCGATTTAGGCCCATCATTGCCGATTGGTTGCAATTTTTCTTCTCCAAATCGCTTTCTTCCATCTCCTAATCTTTTTGCCATAGTGTTGATGCTTGGCTTATTTATCTGGTCATTATTATGACCTGAGTGTTGCCTTTTGGCACATACTTTCGATATTATCACCCATTTCGAGTTTGTTCCCTGTACATGGGTCACTCGCATTTGTGGTAGCTTAAAGATAGCGGGTTTGTAGGCACTAACGTCGTCTGCTTCGTAGACCGTCTAGTTGTCCCTACCAATGTGTCATTCTTTAGTTGTTGCTATTTCGCAGCCCTCCTTCCACTCATGGGTCTGTAGGTACTAACGTCATCTCATGCGAAGACCATCTAGTCTGCCCTACCAATGTGAGCTCCTTAGGTCGCTGCCTTTTTGGTTATTTTTATGCGTCATTAATGATCAGATCTACTCCAGGCATCTAGTTGGGGCATCCTACATTTTCATCTACCTTTTTAAAACTTGAGATTGGTTGCTCTTTAAGTGGCCCACCCCATCCCTAGTTTGAGGGGGATCACATCATCACTTTTTCTTCCTTTCTTCCAACTCCTTGTTTTTGTCTTGCAACTTTGCTTAGCGCAAGTTACTTGACAAAAAGGGGCAAAATGTAGACACCTAAAATTGGTGTCCCCGCATTCGTTTACCTTCTTAGGTAAATCAGGGCAGCTTTATATCACTACTTTTCCTTTAGGGTATTAATTAACTATCTAATTAAACATCTATCCTAAGTTTTGTATACCCCATTGTATTTTATCCATGGATAATTAAATATTAACTATTTAATTATAATTTTAACCACTTATCTACCCCATATCAATTCCTAACCTCCCATATCTATTCTATCCATCTATCCCCCCTATTTCTCCTCCTCCCAAACCATGCAGCGAGATATTTCCCATATTTGAGGTGGAAGGATCACTCTCATCTTTCCAAAAATGTCCTTTTTGGCCATTTCGGGAGTCTGTTTGCTGATCGGCACTGACCGGTACTCGGTCGACGTCAAATTTTCAGCGGCACCCATTATACCTTGCAGTCGACACCAATTATTAAAATACGGGGAAAGAATTTAGTTCTGGTTAGATAGAAAGAACGACAGAGAGTTCTGAACATCGAGCCTGAGCATTATCTATCGAGTGAAAGCTAATTCCGTCCAAATCAATCCCTGAGAGGAGTACCGTTACTCTGCTCCTAACACATCGACATCGCAAGCCTCCACTAATTTCTTGGTGACTATACCCCGCCTAACAAAGGTGGAGTTTTTTCGGCATCCCAAAGGCTCCTGCAGATGCAGTGGACATTGGTGACCTAGCTTTCACTGTCTGTTTCTCAATCTTCCTGTAATTTTTCCCCTAGTCGATGCTTGACCATCTCCATCAACGCCGACCTATATCAATCAACGTTTATTTTCCTAATCAACGCCGATCGATTGCACACGGACACAAATCTAGCATTGTTTTCACATTTTCCTATTTTCTCGTTGCTTTTTCGTTGTTTACATTTTGTTTGTCACTTTTGATCAGAAAATATAGACATTTATTTACATTCTTTTATCATGTATGCTTCCTCCTTTAATTGAAAACATGGAATAACATCCACTGAGGGAGCTTATCGCTTCCTGCACTCCGCTTTCCAGGCAGTCCACCCAAATATCTTTTAACGTTGTCTTTTTTTGTTAAGTATCTGTGTCTTGCAGGTTTCTCAGATCTACCTTATAGGATCACTCGTGTGCGTCCGTCTTGTCTACATCAGCTTTCCTTTCCATCTACATCTTCGCATCTTGTCTTATCTATCAGGTATCGATTTCATTTGATTTTTTCGGGTTTTGTGCTTGGTTTGGTACATTAACTTGGATAGGTAACAAGCACGGAAATTCTTGATCAACACATAGAGGGTGTTGGAAACAAAAGCATTGAGAGGGTACGAGTGAATAAATGATTCTTCAAACTTGAAAAAATTCAAATCTCATAAAATAATTCAATCTTAAACAACTTTACTATGAGGAAACAATGATACTCAAACATAAGAAAATGTCAAGAAACACACATGAAGGCAATGATTAATGTGGGAAACCCTTAAAGGGAGAAAACAACATTGAAATAAATGCACTAATGTGGACAATTGTCCCATAATAGATTACAAGGATTTCAATTTTTTGAGCACCCACTCAACTTGAAGGACCAACTCCAATAACTTAGCCAAACACCTACTTGACAACTTTTAGCAAGCACATAATAGCATGGAAGCACCAAATCCCTATTTTTCTAAGCACCCACGTAGTATTTATAGGTTTTGATCACATTCATCTGACCTATTTTCTTAATAAAACAACTTTGTGATCTCATATTCAGCTCATCTATGTTCATCTTATTTCTTCATACACCTTGATTCACCTAGTTTCTCATCACTTCATACTGCTACAAATTCAGTCTTCTCTCACATTTTTGTCCCTCATTAAGAAAATGATGAACTCACCTTCAAAATCTTACACTTCATATTATCATCAACTTATACTTGTACTAATACAATCTTGAAGACATATTCTCACATACACATTTCACCTCTCTCTCTCACACACACGAATGAACCTATTTTACACCTCTTTCTTAACATCTCATTCTTTTTACAATGCAGTCATAAAAATCCATTTTTCATACACACTTAGTTATTATTATCCATGAGAATAACCCTCTCTTACACCTCTTACACTTCCTCTTCCAAAAATTCACATTCTTGTCTCTTCACTTCATTTACAAGATTCTATGTGACATTATCTAGATCTTTACATATCAATCATTACATATGTAGGGTGTCAGCTACAAGAAATTACATTTCATGGAATTTTCATGACACTTATGACACATATGAGGATCATGAAAGCATTCTTGAACTCACTGCACATCTGAAACAACTTAAAATATTCCATTTATATTCTAACATCTGCATTTGTAATGGTTTCATCCTTCTTATCTTCTTCTTAACGTAGGAATATTTTCCTTCTAGATCTCATAAGTCATGAACAAGTGTTAGGATGATGGAGGTATGTTAATACAGTCTTATCCTTGCCTTGTATATCCTTGAAAACCTTTTTAACTCTCCATTATACTATCAATATTCCATTAGAACTGATATGCTCTACTAGGTGTATGAGCTTCAAAACAAAATATTCAACTTGGGTGTATGAGAAAAACTTTCAACTCATGTCATGCAACAAAAATAGGAAGGAGGAAACTTCAATATGTCCATGAAATTACAAAATACTTGGAGGGTTGTAGGTCAGAGAAAGAGACTTCCATTTCAACTCATCTCCTTAGCTTGATACTTACAGTCACGGCAGCTCAAAGATACAGTTACAAGATTGCTTCATCAACACCAAAGTATGAGATTTTAAAGTTTCTTGATTCTTGGAGAATATTGTTTGAGTCCTTTGGTTCACTTGTAATGTCATGGAGTAGTACTATCACCTTCAATCTCACCATGAACTACTGATTAGGACAAGGTCCTAATAACTTTGAATGCACATAAAAATAATCTTCACAAATTGAGTTAGTTCACTCATCAAATCATCTGTTCATGGATCTTATGGAACATTTCTAGAAATGTATGCTACTTGTGCAAATTTTAAAACTAAAAAAAGAGCATAATTTCAAGGTATATAGGTTCAATATGCATTGTTTTATGAGAAAACTCAACCTGGGTTCAAGACACAAAACTAGTCTTGGCCTAGAAGGATTCTATCACTCCAAAACTCACTTTCATACCAAACCAAACCATGAAGCACTTCACAATATATCTCAGATTAAACTTCAAGAACTCACTTACATGTTTTACGAGGATAAATTCACATTTACAATCTGGTTCCTTAGATCTACTTGACATACATTATGGAGCAATTTATACCATTTATGCTTAGACTAAAGATCACTCCTCCTGATCAAGTATTGAGCTCAAACATGTCATTTTGGACTTATATCAACCATCCATGCTCATATAACATCTCTAAAACATGCATTCACATCAAATTCCTCTCAATCAAACATGACTGATTTTTCCTTGTTAGGCCTTAAGCAGTAGATCATCTTAGTTGACATGTTTCACCAAAAGTATGGAAAGAGCCTACCTAAAAATTCTCATGAGAACTTAGGGCACATCCCAAGCTTTCTCCTAAACCAATTTTTTCTCCATGAAACCTTCATCACATGATTGTACATGAAAATATTCATAAAATAGTGATTTTGTTGTACCTTCACACTTGGAACAATAAAATGCCATTAAAAAAAGATATAAGGAGTCCTTTACATCCCTGAGACCTCACATTATCTACCCCAATTCATTTCATGATAAAAAAATTTAGTTCTTCTCCATCGCTCTCAAGGTAGAGGGCTTTAGGAGGATTTGGACCCACTTAACTTCTTAAGGATCGTTCATAAAGCATAGGGCATCATTATTCCTAATTATAATTGTAAAATTATCTTGATTCCATGCACCAAAATTGGTGAAAAACTAGGTCCCCATGCAGATATTTAATGTACCAATGAGCATATGAAACTTAATCCTAGAGCTGGAAATGACCATTTTAAGAGCTTGATAGGACTTAAACTAATTTTCCTTGCTCCTCCCTTTGAATTTTGACTTGATTTTTTTCCAAAACACTATATTGACATACTTCACATGTCTCATGGCTCATTTAAGTCTGAACCTAACTGTAATTCATCATCCACCATGACTTGTACATGTATACTTGGTTTATTTTCAAGAGCATGCCTACAAAAGACCTCATACACTCTTCTACCTACTAAATCCTAACCTATAACACCTTACATATCCTTTATAAAATGTCCCAACACATTCCTATATCTTGTATTTTCCTTCCTTAGCTTTCCTTTCTTCATACTCCAAGCCATGCTTGCACTAGGTCTTAAAATTAGCCCTAGTTGAGTTTGTTTTAACCCATGTTTCATGAACTTGTCATGTTCTCTACCATGAAGTCACTTACACACCTTTGAGACAAGATGTCTCACACCTCTACATTCCCTCATGGGATCAATTAGCTCTAAAAATCACTTTCATTCTCCCTTAGGCCTCTAAGCATCTAGACTCGGTTTAGATGATCACCTGCAAACCATGCTCAAACCTATATGTACAGTCTGAGACTCACATCAGAGTTTCTTAACACACTCTCTTCATGCTCTCCATGCCTTTACCATGCTTATTGATTTTATATACTTTTTTCTAAAACCCTAATTGCAGAGTAATTGAATGTAAACAATGATCTATAACTACTAGATGCAATATAACACAAGTAATATGTAAGTAAAGTATAAACCATAAGAAAGAGATATATAAATGATGACTTATCTAATTTTTGTTTGATTTGGGACTGGTGTAAATAGGGAAAAATGTTGATCAGGAGGTGAACAATGTTGTAAATGCTCAGGATAAATTTTGTAACTCATCGACAAGGCTGGACATGGGCACCTAGACTAGGCGAGGGATGTCTTGGTACTGGAAACTTCTACTAAGCTCTTATGACTTCAAAAAAGGTCAACAATTGATTTTTTACTGTGTCACACAAGTGTCAAAAATAAATTATATTGATCACCTGTATGTCACACCTTGATCATATAAAATACATGTAACCTACAAAATAGAAGTTCACCCGTAAAAAACCACAAAAAACATCAAATCTAAAAAATAAAGATCAAATATGGGGAGTTAGACTGACCCCGAAAGTCACCTGATAGAGTGAAATTATGATTGAGCACTGCACTACATCTTAGAATCCATGTAGTTCTTGTGAGTGTGTGTAAGAATTGTGCCCTAGGATGCCCTAGTGTAAGTTGTACTTGATAGCGGGATAGATCTAGAATGTAATAATGTATAGCATGTATGGATGGAATATAATTAAATTTCCCTTTCTTATGTAGTGTATATAGAAAATGCAGTCCCTCATCCCTTGAATATATGCTAGATGGATGCTTTTAAGTGTTTTAGGTGCCTTTTGGATGTAAGCTTATGTGATAGTAATAATGCTTAAAGTTTGGTCCTTTATTTTGAACACATGACTATGTATTTATATGATTCCCTTGTTTTAATTTCATAATTTATAAATGGAAGGCCGACCCATAAGTGAAAAATATTTCCAAAATATAAAAGAGACCCAAAAGGAGTGAGTAAGATAGAAAAGGGCCAGGGGCGCCCAGAGGGGACATGATCACTTGGGCATTTTTATCCTAGCGGAGTGTTGGTGTCTAAAGCCATAAAAGATAAATAATTAAAATAATGAATGGGTTGTAGGGTGTGTAAGACCAAATAGAAAATTAGAAACACAAAAATAGGCCAAATTCAGTCATCAATTACTAGTTTTCTTGCTTATGAATCATATGAATGCTAGTATGTGTTTAGGACCTAGAAATGTACCTAAGTGCATGATTTTGTGTCTACATATGCCCCCACTTTATGTTTTTGTTAAATAATTGATACAATAAAATAATTATAATATGTGTACCTTTTATTCTTGTAGAGTGTGATGGTGATAACGTGCCAAAGAGACAAGTGAAGCGTGGAATGAGTGTAAAATGAAGCGTGGAGACTAGGAAAGGAAAGTGACCCTAGGGGTGAAGAATATGTGATGCTTTGTACCTTTTTTTGTGCTTGAATTCGCTGATGTAGGGACACTTCTTGTTGTGTATTAAGGATGGATTTGCAAAAGAAGAGTGAAAGAGTAGTCAAAGTCATGTATATGAAAAATTTGTGTAAAGTATGCATGGTATGTAAAATTATGTAAAATTGTGTAAAAAGGAAAGTGTGCATGAGATGTAAAAGTGTGTAAAAGATAGAAAAGTATCTTGAAATGTTGTGAAGAGTGATTTTTTTGGGTGATCTCATGCCAATAGCAAGTTTTTTGGATTATCTCATGCCAATGGTGAGTTTTTGGCGATCTCACACCAAGTGTGAGTTTTTTTGGGCGATCTCATGCCAATGAGCAAGTGTTGGGGAGATAGGTTTAGTGTTACTCTCCTTCCATGAGTCTACCCAATGAGCACCATTGCAGATGGTACATCCTTGTTTTGTTCATGTTGTCCCAAATTAGTTCCAAATGTATTGATTGTTCGATTAAAATGGAGATAGAATGCATTTTACGGCTGGAGGACTAAGCCTGTAATGTAAAAACTACTTTAAAGACTTGTGTGAACTATGCTAATCTTAGAAAATGAATATATCTTCCCCCGAGACATAGGAACTGAGGGGAGGAAACATGTGCTTAGGCGTTATTGTCCGAGTCTAGGTGCTGGTGTTTGTACTATGTTGAGGACCCAAGTCAAATTCTGGGTTATTTCTTTAATTGTAGCCTGTGATGATTTTGTACTATGCATATATGAATTATAGCTCTAAGTTGTTATATGGAGTGATTTTATCACCCAATGTATGCCCCCTCATTTGGGGTGCATGCGACATCGATAGGAGAATGTGGCCCAAAGGAGAGGACCAAATGCTAATCTGAAACTGATACCTTTAGGGGGTAGGGGATGTGCATGGTAGAAACTAAGACATATGCAAACAAAGTGGCTAGAAACATGTGTTAGTAGAAAAATTAGTAAGCATGCAATGGAGGATAATTTAATAAGAAAGTGTGCAGAAAAAGTAGACCCAAAAAGTGGGTTTCATACACGAGACATCACTCACAATGTCACAAGACAATCAGGGACAAAGTAGCCAAAAGCATACAAGAAATGATAAAAAAAATACATATGACATATCCCACAAACAATGACATAGAATAAAAAATAGTATCAAGCAAAGTGTATCGACAAGCATGGTGGAAAATAGTCCTAGAAAGAAAATGCTACACATGAAGCACCCGTTAGCATGATAGAAATATAAAAGGTTTGTAAAAGTATGTATATATTTATGGAAAATAGTGTGCTAGAATGTAGTAGTAAATAATGAAACAATAACACCTATAATGTGTGAGAGTATGAAATGTATATGCCCCTCAGGAGCCTCGGTGGGACTAGTAAAAGATATAGTGCCAATCATCATTGCTTCCTGTAAAGTTATGTAAGTTATGCAATCACCACTAGAGACCAAGTCAACGTGCAAGTGTATATAGAAAAATAATTAAATACATAAATTCCAGCTAACATAGTAAGCAAAGTGCATCATGTAAGTAGTAGTAGTAAGCAAGAGTAAGTGCAACCAAGATATGAAATGTTGTAGATGAGTGGAATGGAATGGTATGTAAAATGTGAATGATGGTAGGAGCAACATGCCCCCTAAAATATGTGTATGAGATGAGGTTCATTTATAAACGACCCTCAATAATCAATAATGAACCATAGAACAAGAGCGTGTCATTGGGAAATAGTTTAAAGTGTGCGCTAGAAACATAGATCATGAAGCACAACACATAAAGAGTGAATGGGGTGAGGTTAATTTCATATTTAGACCATAAATTTTGAGTATGAAACTTAGTACTAGAGTGCGTCATAGGGTAATGCCGATACATGATGTGTATAAAATTGTGTAAGAGTGTTTAGAAATAGAAGGTATGAAGCGCGAAGCGTAATAGTAAGAATGGTATACAATTGATCATCTTAGGAGGGGGAGTAAGTGTGATGACCCCAAAGTGTGTGATGAAAGGTAAGCTATCCGATGAGAGTGAAGGGAAAGGGTCCTCCACTCAATGTCTAAGGAGATAAAGGCATGTAATAATTCTCTAAGACCGATGGTGTATGAGAGTGACGATGTATCGGTGAATGAGACCTATGTGTTGAAGGAGGTGGTGAACACCTATGTGAAGGAGACCTAAGAGGTGATGAGCACCTATGTGAAGGATGCATTTGAGGTGATGAACGTCTATGTGAAGGATACCTAAGAGGTGATGATAACCTATGTGAAGGATACCTAGGAGGTGAAGGAGATGGTGAAAACCTATGTGAAGGGACTTCTCGAGTAGGGGGCTTAGGCCAACGAGATGGACTAGTGGACCGATGAGGATGACCAGGATGAGAAGTAGGTCATGTGAAAATATGAGAGTTAGGTGTAGAATGTACCTTAGATACTGCAAGTAGTGGAAGGATGTCCTCAAGAGGTGGTTGAGGTAGTGGTATGTATGTTGTAACATCTTTGAGAGTGATTATTATGAATAAAATTGAGGCAAAAATTATTCATGGAGGGGATGGCTTGGGTGGCATGAAGCCAAGGAATACCTAAGAGCATGTCACAACCTTTGATTGAATGTGCCACATCGAATGAAACAAGCATGGTGAGAGGTCCAACTACAACTGGAAGTTAGATATAGCCATAAAATTTGGGAATTTTATATGAAATATTAGAGAGCGAACATTTGATAGCTATGAGGAGTGTAATAGAGCACACACTAATAGGAGTGGATGGATAGATCATCATGTTATTGATAACATTAGATCCAATAGAAGCATTGATGTGTAATAAATTAGAAGAAAATGTAACACACTAATCATGATATGAGAATGTAATGAGTGGTGGAGATCCATCAACACTAGAAACTATAAAGTCAAGAGGCCCCGATGAAGGAGGAGGCACAACGCAATATGTATGATTATCAGAAGAATCAATAGCTTGCTTGTCATGCTTAGGAAATGGGTTATTAAATTTTTTTAGCTTGTTATTTTCATTGATTGGCTTGGATGCCGATGGCTCAGGGAGCTCAATTACATTATTGTCAATAATATATTGAATGAGATGCTTAAGTTTGAAACATTGATAAGTGGAATCCCAACACATTGATGATAATCACATTTAGAAATTTCATCATAATTGCAGCCACGGGGGCAAGATGGATCAAGATTGAGTGGTGGTGGAAGCGTAATAAGATTGCTTTCGATAAGTTGGGGAAATAAAAATCGAGGAACATAAGGTAATTTAGTAAATGTACACTTTAGAGGTTTCTATTGAATATTTTTAGGAGAAGAAACAAAATTAATAGTAGCTTATGCTTCAATGATCTTAGGAGATAACTTGAAAGTAGATTTACCTTGAAAAAGATTAGAAGATGAAGATTAATCATGATATTTGAGTTTTCCCATAGATAAGAGTTTGATTTCATGTAATTGAAGTGTATGATATAGTTGATCAAATGAGGGAGAGGTTTCAAAGATAACACACTCTTGCAATGGAAATAAAAGACTTTGGAAAAAAGATCTTGAAATTCAGAATCAATAAGTACATTGGTCATCTTAGCTATTTTTTTCTTGTAACACAACACATAGTCAACTAAATTATCATTAGATCCTTGTTTAATTTGTGCAAGTTGAGCATATGATATTTTAGAACCGATATTGATTAAAAATGTGTAATAAAAACATCAGATAAATGCATAAAATATGTTACCGAGTGAACAGGTAGATCTTAAAACCAACACATGGAGTAATCTTGTAAACTCCTAGGAAATAGCTTGGCTAGTAAAGTATGATCATCCACATAATCTAGACATGCCACTTGAAAAGATCTAAGATGCTCCTAAGGGTCACCATGGCAATTAAAGGTGGGAAACTTAGGGGTGAAAAGTTGGGAAGAAATGCATAATCCAAAATGGCAGGTGTGAAAGGGGTATGAAGGAGCAAGGAGTCAAGATATAGAGAGGAACGAGAAGTAACTAGATGAAGTTGATGGCTCTAAGTATGTAGATCATGATATAAAGAAGCTAGGTCTTGAGTGCCAAATGAAGAGACTTGTAGTGAGTGGGAAATACAAGGTGGATTGAAATGGTTGGTAGGAGTAGAAATAGAAGTAGGAATAATTGAGGTAGGTGGGATGGTAGCAGAGGGAGGTTGTGTTGTAATATGAATGAAAACAACATTAGAGGTGGGAGGGTTGAGCTTAGCTAGGTTGGTGGCCTCCTCACGAGTAGCGAAGAAGAGCATATCTAGATTTTGAGGATGTTCAACAAGATGAACATTGAGATCATGAAGGTATTCATTGGTAAAGGGTTTATAAGATTGAGCCATGATAGAAATATTACAAAAATTCCTAGAAAAAAGGGTGGGTTTTAATGGATCGGGTTCACCAAATGATTTAACAATGTTTTTTTGTAAAACCCTAATTACAGAGTAACCGAATGTAAACAATGATATATAGTTGTTAGATGTAATATGAAACAAAAAAATAAACAAGTAAAGTACAAACCATAAGAAAGAGATATAGAAATGATGACTTAGTTGATTTTTTTTATTTGGGACTGAGAAAACTACTGAACATGAGGTGAATAGTGTCATAAATGCTCAGGATAAATTTTTCAACTCATGGACAAGGCTAGACATGGGTGACTAGATTGGAACAACGATGCCTGGGTGTTAGAGAATTCTACCGGGTGCCCATGACTACAAAAATGGTCAGAACCTAATTTTTACTACGTCACACAAGTTTTGTAAATAGCTCATGTTGATCACCTATATGTTGTACCTTGATCGCATAAGATACCTGTAACTTGCAAAATAGAAGTTCACCTACAAAAACCCATAAAACCACATCAAATCCAAAATAGGAAAAATATAATATGGGGATTCAGAATGACCTCAAAGGTCACTCGACAGAGTGAACTTACGACCGAAAGCACTACACTATATCTCAAAATCCATGTAGTTCTTGTGAGTGTGTGTAAGGATTGTGTCGTAGAATGCCCTAGTGTAAGTTGCACTTGATAGTGGGATAGATCTAGAATATAACAATGTATAGCATGTGTGGATGGAATAGAATAAAATTCCCCTTTCCTATGTAGTGTATGCAAAAAATTTAGTCCATTGTCCATTGAATGGATTCTTTGAAGTGATTTAGGTGCATTTTGGATGCAAGCTTAGGTGATAGTAATAATTCTTAGAGCTTGGTCCTTTATTTTAAACACATAACTATGTATTTATATGATTCCCTTATTTTAATTTCATAATTAAAAACTGAAAGACTGACCCATAAGTGAAAAAGATGCCCAAAAGATGAAAGAGACTTAAAAGGAGTCAATAAGATAGAAAATGGTTAGGAGATCTCGGAGGGGACACAGAGTTCTTGGGCGCTGCTATCCTGGTTGTGCGCTAGTGTCCGAAGCCATAAAAGATAAATAATTAAAATACCGACTAGGTTGTAGGGTGTGTAAGAACAAATAGAAAATCGGAAACATAGAAAAGAGGACAAAGTCAGTCATCAATTACTAGTTTTCTTGCTTAGGAATCATATGAATGTTAGTATGTGTTTAGGACCTATAAATGTACCCAACTGTGTGATTTTGTGTCTACACTTCTCTATCTACCACATGCGTTCATTCCGCCATACCAAGTCATCCTATTGACTATGCCTCATGATTAGGCCTACTTAACCAAGAAAATCTCACCAATGCCACTCATGCACCCTTGTGTACACCGTGATGACTGTATCACATTATCACTCACCTACTCAAACATATAGAACATCATCATGTCATTTTATCACATCACCATCATGCATCTACAAGTCACTAGCTACTCAAGAAGCCATGCCTTAATCATGTGATCTCATTCATGACATAATGAACTCATGTCATGCCTTGTCCTACCATGTCACAACCACTAAAACTTCCTCTTGCACTCCTTCATCCTCCTTTTTCATTAACGAGCCTTTTACATCAATGAAATCCAAGCACTCACATGTCAACAATCTCCCTCTTTATCATTTATGTAAAACAACCTAGTTCTTCCCCCATTTTTACATTAATGACAAAGTACCTACCTGTAGCACATTATCTTCATCTTCATCATCTTATTGGGACCCCTTCTTGGTTGGAAAAATAAACCAAACTCATTATTAAATCTCACAAAATTATTTCTCCTTCCTTGACTATGTTTTTGTGTTCACCATAACATTGAGAACATTATATCTCCCCTTGGGTAGATGCATTATAACACATACACATACCAAAAGTCTAATCTTTGAGTGATAACATCCTCTTAACTCATAAATATTCCTATCTTAGCTGAAAATTCTCAAAAACAAACTTAACTCATCATATACTTGGTTAAAGCAATATTTAGGATTGAGATCCCTAAAGAAAACTTTTAGAGAAAAAGACCCAAACTTATCCTTGCTATAGAATCCCACATTTAACATAAAACAATCCCTTGTTGCTCTCCCTAATGTTATACAATCTCTATATAACTGACTATGCAAGAATTATACCATATACATTGATATCATGTCATATAGATGAGCCAACATTACCACTTCTATCCCGAGTTACCTTTTCAATGTTTATAACTTTCTTTATGTGATATAGTGACTTAATTTTTCATAAAACTTTCTCCCCTTATCAATGTACTTGCAAACATCACTTACTCTATGCATCTAGTCTCATTGAAACCTAAAACACATGAATAAATATCAACTTCAACTCTCTTTTCTTCAATAATTCTTCTCAAACCCATAGCTTACTACTTCAGGCTCTAACAATCTACAATATTTTGATACAATGCAATGTTTACCCATACTAATAATACAACCTTTCTAGCATCATATCCTAGGGATAAAGAACATTATATCTCCCCTCCCACCTCATACATCAACACACATAATCGTGATCCTTCAATCTCAGGTTAAAAATAGTTAGGATTGACTTTACATACCCAATAACCATCACAAGACAAAACTCTGAGGCACACCTCTAGCTTTTGAAACTTCTGCATGATATTTATAGGCTTTCATCGAGAAGTATATTTTCATTCAATACTTGTATATCACTAAACACCCTCTTGGAAACTCTAAAATCTTGTTTGAGATAATCTTATACCTCACAAGCAACCATCTACAGGTTGACACAGTGTATACCGACTGGAAAACTCATTTTTGATCTTCAAAATATTGATAGTGCCTTTCACTTCTTCATACAATTCTTCATGAAGCACAATCACTTTCAATTCATGAACAAGGATAATTTTACACCCTTGGTATAATATTTCTCAAACATCTGTGACATTCTTATTCAGAATATGATGGACTAACAAAGAACAAATTCTTTATAAGCTTCTTAGGATGATAATAAACACCTACACACACGACCATCTCTGCAACATTTTGAATACCACTTACCTTATTAAAAAAGAAACATCAACCTAGAATTCATCAAACAAAAGTAATATCATGAATTATATTTTCACAGGGATGTTATCATATTTAAAATTATCATGTAGAATTTTAGATATGATTCAACATAGATTTTGACTGAGACAAACTTACGGGTCTAACAATCAAACTAGACTTAGTAAGTTGATCTCAAGACCTAATCATGAACTCCCAAATATCACATAGATAGACATACTTGACCATCTTACTAACTTGAATCAACATGACAAAGTGATTTTACCAAGTTTCTTTCATACTCAGAAAGAGAGCACACATGTCTCCTTCATGAATTGAAATAAGAAAATAAATAACACAACTATACCTCATGACTTCTTGAGATCTCATGTTCATAATTCAATGAGCCTAGGATTATTTGAGTTACTTCATGACCTTATTATCCTTCATTCTTACACCAAAGAGCTTGAAAATTAATGATTTTCTTATTAAGATTCATTTTATCTTTCACAGAGCTTTGACTATATAATTTTATTCTTCATAAGATTTGGTAGACTTGATGGATTAAAGATCATATATACCTCCTTGAGAAAACTCAAATTTCTTCACTGATATCCTAAGAGCATTTACTTCTCCTTCATTGATGGAATATACCTTCAACACCTTATAAAGCATATAAAAAACTTAGAGCATCTGCATCTTGTTCACATCTGATTAACATGCACTTGACACTATATTATTGAAATGTCAATCAACCCATGGACCATTTCTTCTTGAAAGGTATCAAAACCTTTGTACAATCATGAAAAGTACACATAAAATTTTCATAGCTAGCACAATCAATTAAGAATCAAACATACATGGTTGCAAACCATGACAAACCTTTTGAAGTTCACTCTTTTCATTATTCTATGCTTGAAGACTAAGAAGGATATCATCACAAACCACTATAACACACTAGATCAGAGCTAAATGAATTTATTGAGAACATTATTAATAAAATATACAAATATATGATCTCAAGCCACATTGTTACAACCTTACAACTCTTTTGAAGAATTCTCATAGCCTCTATACAGACTAAACATGCACACAAACCTTATGAGGAGATAAACAAACATACCTTTTAGTTATTCACACATTTACAACATTGTGAAGGCTTTGATCAACAACTATAGATGGTAATGCACCTTCAAGAACACACCATGCTTCCTTCAAATGATAAATTCATTTTAGAATCCTAGAGAAGAGATACACTGCTTATTGGGTCACTAAACTATAACATGGTCATCAAAAGATCTCAAATACTAAATCTTATCTTTTTCTACCTTTGATATTCTCTCATTCTTCTTAGATGCGCTTTAGGTGTGATAATTTCATCTCCTATATCTCCATCTTCTAATTGAATATTTGACAAACATACATGATGCAACTCATTCAATTTCTCTCTCTCTGTTAGGGATAAAGGTACTTCATGAATTACATTAGGCTTGTCTTCTTCCTTTTTAGATCTATCAAAACTTTTTGATATCTTTCTTGAACCGGGATCTCCTATGACTGTTTTTGATTCCTTCTCCTTTATACCATTTACACATATTGTCTTCTTATCATGTTTTTCCTCTTAAGACATAGAATCCATTTCCTTGACCTTGTATTTATGCTCCACATCCTTATTTTTAGTGATTGTCTCAGACATGACTGACTTAGAATCACTCTTAGGATTAGTAGATTCATTTTGAATACCTTCTTATCTTTCCCTCTTAATGCTTGAAACTTCTTGATGTACCTAGGATATGTTGGAAGCACAATGGACTGAGAAAGCGGGGGGGAAGGGGGGTGAATCATTCCTTATAAATTAAACTTCAATTTCAGATCACTTACATAAACCACTAATAAATTATCCATTCATTCAATAAACCAAGAGCAAGATAAGTAACACCATAACGCAAGATGTAAGTGGGAAACCTTCAAGGAGAATAAAACCCACTAAAATTTTTTCTAATATTACACACAACAAAAACTCAAGTGAATATCAAACATCACAAAATATCTCTTTAGTGAGGCACAAACCCCACAAGGAGCACCAACCCTTAAACACTTGTTGATATTACACACAACAAGAGACTTGCATGAATATGAAACATCACACAAGATTTTGATGAAGTATGAAAATTAAAAATATGTTGATACCACATCTTATAGTGATCCAAAGATTCAGCTCCAAACTCTTCCAAACCCTTGCTCAAACCCTAGGTCTTCATCTTGCATAATTAGGCTCTTTCTTCACTTCCAAATGCTTAAAAATATTGCACACATGATTTTGATCTTTCTCAACCTATCACACACCTAATATGATCTCAATTCATTCTCACACACAACTGATTTTTTTTCACCTAGGTCGCACTTCTTGCACACACTCAAATAGCTTGCAAAAGTACCCAAAATAATGCTTTTATAAGCTCCTCTTCATTTAAAATTAAAAATCAAAAACATTCCATCCTTTGGCTTGACCCATGTATCATGAAAAATCCCAAATTTTAAATATAACAATCACAAGTGACCCAAGTAGGTTGGCTTATCCAAAAACAACATTTCATGCTCCAAAAATGGTCAAACCCCATGGGCACAAAGATACAAATGCCCTAACATAAAATACATAATTATTCATGACCCATAATTCATCACACATGATTAAAATAACATTTAAAATTTATAAATTATCTTGATTTAACTCAACCAATCATAATATTTCATTTAATGGGCCCGATACTCTTTGTTCGTCTCAAAATTGTTGTTTCTTACACTCTTAAGGACCCTAGAAAATTCATTATGCTAAAAAATAACTTAAAATGAACAAAACCATACCATGTAAAAAATTTATGGAAATTACAGAACCTGTAGAAAAATTATAATCAAGTTATAAGCATTGAAACAATCACCTGCTCAAACCACATCCACTTGTCTTCACCAAATCAACTTGCCCAAAAGTTGTTTTCAAAGATTAGCTTATAAAAACATTTTTGGGAACAATCAAGACCTATAAGTGGATTCATTGTATTAAAAATTATTCCTTATTAATATTCCAGGTGATATAAATCATCACCTAATCCATCTCATACTCACACAAACTAAAAACTTCCAGAAGATCATATCTTGTCCTGCACAGACAAAAAATATTCTTGTCCAACGAACGGCCTAGAAACCATAGAAAAAAATCGGCATCATGATATAAAATATATATATATATATATATATATATATATATATATATATATATGTCCAAAATGGTCAAACCCCATGCGCACAAAGATACAAATGCCCTAACATAAAGTACATAATTTTTCATGACCCATAATTCATCACACATGATTAAAATAACATTTAAAATTTATAAATTATCTCAATTTATCTCAACCAATCATAATATTTCATTTAATGGGCCCGATACTCTTTGTTCATCTCAAAGTTGTTGTTTCTTACACTCTTAAGGACCCTAGAAACTTCATTATGCTAAAAAATCACTTAAAATGAACAAAACCATACCATGTAAAAACTTTATGGAAATTACAAAACCTGTAGAAAAATTATAATCAAGTTATAAGTATTGAAACAATCACCTACTCAAACCACATCCACTTTTGTCTTTACCAAATCAACCTGCATAAAAAGTTGTTTTCAAAGATTAGCTTATAAAAACATTTTTGGGAACAATCAAGACCTATAAGTGGATTCATTGGATAAAAATTAGTCCTTATTCATATTCCAGGTGATATAAATCATCACCTAATCCATCTCATACTCACACAAACTAAAAACTTCCAGCAGATCATATCTTGTCCTGCACAGATAAAAATATTCTTGTCCAACGAATGGCCTAGAAACCATAGAAAAAAATCCTCATCATGAGATAAAACTTATATATATATATATCCTCCTTTCCAATTTTTTTTTTTGAATCATCTCAAATTCCACTTTTATCTCCAGATAGGACCATTTTACTAAGCACTACTTTTTATGGCCTCAAAACTACCCTTTGACCAATCAACCTGAATGGAGCTCATTTGACCATGTAACTACATCAACATGTCCTAAAACCTATTTGGAAATAAATAAAAACTCACATACATCATGCACCATCAATTTAGCATGCAACTCCTTTGGACAACTTTTTCCCAAACCACTCTTCTTTAGAAACTTATCTGTTTGAGTGGGACCCACTCATCACCATGACCTCTACCATACCTTTATGGAAGGATGAAGGAATAATATACATGTTCCAATCATCATCCATACACTAGGAAATAATTTGGTCCACTTAGGAAGAGTTTCTTGCATACCACTTTCAAGCTAGGGTTTCAAACCCATAAACAACTATTTACCTTCTTAACATTCGTTCATAAAAATATGATGATGAAATGGTGAATAATCTTGTCTATCATGCCCACACTAAACATATTGAGATTCATCATCATTATATTTTTCAGTCACTTATGCTAGAAATAGGTGCATCCTGATAGTGTACTACCATACACTACTTCAGATGAAGTTTCAGAATCATATATGTCATGCTCAGTTTCATGATGACACATTCATCAATAGAAACATGTCCCATCACCATATCACTTGATCCAGTTATCAGAATTTAATTACTTGTTTAGTTAAATTAATTTAAGTCACGCATCCATGTAAAATTTTTACATCCATTGAGGCAATCATGACTGTGCTAACTAGACTAGTTAGATGGGAAATTATGCTTCATAACACAACTCAATTCCATGTTGATTGTGACATGCGTAATAAGTTTGATGTAAATTTCCACCTCATTGAATTTGTTTATGACATATTAATTTTTTATCACGCAATGATATCCATCCCATTAATTATTTGATCCTAAGGTCCATATCTTAGTTTTGAATAATAAAACATAATCAAATTCCACAAGTGACTTGTGCACATTTCTTAAGCATTGAGTTGACCAGGGCAAAAAAATCCTTTGATTACGTAGTCCCTAATTATTAAATTACAACCCTATCATTATATTTTCCTAAGTACACAAATGTAAAACTCATCACTAAATGCACACAATCATAAACATCCATAAGGTTTACATACTTAGGTATAACTATTAAACTTCCTCAATACAGTTCATATATTGAATGGTATAATTATATTTTACATTAACTTTCATACTTCACTGATTTAAATACCTCGCATTTAAATCTATATGCCTTCAATGATTTAAATGCACAACTAACATTTAAATCCATCATAATATAATTACAATTCTTCAGATAACAAATCAATAAAAAGGGTGGTACATGGAAAACTACCTGAAATTATCCCCCTTTTTACATTAATGACAAAGGCATACTTGTATCTATCGACACTAAAATTTTCCTCTGTAATTTCTATTTCATTAATGTATGTATTAAGAATAGGATGTTGTTAAGTGTAATTAGTAGTAGCGTCGATAGAAGATAATGGCACCATCGATGCAGGTGCCGCCAATAATGTAGAGTACAATAACATCAAAGTACAATAGGAATGTTGTAAAAAGTAAATATTTGTCGTAAGTGGTCCGAATGTTAAAATGTCAAAGTTGGGGTAAGTAGAGAAGTAGGGTCTACATGATTAGGAATTAGAAATATTATATTTGTAATAAGGACAAGGAGTGAGGTCATAAATATTTTGTGTATTTTATTTGTAAAAAGTCTAAAAATGTGGAACCCATGTGAAATGATAAGGTTTATCTTATCTTAAAAGATAAGCTTACATGTACAGATAAGAGTTAAGGTATGGAATATGATTCGTCAGAGTGGATTTCTTATCCTATCTTAGAGATAAGATGGATAAGCCTGGAAGTTCTATAAATAAAGAGGCCACCCCCCTCATTTAGCATAGAAGGAAGTAGTGAGAAATATTGTATGAAGTATGTAAAGGAAGCCATCAGTTTAAAGGTGTGTTGAAGAAGCCATTAAGGGGTGTAATTGTAAAGTTTCTCCCATAGTATTGGTGGAAGGCAAGTGAAGTCAATAACACTTGAAGTACCTCATGGGTGAGATTGTAAAAATTTCATGTTAATATTATAATTTACTTTGATATTTCAGATTTGTCATCATTCCGTCTTATCATAGTCGATGGTATTCTTGTGTTATGTTTGTTGTTTTGTTTCCAGATTACATCCACCAAACTAAAGGCTGTGCATTAGTAAATAATCATAGCATGAGGAGTTCCCGGTGAAGAATTATCATAGTGCCGGATTGGTGATGACATTTTGGTTCCGTTGCCGGGACCATTCCTCGTTGGTGGATTTTCTGGAGAGATATTCCCACTTAGTCAAAAATCAATTGGAGGGTAACCTTATTTTTACTGTGCATAGTAGTTACCATGGTAAAGTCATTTTTACCATGAATAGTAGTTACCATGGTAAAGTCATTTTTGCTGTGAATAGTATTTATCACAGTAAAGTCACTTTTTACCATGAATAGTATTTACCGCAGTAACTTCACTTTTTACTGTGAATAGTGTTTACCACGGATGAAAGTCGGTTTTTATCGCATAAGTTCAAGTTTTACCATAGTTACCGTGGTCATTTCTATTTTACTGTAGAAAGGTGTAAAGTCACTTTCTATTACAGTGATTCCAATTATTTGTGCACATAAGTCTTGTTGATTGTACTTGTGGGTTGGTATTTTACGGTGGTTACTTTTGAAAATGGGGAAGATTCCTGTTTTTTCAGCCCAATCTAATGAAGATGCTTCCTCTTTCATTCAAGAGTTTAAATGATCTTGTATTTTTAATGGTCTTATAAGAAGGGAACAATGGACTGAATTTTTCCTACCTTTTTGGATGGTTCACCCTTAGGTGGTTTTCAAACACTAGGTGATAATGTGAAAAACTCATGGGATTTATTAACCGAAAGTTTTCTTGAAGAATTTGGTGAACAACAAAGATATGTCAGATCTCATGATCGATATCACATAGCTAACCCAAGGAGAGAAGGAGAAGATAAGGGATTATCATGCTCGTGTTCTGAGCTAAGGAGGAAGCTCGATGCCCAGATCCGGAAGGAAGGATTAGCGGATGGGTTGATGAATGGCGTGGATAATCTCCTATGTAAGCACTTCATTCTTGGGATGAAGCTAGAGATCAGAAAACGAGTGAAGTATGACCGCCCAGCTACCATTGAACAAGCAAAGGATATTGCAAGAAGGCAAGGCGAAGAAAGCATGGAAGAGGAGCCCAAAGAAATTTTGCTAAAGTAGAGCCTACACCAAAGACCTTTGGTCCGTAAATCCACAACCACTCCCGGTGAGCACAAATATTTCTCCTAGTACATCTACTGAGTATGAAGATCTACTCAAAAAGATGGGTCATTTAACTATTAATCTTCTTCAAGGAAAAGAATTTAGTTCTCAGGGAGGAGATAGAGGTCCAAAAGAAATATTTACGAAGTTGTATGCCATGGTTGTTATAAAAAGGGTCATTATAAGTATAATTGTCTAGATAGAGCTTCTACATCTGGTAAAGGAGATAATGATAAAGGAAAAGCACCTGTGAATTCTTTTGATGTAGTAGATAAGAGCAAAAATAATGAAGTAGATGTGTTTGTAACAAAAATAAAGAAAGAAAAAGATAATCAAGATGGAAATGATCCTAAGAAGATGAAAGGAGAAACTAGTAAGAAACATAGGAGAAGAAAGTTGGGTGTGCAGGATTTTCTGATTTCACAGGGGCAAGGACCATACTCCATCTTGGAAGATCTGTCCAAAAGGCCTGCAAATATTACATATGGTCAACTCTTGGCTATGTCTTCTGAGAAGAGGCGGGAGCTACGAAGTGGACTCAATGCTCGACGAAGGAAGGAGGTTGAGGTCCTTGTTTTGGAGGCAGAGGCGGATCCCTATGCTCCACAAGCTGAGGTATTATGTAATGGTATTTCAATTCATGATGTCTTAGTTGATGGAGGTGCTGCAGTTAATGTAATGACCGAGTCTGTAATGAATATGTTGGGTTTAAAAATTGATCACCCTTCAACACTTATGTTAAGGTCATTAAATAAAGGAAAAACTAAACCAGAAGGTGTAGTTTCAAATGTGGCAATATCTGTTATGGGTGTTGTATGTGTGGTAGACTTTCAGGTGATGAAAAATGGTACTGTTGTGTACCCAATGTTACTGGGAAGACCATGGCTAAGGAGAGTTCATGCAAGAAACTACTGGAATGAAGGCTTCATGACACTTGGACGTGGTAGAGAGAGGGTGAAGATAAATGTGATCCCTCGACATCATAAGGCAGAACCTGTGGATTCAAGTGATGAAACTGATGATTGGACATCCTCTGATTACTCTAGTACCAGTGAAGTGGACACTGAAGATGAAGAAAGTGAGGTTGATGTTTCAGTCATGGATATCCTTCCAGTCACACCGACTCATGACCCCATAAAATTATCTGAAGAAGAAGTTGATGATCGTCTCCAAAAAATAAAGATTGGTGATGTTGTGATGGAGAGTGAGAAGGAATCCTACCTCCAGCTCTTTCGAAGGTACATACACATATTCAATTTTGATTACAAGGAACTCCGTCAATTAAGTTGGGTAGAACATTCTATTGAGTTGGTAGATGGTGCTAAGCCCATAAAGAAAATGCCATATAGAATGAATCCTAATTTTTCCAAGACTGTAAAAGAAGAAATAGATAAGTGTTTAGCTCGAAATGTTTCAAGAGAGAGAGAGAGATCAGGTTGATTGCGAAGAACTCCTTTTTGTCTTGGAAGGACTACTCCGCAAATAAGAACACAAGACCACAATATTTTGATTAGACAATAAATGAGGAAACTGCCTTGGGCCCAGAAATATAAAACTTCCTTTCAAGGTGGTCAGTTCCCTACTAATATGAATTAACACCAAAGATTGTAAAATATTAATTAAATTGCTTCGTTGAAACAGGTAGGGGGAAAGGCTGCTTTCTGGTTTTGAGTCACAATAACCGATACCGGTTACTGATAACCGATATCGGTAGGGTTTAGGATCTGTAGGTTGGTTGTGTTGTGGGGTGGTTGTGTTGTAGGGTAGCTGTGTTGTTTGTAAGGCTAGTATATGAGTGATATTAGGTAATGAGGTGATGAGGGGTAAATGAATGATAGTTAGATGTAATGTGTTGCTGGGTAGTGGATCTAGGAATGGATTTATGAGGACTGTGATTCAAAAGTCTAAGAAATGTTATTAAAGTGGACATGCAAGATATAACTTACTGGTTATTGATGAAGATGCAGGTCCAAGAACTCTGATGACAAAGGCAGAACTCAGGTAGGATGGCCTGACAATTAGAAGATGAGGATATCTCCCTCCCGATGATCAGCTGAGTATCACAGGACTCTGGCTATTCAGTTGCAGCCTTGGGCTTGGTCTCCTTCACTGCAAACTCTTCTGGTTTCTTCACTCGTCTCTGCTCGGCCAAATGAAGATTTTGATTCTCTTTGTTGCTTCTGATCATCCCTCTTGATCCAAAAATCCTTCCCCCCTTGTTTCTGGTTAGGGGAGCCCATTTACAGGGAACCGATGGCGGTTACGTAACCGACGGCGGTCGAGTAGGAACCGGTATCGGTTAGGAAAAAGTGGGCTATTTTTAGTAAAATAGCCAACTTTCCCTGCTTTTCTCCCGAGGGATTAGTTGCGGGCTTGGTCAAGTAGCTACAAGGTCGGTTTTGGGTGCGAGTAAGGAGGCATTAGTTATGGGTGTGGATGTAGACCAAGTCATAGGTCTTAATTAGGTTAGTTTAGGGTTAGGGCTAGGTCATGATGAGGTGGCAAGGTGAGGTGGCAGGGTTGAAGATGTGGATTTATTAATTATAAGATAATTAATAAATAATTGTGTAAGGTTTAGGTGATGAGGTTAGGTTGCGAAATGGGATGCGGGTCACAAGGGGTCGTAAGACACAAATTTGGTGTCTACATTAGCCCCTTATTGTCGTGTAGCTTGTTTTGTAAAGCTGCACGGACAATAATATGAAGTGGTTTCTCATGTTAAGGGTATAGGTAATCCCCCTCAAATCTATCACAGATTGAGAGAACGTGAAATCAGGGATAGGGTTGATAAAGGATAAATGGTGTAGAGATGATGGGGAGATGGTGGGGATAGGTCCAAGGAAGCAAGCGCGCACGTTGAAATGCAGTAGTGCGATCAGGGTACATGATTTGAAGAGCAAACCAACAATGCATAGGCAAAGGTCGATAGTTTATCCAAACAAGGGTGATATAATCCTGGTATCCAAGGCATATGAAGTAGCTCCAGGGGATATAACGGGTAAGGTATAGGAACGTTTAGGCATGTTCGGCAAGACAAATGGTTGGTTTGGTTGAGATAAACATCACGGTCTAGGTCTAGGCAAAATTGGTCAACAGATCAAGTCAAGTACCGTAATCATGCTAAAGCACGAACAGGTGAGCTACAGGATGGGTGGATAAAATTGTATGTTGTTGATGTTGGGCTCATTTTTGCGCAAAAGTGTATGTTGTTGATGTTGGGTGAGTTATCGAATTGGAGTGCGGTCTTGGGTCGGACCAAATGGTTGGAGTTGCGGCCTTGGGTCAAGCCAAATGGTTGGGGTGAGGCCTTGGGTCGGGCCAAATGGTTAGGGTGAGGCCTTGGGTTGGGCCAGATGGTTAGGGTGAGGCCTTGGGTCGGGCCAAGTTGTTGGGTTGCGGCCGTGGGTCGGGCCGGAGTGGGTAGGTTGCGGCCTTGGGTCGGGCCAAATGGTTGGGTTGCGGCCTTGGGTCGGGCCAAATTGGTTGGTTGCGGCCTTGGGTCGGGCCAAATGGTTGGGGTGAGGCCTTGGGTCGGGCCGGATGGTTGGTGGCGAGTCACGAGGCGGAGGGACTAGAGGCGAGATACCTCCATGCGAGGGAGCGTATCCACATGTTACGGTTGCGAGATTGGCGAGATAAAAATGGCGAAACCAATAGCCGTGGTACCTTTGAGGATGGAGAGGCCGGCGAGAGGCGCGACGATCACGATCATCACGTTCGGGATGAGGCGTGAGGGTCTAAGTAAATGTTATCGAGGTATAAGAATAAATAAGGATGCCGACTGGTGTGATGATAGAGAAGATGTATTTCTTTAACATCTAAATAAAACTGGATATGTATGTTGATTTGAGTTATGATAATAATAAGAATTTTTGTGTTTTGATATTTGTGTTTCGATAAAGAGGAATGTGATTAAATAGAAATACACAAAAATATTTATATTTACCACACATGACAGGTTATGGTAAGGGATGGTCGAGCTAACCTTGGGAGACCCCATGTCTCCAAAGTGCTGCCTACATAGCCCATTGCACAAAGCAAGGAGGGGCCTCGGACGATGTAGTTCCCTTAGGACCAGGGAGAGGTGAATTCAAGAAATTTAGGTATGGTTAGGCAATGTTGGTTGGTAAAAATATTGGTATTGGTAGGATAATGTTGTTGGTGTTGGTAAGGTTTTGGCAATGTTGGTATAGGTATAGGTGAAGCGAAAAAGTTAGCCTACCCAAGTGGTAGGTAACCATGTCCCGATTAAGGTCAACACACAATCCTAGATTGGAGTGAAAGAGGAAAAAGTGTCATGTAGGAAGAGCTAAACAAACCACATAATAACGTAGAAAGAGCTTGAACCCCTTAGGTACCGTGCATAGACGATGAGTCAATAGGTGAAAAGAGTTGTATGATCACAAAATATCAGGTGTACGTCACGTCCCTTGAGTGTAAACAGATAATGAGGTGGATGGTATAGCGGAGGTACGGAGAACTTTGTTATAAAGTGAGTGTTTTGACGAAAGAGAACCTGACCTAAATAGACAAGTCCATGACTCAAAAGTTCTTTTGAATGTGGCTTTATTTTACTGAATATAGACTGATCGATGTGGGAAGTCTATAAGGGATATTGATTGTATTATTCTTGAGGTCTTCATGAAGCTGATCAATGCGAGAAGCTTCTGATAAAAGGCTGACTGTGTATAGCTGTCCTTCAAGGGAGCAGTCTATTTATAGTAGCAGATGCGGAATTTGTGTATAGCTGTCCTTCGAGGGAGCAGTCTATATATAATAGCAGCAAGAATTTTGGCATATAGCTGTCCTTCAAGGGAGCATTCTATGTATAATTTAGAGAGCTAGATGTCCTTTTGGCGTAGATCATCTAGTTTGGTAGGAAGTTTGACTCAAGAAAATCCCATAAGAATTTGTTATTTTAATACTTTGAAGTCATGGACTAGACTAAAAAGGGGAAGGCATCGTTAAGGGGAGGTGAGAATCAAACTATGTGAGCTTGATTTTATTTTGAGATGTAGGAAACAATGTGTATGTGGAGGTAAATGAGCTCAAGGGACGAGTAGTAAGTAGATAAGAAGTGATATAACACTAAATTCAACAGTAGAAAGGTCGAAGATGCAAGGCATTAAGAGGTTCAAGCTCAGGTTTACCATTAAGCGAAGCTAAACGATAAGTGCCTGATCCATAAGTGTGAGTGATTATGTAAGGCCCAATCCAATTGGGAGCAAATTTTCCACGTTTGCTCTTTTCTAGTTTGGTTACATGTTGATTCTCTTTGAGGACAAGATCACCAACCTTAAAGGTACGCTCATGAAGTCGCTTATCATAAGCACGCTTGATGCGTTTTTGATAGATTTGAAGGTGATTAAGAGCTGTAAGATGACGTTCGTCAAGAAGTTCCAATTGGGCTAACCGCTCTTGGTGGAAATCATCGTTGGTGAGAATATCCTGAAGAGATATTCTAAGGGATGGTATTTGTATTTCGAGAGGCAAGATAGCCTCGGTACCATATACCAAAGAAAAAGGTGTGGCATTAGTGGAGGTACGAATACTAGTACGATAAGCCCAAAGGGCAAAGGGGATGTGATCGTGCCAATTTCTTCCGGACTCATTGACAACTTTCATGAGGATTTTGGTTAGTGTTTTATTAGAGGATTCGGCTTGTCCATTCGCTTGTGGATAGTAGGGTGATGAGAAGCTAAGTTTGATACCAAAGTTGTCGCAAAGGTCTTGCAACAACTTATTTTTGAAAGATTTTCCATTATCTGTTATCAGGCGATGAGGAACACCAAAACGACAGATAATGTGGTGGTTAATGAACTCTACAATTTTTTCTTTTTTAGTTGAAATGAGTGGAATAGCCTCCACCCATTTTGTGTAATATTCGGTTGCTGTGATTATCCATCGGTGACGTTGCGAAGAGGATGGATGAATCTCACCAATAAGGTCTAAACCCCATTGTGAGAAGGGCAAAAGATCTCATGCGACCTGTAGCGGATGGTTGGGAGTATGTTGAAGGTTGGCATGTTGTTGACACATGACACAACGCTTAACATATTCGTAGCAATCGTTATTGAGAGTAGGCCAATAATAACCTAGGCGAAGGATTCGTTTGGCCACGGCAAGGCCGCTAAAATGTCCACCACAAATACCGTCATGGACCTATTGGATGGTATGGGTGACCTTCGCGCCGGTGAGACATCGAAGGAGGATGCCATCAAAGCCACGTTTATAAAGGAGTCCCCCCATAACGACATAACGAGAAACGCGTTTAAGAAACATGCGCGTTTTCGCAATAGTAAGGTCAGATGGGAGAATAGAGGTTGTAAGGTAGTCGTGAAATTGGTGATACCAAGTATCTTGCGAATTAGCAGACACATTATTTATCATACAAACAACCGGGGTTGAGTAAGATGGGGAAAAGAGTTGTTGGACCAAGACGAAAATGTCAGAGTCAGTTGATGAAGCTGGAATTTGCGAGGCTAAGCAAGCCATAGTATCCGCAAATTTTTTAGTGGAGCGGGGAATGGTTTGGATAGAATAGTGAGAAAATAAGGCTAGAAGTGAATCCACGTAATGTTTATACTTTTGAAGCTCCTCATTTTTGCATTGGTAGATGCCCATAACTTGATTGACTACCAATTGAGAGTCGCCGAAAATATTGATAGATTTGACACCTAAGTGTAACGCAACTTGGAGACCCAGAATAAGGGCCTCGTATTCCGCTGTATTATTAGTGTAGGGGAAATCGAGTCGGAATGAAAGAGGCATAGGCTCAGCGTCGAGAGGAATGAGAACAATGCCGGCTCCTCCGCCGCGGTGGCATTTGGATCCATCGAAGAAGAGGGTCATTGGATATGACTCTTCCCTGAGTGAAAGAGTGGCGATGAGTTCGTCGGGGAATGTAAAATTGGTAAATTGTTCCCCAGGTAAAGGGGCTTCTGCAAGTTGGTCTGCGATGGTTTGTCCTTTGATCGATTTCTGGTGGAAAACTCAAGGTCGAGGTCGGTGAGGAGCATGAGCCATCGGGCAATGCGTTGGTTTAGATGAGGTTTGGCATACATGTAATGGATGGGGTCCGTGTTGGTGATGATGAAAGTTTTGTGATTCAGGAGGTAGTGTCGGAGTTTGGTGGCCACGAATGATAAGGCTAGGCACAACTTTTCTACATGTGTATTCCTAGTCTCATAGTCCACCAAAGTATGACTTATATAATAAACGGCTTGTTCTCGATTCTCGGAGTCACGATGTGCAAGCATGGACCCTACGGCGTGGTTAGTGGCGGAAAGGTAAAGGTAGAAAGGGCGGTCGTCTTGAGGTGGGATAAGCACGGGTGGCTGCAAGAGATAAGTTTTGAGAGCTTCAAAGGCTTGGTGGCACTCTTCGCTCCATTGAAAATCAATGTCCTTTTTAAGGAGGTGATGGAAAGGTTGACATCGATCCGAGAGTTGGGAGATGAAACGTCGGATAGATTGGAGCTTACCTTGTAAGCTACGCAATTGTTTGAGATTAGTAGGTGGGGGCATTTCTAGAATAGCTTTGACTTTAGATGGGTCGACCTCAATGCCACGCAAAGAGACGATAAAGCCAAGAAGTTTTCCCGAAAGGACACCAAAGACACATTTCTTTGGTTGAAGACGGACATAATATTGTAACAGGCGATCAAAAATAATGGTTAAAACATCGAGATGTTCACTACGATGTTTAGACTTGCCAAGAAGATCATCAACGTAATCTTCAAGGATAGTGTGCATAATGTCATGAAAAATGTAGGTCATAGCCCGCTAATAGGTCACCCTAGCATTCTTAAGGCCAAATGGCATTACACGATAACAGAAGGTTCCCCAAGGAGTTATGAAGGCAGTTTTATGTTGATCGGCAGGGGCAACCAAAATTTGATTGTATCCCGAAAAGCCATCCATGAGAGAGAGCATCTCATGGCCTGCAGTGAGATCAACAAGTTGGTCAATACTAGGTAGGGGGAAGTCATCTTTGGGGCAAGCGAGGTTAAGATCCCGGAAATCCGTGCATATCCGAAGTCCCCCCGTCGCTTTAGTGACAGGTACGATGTTAGAAATCCATTGAGGATAGTCAATAGGCAGGATGAAGGAAACAGAAAGGAGTCATTGAAGCTCTTCTTTGACCAAGAGGGCGATGCATGGATGCATTTTCTCAGTTTCTGTTTAATTGGTTTGGAATCGGGTTTCAGGGTAATGTTATGGACAGCAATGTCAGGATCGATTCCTGGCATGTCAGCGTAAGACCAAGCGAAAGCTTGGGTGCGAGCACGGAGGAAGGTAGTAAAGGTGACTTGTTCTGATGCGTTAAGGGATTGTCCAATCTTCACGATGTGAGGATCCTCCTCTGTGTGGATGTTGATTTCTATAGTAGACTCGTTCAGCATGGTTTGAGTTTCAGATGGTAAGGCACGTTGAATATAAGAGTCATCCGCGCCAAGGTAAGTGAGGATGGAGTCATCATCCTGGCACTCAACAACATTAATTGAAGGCGAATCCTCTTCAATCATATCTGGATATAGAAGGGGGATAGAAGAGGGGTCCTCATTATCGCATTGATAAGTGAGAGGACCTAAGAAGATAGCATTTATGAAGAAAAAAAAGTTAGGAGGGATAGATTCAGGATCTATCGACTCTGTGGGTGACGAAGGTAAAATGGGTGATGATGGTTCGGTAGGGGTGACGTCAGCCTCTTCCAGAAGACAACTGATACGAGGTTCCTTCGGTGTAAGTGTTCCAAAAAATCCAAGACCACTACGATCATTGTGCTTGCGTGTAGTTACGGGAATGATTGTGTGTCGGCCTTGTTCATAAAGACCGAAACCGAAGCCCTTCCAAGCGCAGCGTGTCAGGAAGGCAAGGGCAAAACGATTTGTCAGGTATTGGAAATCGGATTGGAAGGGGACCACACCAAAAGGCGGTTCAGGGTAACGGAAGATGCGTCGACACCCCCATATGTTAGGTTGGTGCGGCAATGAGGTGGTCCGTAGGGGATTACTTCCCCCACACGACGGTCATAGGTAGGATGTGCATGTAATTGTCCGTACTCTGTGGAGTATGGAAAGAACTAACGTTATATAGGCCATACTCCCCCAGCGTAAGGCGTTGAAAAACATCTACTAAGGGGTCCGCGGTTGGGATGTTAACTACGGGAAGGGAAGTGGTTTTTGCAATGGTGGTTTCATTGGCTGAAGGCGTAGGTGCGGTTGATGTGGATGGTTGAGGCATGGTTGAAGTGGATGGTTGGGTTGGATGAATAGGTGTCGTGATTGGTACAAGCACATCATTAGGGCGATATAACATATTGCAGGTTTTGAAGGGGGGAGGATCAGCTTTTACGGTGTAGGACTTCCCCTCGTACTCAAATTTTATACATCTATGTAAGGTGGAGGGAACGCATCCCATAGCCCGGATCCAGGGGCGGCCTAACAACATGTTATATTGGAACTCTCCCTCAAGGACATAGAAGAGTTCAGGTAAAGTACGTGGTCCTACACGAATGTTAAGGATCACGGTGCCTAAGGTAGAGGTAATAGCATCATTGAATGACCGCAACATGATGGGGTTGGCACACATGTAGCTAGAAGGGATATTCATTTGTTGGAAGGCTTTTGAAGAGATGATGTTTAGGCTAGCGCCCCCGTCAATCATAACACGACGTACCCGAATGTCCCGGACGTAAGCTGAGATGAAAAGGGCAGGGTCAGGATCTTCTGTACCAAAGTCAACAATTTCATCTTCGGAGAAACTGACTGCCGCAGCTTGTTGTACAGAGACATAGAAGTGGTTGGGGCAGTGGGTTGTTTGGTGAGAGAAGCAACGTGATTGGGTGTTAGAATGGAGGCAACAGGCAGGGTTTCATTAGGTAAGACCTCGATCCCTTGAAGAATTTCAACGAGAGCTTGTCGATGAGATTCAGAAGTCTGAATGAGATCATATAGTGTCATTTTTACGGGTGATTGGTGAAGCTGTTTGATCATGGCTCGATGGGCAACTCCATTAGAGATGGGGTAAGCGGGTCCACGAATAACCACTTTGGGTGGTGGTGCAATCGGGATGGTGGATGGAGAAGGAGAGAGAGCCACAGTGTGCTTTCTTTCGCTTTTTCATTGTTTTCTACGCTCGAGTAAAGCAACACTAATCATATTAATCTCGTGGACCTGAGATGAGGAAGATGGTAGAGATGAATCATGGGCTTCAAGAGGTGGGGTTGTAATAATGATAGATCTTGGTGAGGCGGGGACAGATGGTATAGGAGAGGGAATTGAAGCTAAAGGTCTCTCCCTTCGTAAGTTGTCTTTCTTAACCTTTCTATCTGAGAGAGGTGACTGACGAAGGATGGTTTTTAAAGCTTTGCATCCCTCCACATCATGTCCTGGTGTGCGGTGATAAGCGCAGATTTTAGACTCATCATAACCTATAGGCCGAGGTTTAGACGGGTCATAAGGTCTAAGTGGGGGTAGGGAAATGGTCGCATTCTCCACCAACATAGCAAGGATTTTGGCGTAAGATCCTTTGAGTGGGTCAAAATCGGAGGAGGATGAGGGTATTGATTGTCCGGGTTTTGGTAATGTTTGGGTATGGTTGGTTCGTACGGGTGGTGGTTTAGCCAAGGGGTGTTGACACGTGGTTTTCACTAAACGTGGTTTCTTTGGCGCAGGAGCTACGTTCAGCTGGTTAGATGATGAGGCTACAGATGACGTGGTAGCGGGACACAACCATGGAGAAAGGGGAGCGATAGAGAATAAATCTTTTGATAATGGAGTTTGTTTAGGGTTGATGGGTGGACCGGATGCGAGGGGTAACAATGTTGATATACCCTTTGATCTCTGTATGGGTGCAGAAGGCGTAGGTCGTTTTAAAGAAAACGCAGGAGGTATGATATATTGATGCAAGGTGGAGGGATGAGGTCCCAATATGGAAGGTAGGTGTGACGATGATGGTTTTGATTGTGATAGAGGCATGGATTGAGTTTGTCTCCTAAGTGGCGGGGCGGCTTTATTTTTGGATAAATCTAGTCGCTTAGGTGGGTGTGTTAGACTGGATATTGGTGAGGTTCCAAGTGTAGGGGAAGATTTGGTTAGGCTAATAGAGGTGGATGAGGTACTTGGTAGAGATGCGGGTGGTGGAGATGAGGATATAGGCATTTTGAGTTTCTGTAAACACTTCGGGTATATGGTAGAGGTGTCTGGATCAGTCATCTGCATTTGAGTAGAATAGGGGATACTCAAATGTTCCCATAGGACTCGTCTATCTTCTGGAGAATGACAGTCTTCAGGTGTGAATTGGAACTTTTGTATGGAAGAAAGGTGGGTTGTGATTCTAGTCCATTGTGGGTGTGATACAGGAGGTAGACGAGGCACTGTATCAATAGGTGTTAAGAGATCAACCGGTCGCTGAAAATATTTAGGCGATGAAGGACTAATAGGTAGGAGGGCATGTTTGAGAGGATCCGTCATGGTTAAAGAATTTGGCGATGTTGGTACAAGAGATTTCTCATCTAAGGATGACAAAAGGAGTGGCGAGCCTTCCTCTTGTGCAGCAAGAGCGGTAGAAGGGGACGTTTGGGAAATAGATAGGTTAGATAACATCCACTCACAATCTTGTAGGGATGTGGTGTAAGAAGACTCATCTATGAGAAGAGAAGTCTGGTAGTTAACTCCTTTATGGGTAAAGGAATGATTTCACTTTGGCTTGATGGTGGTGAAGGAGGTTCGGGCCCCTGTGTCAGTGAAGAGGCTTGATTCAAAATTTTCTCGATAGAGGCTTTTGGCTGGGAGTCGAAGACTGCATGGATCTCATGAACACTCTCCTCGGCTAAGATATCCTGGTTTATGTTACTGTTGGAAGAGTGATTCGGGAATGGTTTGTTGAAGATTTTCAAATTTCGGTTGGCAGGGGCATTAGGATTATCGAGGGTTATATCCCCTGCATCAACCATTTCCTGCACTATGTTTTTCAACATCTTGCAGTTTTCATGACTATGTCCTTTTACGTGGTGAAAGTTACAGAAGTCATTTTCTTTGTACCAGGAAGGTATAGCGCGGGTGGAGTCAAACCCGGAGTGAGGTTTAACAGGAGGCAAGGTGATAGCTCCGGCTTTGAGCAATTTTTCCAAGATGACACCATAAGTTTCTCCCAAGGGAGTGTAATTGATGGGCTCGGCTTTATATTTATAGGTGGTTTTTGGTGGGGTATTAGACGGTGCTTGAGATTTGACCATCACCGCGTGGACAGCTCCTTTTGATTTCGAAGAAGTGGATGTGTGAGGAGTGGTGGTGTTTGGTTTATTGGTGGAATCTGGAGTTCGGAAATTGGGGTTTTTGTTGCGCAACCGCAATTTCTCTTCTTCTAAGGCTCGAATTTCTAATTTCCGAGCCATGGTAAAGGCCTCATCAAATGTGCGGAAAGTTTGAATTTGAAGAGTAGGAGAAATGTGCTTAGCACATGCCCGCGTAAAAAGTTTGATAAGTTCAGTCTGAGGTAAGGCATATGTGAGTTGGTTGATAAGGCCCCGCCATCGTCCGACGAAATCTGCGATAGATTCGTCTTCAAACTGTCGGATGGCATAGAGGTCGGTGATAGATACTTTCTTGGCAATGTTAATGAGAAATGATCCAAGAAAGATTGGGCTAGTTGGTTAAAAGAGAAGATTGAGTGCTTGGGTTAAAGCACTGTACCACTCCAAGGCGGGTCCTGATAAGGACATGGGAAAAGTGCGAGTAGCAAGGCATCATCATGAGCAATCAAATAACAAGCATGTCTAAATGATCGCAGTGTTTTTGAGGATCCTCTTTACTATTAAAACGAGTAAATTTCGGCAATTCCCATTGAGGAGGATATGAATGAAGGGGGACGGAAGGGTGAATAGGTTCCCAACAAACTTGCTCGTATGTCAAGGCGCTACGACTTCCCAAACAAGCCTCCAGATTTTGCATTTTGTCCATCATTTGTTTGATGAAATCCGTGGTTGGATGAGATGATGGTGCGGTTGTGGTAAACGGAGGCAAATTAGGCCAAGGGCCTCCGCTAGACACCGGTGGGGTTAAGTGTTGATAAGGTATGGAGGATGAATATGTTGAGGCGACCGAATAGGGATGTCCTATATAAGATGTCGAGGTCACCGGATATGTGTATGGGAATGAAAAGGTAGGTGGAGCTTGAGAAGGAAAACTCGTGTGGATAGGTGGCTGCGAGCAAGTCAAGAATGGAGCCATCTGCAAGAGAGATGAGGTAGGAGCAGTCGGCGGTAATGATATGTGGGGTCCAAGATTAGCCAAAGGAAAGCCAATCTGTGTCGTATGAACCTCTGAAGCCATCGGATTGGGAGACGGGGCTAAAGATGCAGGAAGCAAGGCGGTGTTATCAGGCAGAGTGGGAGCTAAATGAGCAGCTATACTAATAGGCATGCCAACAAGGAGCTGACCATCGGGCATACGGTCAGGGGCATGAGACAAATAGTATTGTACAGCACTAGGATTAGCATCCAGAATTTGGCAAATTCCTTATCTCCTACAGGAATCTTGGGGATCTCACTGGTGTCTCGTAGGGTTCCCTATAGAATGTGAAGGGGGTGATTCAGGAAAAGACACAGAGCAGGCATGTGAAACCATGGCGGTGGCTTGCTTCCAAGTGATGACAACCATGGACAAGAGTACACAGTAGGGCTTCAATCTATCAGGAACAGAAATAGCCTCAGAATGGTGAAATTGGTAGGTTGCTGGTGTGACAGGAACTGTAAAAGAAAGGAACCGGTATCGGTTTGATGACCGATGTCGGTTAGGATATAGCCGACGTCGGTCAGTTAACCGATGTCGGTTCAATAAGACTGGTATAAGAAAATATAAGAAGCTGCTGATTTGATTTTTAACAATACTTAGTACCTTTATCAATTTGTTCTGAGATGATCACAGAAAACAGAGTATGACAGGGAAAACATAACTGAAAACAAGAAAAATGCACACGCAAATCCAGAGATTAACCCTAGGTTTAATTTTTAATTATTGTGGGCTTATTCCTTTAGACGTAGAATGATGTCGAAATCCTAAACAAAAGACTTAGGGGAAATGTCAAGTTAGTTTTGGCTTATAAGGTTACCTCAATCGGGCGGAGGAATACCATGGAAAAGGGGGATGTTTGAGCTGTTGTGTTAATTGTGAAGTGATTCGGTATGTGTTGTGCAGTGAAAATAAGATTAATTTCCCATCAATACCGTGGATATCACCCCCACGTGTACGACCTGTTACTTAATCTATGTTCACTAGAATTGAAAACAGCAAGCAAGAATGTGATGCACGTGTTTTAAAACCCAAATCGAAAATGATATTCGATGAAGCAAAAGAGATGACTTTCCCTAATGCAAAGATGTAAAAGCAAAGCAAGTTCTTTTACCAAAAAACAACCAAATACCTTGTGAATATCTTTAGAAGAAGAAAACAGCAAGTATGCTCCCTATATGAAAGCAAGCAAGAAAGAAAGAAACCCAAAATGGGTCCCACCGGGCGTGCCAAAATGTTTCACTCGGAATGTTTCAGCTTTTGGGAATAGAATTACTTCTATCCTTTCATTCCTTTTAGAAACAGATAAGGGTTAGGGCTAGGAGGAATACCTGTTGAATGTCGAGATGGTGTGCGCGTACCGTAGAGAGAGAGAGATCAGGTTGATTGCGAAGAACTCCTTTTTGTCTTGGAAGGACTACCTGCAAATAAGAACACAAGACCACAAGATTTTGATTAGACAATAAATGAGGAAACTGCCTTGGGCCCAGGAAATATAAAACTTCCTTTCGAAGGTGGTCAGTTTCCCTAATATGAATTAACACCAAAGACTGTAAAATATCAATTAAATTGCTTCGTTGAAACAGGTAGGGGAAAGGCTGCTTTCTGGTTTTGAGTCACAATAACCGATACCGGTTACTGATAACCGATATCGGTCAGGGTTTAGGATCTGTAGGTTGGTTGTGTTAACTGAGGGGTGGTTGTGTTGTGGGTAGCTGTGTTGTTTGTAAGGCTAGTATATGAGTGATATTAGGTAATGAGGTGATGAGGGTAAATGAATGATAGTTAGATGTAATGTGTTTTGGGTAGTGGATCTAGGAATGGATTTATGAGGACTGTGATTCAAAAGTCTAAAAATGTTATTAAAGTGGACATGCAAGATCTAACTTACTCGTTATTGATGAAGATGCAGGTCCAAGAACTCTCGATGATGAAGGCATAACTCGGGTAGGATGGCTCGACAATCGAGAAGATGAGGATATCTTCCTCCCGATGATCAGCCGAGTATCACAGGACTCGCTATTCGATTGCGAGCTTGGGCTCGATCTCCTTCACTGCAAACTCTTCTCGGTTTCTTCACTCGTCTTAGGGAGCCCATTTACAGAGGAACCGATGGCGGTTACGTAACCGACGAGTAGAACGGCGGTCGAGTAGGCTATTTTTAGTAAAATAGCCAACTTTCCCTGCTTTTCTCCCGAAGGATTAGTTGCGGGCTTGGTCAAGTGACTAGAAGGTCGGTTTTGGGTGCGAGTAAGGAGGCATTAGTTATGAGTCTAAGTCTAGACCAAGTCATAGGTCTTAATTAGGTTAGTTTAGGGTTAGGGCTAGGTCATGATGAGGTGGCAAGGTGAGGTGGCAGGTAAGGTGATGTGGATTTATCAACTACAAGGTAATTAATAAATAGTTGTGTAAGGTTTAGGTGATGAGGTTAGGTTGCGAAATGAGATGCGGGTCACAAGGGGTCGTAAGACACAAATTTGGTGTCTACAATAAGTTGCTTGATGTAGGATTCATATTTCTTTGTGGAGAATTCGAATGGGTTTCTCCCATTGTGATCTCAATAAAAAAAATGGGAAGCTACGCATTTGTGTTGATTACAGAAGCTCAATAAGGCAACAAACAAGGATCATTACCCTCTTCCATTTTCAAATCAAATCTTGACGAAGTAGCTTGCACAGAGTGTTATAGTTTTGCTTTGATGGATATAGTGGATACAACCAAGTCCGTATAGCGGAGAAAGATCAGCTGAAGACCACGTTCACCACTCCTTGGGGAATGTTTTCTTATATAGTTATGCCTTTTGGGTTGTGTAATGCTCCAATAGCATTCCAGGTGTTTGATGAATAGGGTGTTCGAACCCTACATTGGGACCTTCATCGAGTATTTCTGATGATTTTGCATCTATGGGAGCAAGTTGGACCACTGCACTGAGATGGAGACATCATTTCAAAGGTTAGATGAAGCACAAGCCTCAATAAACCCTACAAAGTGTGTCTTTGGATGTTCTAAAGGTGTTTTGTTAGGGCATGTTGTATCCAGAGATGGTATTGGTACTGATCCTGATAAAGTTTCAAAAATCAAAGATTTACCATTTCCTATGAATAGAAGTAAGTTGAGATCATTTTTAGGCCATGTGGGTTACTATAGAAGGTTCATCAATAATTTCTCAAAGATTGCATGACCACTAACCCAGTTCTTGAAGAAGGATGTTACTTATGAACCAGGAAATAAGGCACATGAAGCTTTTGGACAACTGAAGGAAGCCCTGGTGTCTTCACCTATTTTAAAGAATCCAGATTGGAGCAAGCCATTCATTGTGTACACTGATGCCTCAGATGCAGCACTAGGAAGTACTTTGAGCCAAAAGGATGAAAATGGGAATGAACATCCAATTTACTTTGGGAGCGCATACAAATGAGGAGTCTTTGAGGTAAATTATACTATAACCGAAAAGAGAGGCTCACTATCATTTTTACTATAAAAAA
This sequence comes from Taxus wallichiana var. yunnanensis, assembly GCA_018340775.1. Classification (NCBI taxonomy): domain Eukaryota; kingdom Viridiplantae; phylum Streptophyta; class Pinopsida; order Cupressales; family Taxaceae; genus Taxus; species Taxus wallichiana. The sequence continues at coordinate 502,130,376 of CM031241.1, forward strand.
GTTTAGGAATTACTTGCTAGGGAAAAATTTCTAGTTGTAACAGATCATCAAGCTCTAAAATATATTGTAAATAAGCCTAACCCATCAGGGAGGATAGCAAGATGGATAATTTTGCTACAAGAATTTGAATTTGATATTATAGATAGGCCAGAAAGAAGCATGTCAATGCAGATGCACTCTCTTGAGCCTATGATGGTTTAGGATCATCTTGTGATGATGATGATTTCCCCGATGCAACATTGTTATCCCTTGACACAATCTCTAGTGAATACATAGATATTTGGAATTATCTGAATGAATTCAAGTTTCCTGATGGTGCCAATGCAAAGACTAAGAGAAAGATTACTCAAGCCAGTCGTCCATATTCTATTCTACATGGAGTATTATTTCGAATAGGACCTGATGGACAGTACAAGAGGGCAGTTGGACGTGATCAAGGGAAGGAACTACTAGAAGAATTCCATAATGGTACATGTGGAGGGAAATTCTCTGGACAACTTACAAGAAGAAGGATTTTGGATGCAGAGTTATCACCGCCCACTCTTTTTAAAGATTGTTATAATTATTGTAAGACGTGATATTTTCAAACACATGGTAAACCGTAAGACTTCATCAGCTCCATTATGTCCTATTCTTCCACTTGGTCCCTTTGAAAAGTGGGAATAGACATTGTAGGTCAACTTCCAACTACCTCACGCCAAAATAAGTATATTGTAGTTGCACAGCATTATTTAACCAAGTGGGTTGAAGCTAGGCCATTGAAAACAACTTCCATGGATGAGGTGGCAAGGTTCATATATGAACGCATTGTCACCGATTTGGTTTTCCATTAGAAATTGTAATAGATCAAGGAAGCCACTTCATTAATGAGGTAGTAGAAGCCCTAGTCAATAAATTTTCTATTAAGCACAGGAAGGCAACAACATACAAGCCAAGCACAAATGGACAGGTGGAACGAACAAATTTTGTGTTGTGTCAAATTCTAGCAAAAGATGCAGCCTTGCAGGTACATAAATGGGATAAAAGGATTCATGTAGCATTGTGGGCATATAGGGCAACATCAAAGTCAGCAACAGGATACTCCCCATTTCAGTTGGCCTATGGCATTGATCTAGTTCTTCCTATTGAGTTTGATATTCCCACTGTGAGAGTTATGAAAAATGAAAGGATGGATGAAAGTGATTCAATAAAAGAAAGGTTGGTACATATTCATTTCTTTAGAGGAAATGAGGGAAATAGCAAAGGATACAAGCCATAAGAAGAAAATGAAGCAGAAGGAATACTTTGATCAAAAGATCCATTGGTCTCCATTTCATGTGAATGACTTGGTTCTAGTATATGATTCCAGATACAAAAAAGAAGACAGAGAAAATTTCTTCCAAAATGGATGGGGCCCTACAAAATAGTAGTTGTGCATGAAAATGGTATGTACCGACTGGAGGAATTGGATGGCACTCCCATTACGAAATGGGTCAACCACGACAAGTTGAAGATTTTCCAAGCACCAGAATAGTCTACTCCGAGGATGGAGTAGAAGCTAGGAAGGGGGAAGATGTCGACACTAAAATTTTCCTCTGTAATTTCTATTTCATTAATGTATGTATTAGGAATATGATGTTGTTAAGTGTAATTAGTAGTAGCGTCTGATAGAAGATAATGGTGCCGTCGATGCACGTGCCACCAATAATGTAGAGTATAGTAAATCAAAGTATAATAGGAATGTTGTAAAAAGTAAATATTTGTTGTAAGTGGTCCGGTAATGTTAAAATGTCAAAGTTGGGGTAAGTAGAGAAGTAGGGTCTACATGATTAGGAATTAGAAATATTATATTGGTAATAAGGACAAGGAGTGAGGTCATAAATATTTTGTGTATTTTATTTGTAAAAAGTCTAAAAATGTGGAACCCATGTGAAATGATAAGGTTTATCTTATCTTAAAAGATAAGCTTACATGTACAGATAAGAGTTAAGGTATGGAATATGATTCGTCAAAGTGGATTTCTTATCCTATCTTAGAGATAAGACGGATAAGCTGGAAGTTCTATAAATAAAGAGGCCACCCCCTCATTTAGCATAGAAGGAAGTAGTGAGAAATATTGTATGAAGTATGTAAAGAACATATTATTCACATACCTTAGCTTAACAACATTTTATTTTTGTTGGAAACATAAACCAAAGGTCTCAACCTAGCTCAAAACCTTGAAAATTACCTCAAAATATGATTTTTCCTTCTTTTCAAGCATCCAATCACCATGCTCCCCATAAGCCAAGCATCTACAACATCTGATTATGTCAATAAATCATGAAGAAAGCATTATCATACCATATTTGGAGCCAAAACATCATATTCCACCATCTAGGCAAGTAAAATCAACTATTTTCACATTAACCCTTGTTTTTGCCTTCATTGGAGCACTGTAGTAGACCATAGTATGAGCCATACACACTGAGAACATGCCAACAATGTCATAAATGATCATGTCAAACCATCACACCATATTTCTTGACCAAATTCCATCTTGTCTAGGCATATATTAAGCATAACAATGCACTTCCTTTCTCTTCATACTGACTTAAGAACACAAATACCTAATTAGACTTCTCAATGCATTTAAGACCAACTTTGATGCCTTCCCAAGCTTCATAGAACACATGAATTGGTAAACTATTACTCCCCATGGAATTAAGACCAACATATCTAGCCCACACGCACAAATTTGAATGACTCACCTTGTTAGCATGGCTAGAAATCATCTTGACCACTTTTGGTAGGTCTTAAAACTTTCTCAATCTTTAACAGTCATAATTGACTGAGATCATATATACAAAGGAAAAAATTTGACAATGCATAGTGTAGGTCTTAACACATGCATCTATTGCCTTGAGAACTCTATGTCACCATCTAGAAGCATACTCCCAAGATCCCCCTATCATGAAGAGCTTATAAACACTTGAGAAACATTTTCACACCTTTAGGAACACCTTTTTAAGATGACAACATCTCAACTATTAATTATCCACTGATCTAGGTATCAATTTGTCAAGAAGATGTCTCCTTAGCACAATATATCACCTATAAGAGTAACTTTTCTTATTACAGTGGCACTGAGATCCTAAATAAATCGAATCATCACCTAGCCAAGCTCTCTCTCAAGACATCTTAGCACACATCAATCTACCATGCAAGCCTTGTATCCCACTGCTTTGAAAAAATCCATCCTGCAGAGATCTTTCTCTCTTATATTTGCTCTTAATCTTGAAAGATGAGTTATCAAGAACATGCTTCTTCAATACATAAGTTTGAACCCTCAACAAGTAACATATTTTCCTCTATCATAAATAAGTAGCTCTTAACATCCATTGCATGAATCCAATAGCAGTGATATGTGACAATTTTTGTATGATCCTCAAAACTATATCAAACCTATCTTTTCCTTCAATCTGATGCTATGGAACTCTGTTTTGGCTTCTTTTAGTCTTTTATGGATCCTCTCATGCTTGTAGCTTGATAATTTGTATGACTTACAACCTACAATCCCATAACAAACTCATTCATCTAGAAACCTACAAAATCATTAATATCCTCCTTCACAGACAACTAGAGGTGCATCAACATCCTTTCTTAGGAACAATTGAGGTTTTAAGGACTTAACCATCACACTGACCCTGTACCTCGACTTTGAGAAGTATTTCTCATAGTGAGCTTGACTGAACCACTTGTACATTCAATCTCAAGAGCATATATTCAATCCTCTTTTTCAGATCACCTAAAACACTTAGTTACACCTGTAACTTCTCTTTTGATGCCGAAAACATTCACCAAAGATCTTGACTATGTCACATATTCTTGTAATCTACACGCAAGTTCATACCTTGCAAAATTCTTCCTAATTATGTTTTTTTACCATAAAACCATTGGAAAAAATATACTACTATCATGGAGCATTCATGTGACACCTCACAATACCCTACCGACTTGTATCAACCCATTCTAGCATTCTGAGACTTATCAACAAGTCCACTTGATCACTCTTTTGCTTTGTACTCAACTAAAATTCTTCAAAAACAACATGAACATACCTATATACATGACCTTGAGACTCTTACTGTACTTGAATATTTCATCCTTTTAATTTTCAAGAATTCACTTACATAAATATTGATATTTAAACTTCCACAGTCTTGGAATACATAAAAAAATTGTTAGACACCCTCCTGTACCATACCTTCTTCATACTAGAACCAGTAGTGCAGACCTCATTGACCATATTGAACCACTTTTTATCTTTCAAAGCTTTGAGTAGACCACTTATTTCCTAAAAACCTTCATGATGAGAAATTTGAAGACATTTTGCAATCAAAATGAACAACCCATGATACTTCTAGACCATTACTTATGTTTTAATCATCTCTTTGAACAAAAATGCAATCAAACCTCTTCATCAAGAATTTTTTTTTGAAAGGGATGAAATATTAAGAGCCATACACATAGACTTAAGAACATAAACTCTAAGATCAATATACCTAAACAAACCTTGAAGTACCTTTGATGATACAAAAATGAAGAATTACAGACATGTAACTGATCATGAATTCATGAATATTGTCTTGAAGCACCAATGATTACATAAGATATTAACTCACCAAATTTTATCCTTATACCATCACCTTGTACCCATTCATATACATCACATTCTTATTCATGCCTTATTAGCTCGAAAAGCCATAAAAATCTCACAAAACCTTCTTTAGATCATCAAATGCTTACACACAGTTTACTAGCCCTTGATGCATGAAGGATCAAGCATAAATTTTGACATACAAGCATTCATGAGGATATAAATTATAATTATAATACACATTTGAGCATGCACATGCTTCCTTAAGCCTTGAGGATACATTCCGAAGCAACATCCCCAAATTACACATTCTTCTCTTAGTAATTAGGTCTCTTTAGCTCAAATACAGTCATCTTGAACTCTGACAGAGAATACTAGAAACATAGACATAATTAGGCCTTCACATTTATTAAAACATGTAGTCCACCTCATGTATATGATTTTCACGAAACGTTTCCTTATATTCCATCATTTGGACCTTCAAACCCATATTTTCTTTCATATTGCTTGAACAAGCACCGTCAAGACACAATTATGGTAGAGAAGCATCTATAGAGTGCACTATTTTTCTTTCATGAATTCAAATTAGATCAAAAACACTGTATCCACACCTTATACCACTCCAAGCACTATTTTCCATGATTCAAGATTAGGAAGAAAATGATAACATTCCTGAAAACATCTTGATTTTGTCTTATTAACCTTCAAGAACACTACATAGACTCAACTCTTCATAATAGCTAATAAAACCATCATGTTTGATGACATGAAACTTATTCAAATATTATTTTCAAGAAATTAGATCCCGTGACATTATGGAGATTATTCCAAAATAGTAGATAATAGGGACCACAAGGACTTAGACTTCCATGTATGAATATGACACATCATTAAATGACTTGAAAGCACATAAGGGATCTTCACATGTTGACTCTTTGAGACCTCAACATGACTTCACCTCAACATAGATACCTATAAAAACTTGATACAAGCTAATGCAACTCATGAATCCCTCTAATACACAATTTTACTTAGGAAAGATATCATGAAGTATCACAATTCACCAATATTGCAGAGTATAGACATAGAGGAAAAAAGTGCACACCTTATGAATTTAAGACACTTAATTACATCTTATGACATAAAAACAAGACCCTTGATCATACTAAATATCTTAGACAAGAAATATTGTCATGGAAATGTAAGATATAGATTGAAGAACCTAGACTCATACACAATATGATCACAAGACAAGATTAAGACTTTTCATACTCAAGAAAAACCATCATGAACCAACAAGATCATGGAAAATAGCTTAAAATGACATATCTTGACCTTATATAGGAGGCACATTTTGACCTAGACAACTTCCCCTTGCGCCAATGCTTCATTTTCATTGATATACCTTAAAGAAGCATAGTGAAGGTATATGAACATCAAAAGACCTAAAATAAGGTCTTGAAGAGGTCCCAATCCTTCTTGGGTACCTAAAAAACTCCTTCATCTTCTCTCTTCTGACATGATCCTTGAGAAACAACTATTCTCTCATTAACATCTACTCTTGATGAGACACCATGGTCTCCTCTTGGTTCCCAAGTCCTTTTAGGACCACTATCTTACATTCTGGATCTTTGATAGTTACTTACATGCCCTCTAGGTCCTCGGGCCATTTGTTTTTGTCTTGAGAGACCACGATAGTAGTTCCTTACAACATGACCAACTTTGTTATAACTGTAGCACACTATTGAATTCTTCCTCTTGAAACCATCAACATATCTAGGTGGATCATTCAAGCAAAATCTAACAACATGGCCTTTCTCATTGAAACTATAACACACTACACTCTTAGAAAAATCACTCCTATTGTCTCTCCATGAATGAGTATCTCTAGAAGACCTTCTACACTCTCTTTCCCTATGACCAAATGCATTACATGAATAACAATATCCATTGAAATTTCTTTCATACCTTGAGGCATTAGGTTGCCTAATAGGCTTGGTCTTCTCATTGTCCTTGATGAGAGTCTTATTATTCTTCCTTGGTGCTTGGTTCACTAATTTCCTTACATGAAACTAGACCCTCTTGCTTCATTTCTTTGTTCTTGACTTCATATTTGAATCCCAAACTAACTCTATCACCTACAACTTTCTGATTTCTCAAGAGATCATCAAGAGCCTTGGTACTTTCTTCAAACCTTTGAAAAGACATAGTTTTCTTACCAACCTCTAGAACTCAACCATTAGGAAATCTATATCTTCTTGATATTTTTAGCACAAACCATATTTATCCTATAAAATTGAAACAAGATACTTTACCTTCTCTTCCAATAATATGATTGACTCACTTTTCTTGCTTGATTCAGACTTGTACACTTCTTCTAGCTTGTGCATATGAATTTCATACTCTTTGACCTGAAGTCTCAGCTTCTTGTTCTCTTTCTCAACATGTTTTAGCTTTCTTTGAATTCCCTCAAAATCATTTTTGACATCCTCATCATCTTCACTAGAATAACTGCAATAACCAAATATAAAATCTCTTAACAAAGAGAAGCCATCACTAAAATACCTTTTTAATTTTTAGTCATTAACAAAACATCATTTCCTATATCCTCATGATGTGATTCAGATTCAGAATATGAAACACCACTACTAGCATCAGATAATTCATCATCTTCATTTGTATAAAAACTATTTTTTTCACTTTTGTCATCAAACTTCTTAAATATTTTCTTTCTCTTATCATATTTTTTGTGCTTGTTGTCATGATCACTATCATGCTCATGTTCATCATGATATTCCTTCTTATTATTATGAGGAAATTAATAGAAAAAGGTCCTATCTTACCCCATTTGAAACATTTGTAAGGATGCTTACCTTTGTACCTACCAGATCCAATCTTTAATCTCTTAGACATAATAGTAAAGAGATCTTTATCTTCAATCTCAAGATTAACTTCATCATCCTTCACCTTCTTTCTTTTAGTCTTAATTTCATAAATGAATGCAACCTATTTCTTGGATGGTTTGAGATCACCTATTCTTATCTCATAGATAGTCAAGGTACCATGCAAATAATCATTATTCTTCTATAAAGCAGATACTTTAGAATGAAATTTTGGAGTTAGTGACCTTAGAACCTTTTGAACAACCACTTATTCCTTTATATATTCTCCTAACCCTTCCATGCTATTAACAATATTGTCAACTCTAAGTAGATATGCAGCAATGGACTCTTCATCATTCATCTTAAGTGATTCAAATTAATTTATAAAGGTTTTAAGTTTAACAATTCTTACCTTTGAGTCACCTTCATATAGGAATTTAAATTTCTCCCATGCTTCCTTTGTTGATTTGCAGGTCATTACCTTTCCCATTTCAGATTATCCAAGACCCTGGATGATAACATTAAAGGCCTTATAATTGTGTTCAAATGTATCCTTGTCTACTTAACTGGTAATAAGAGTAGAAGGAGGAGTATATCCATCTTCCATAGTCTTCCAAACATCAAAACATTATGACATAATGTAGGTATTCATCCTTAGTGATCAGGGGATCATTTTGAAAGTTCCTTAAACATCCCTAAATGGTGTCAGTGCAAAAGGTCATCTCGAGAGCTTTCCAATGACTATGAGAATGCAAAGAAACGGACGTCGGGAGCTCTAGTTATGTCCGGTCAAAGTTTGGTTAACGGAAAGTCAACTCTAGTCAACTGGTCAATATTGGACCAATCATACTGCGACACGTGGCAAAAGGCGTTGGAAAAATTGAAGGGGTTTTATCCACCGGTCTTCGACAATCATGAAATGGAATAGCGCATCGGAGCAAGAGGCTCAACTTTGATTACGGAGGGGAGCCCACCGTCGTGTGGACTATGGTATTATCACCGACGTGGTGGGTCCACAAGCCACCACGTGGCTTGCCACCACTCATCAAATTCGTTTGATTTTCCAATCACAGGTCGACAGGTGGTCTTATTCGCCATATTTCATGTGGGTCAAATTTCAAATTACCTTGTAATTATTTGCCACGCATTATTCCCAAATGCCACATACCACGCATATAGATATCTATGCTTTTATATTAATGTTTATACATTAGTATACCTACATAAGCCACCAACATGCTATGCTTCCACATGTAGGAGGAGTGAAGTGGTGCTAGGAGGCATTAAACCATGCGTGGGTGTTTCCACATGAAGGATGGAGTGGGTAAGGGTTATTAAAACCTTACCCAATTGAAATGGCGCCAAATGTGGGATATAAACCACTAGCCCTAAGCGCCTAAAATGGGATTTAATCCCCTCATTCAAACAAAATCCACTCATTTGGGATATTATCCCTTATCAAATGCAAATCAGCTAAAATGGGTATTAATCCCTTTTCATACGTTAATCCGCCCAAATGGGAATATTTTATCCTTCATTAAAAATGCTACGGTTAAGGTTTAAAATAGCCTTAATATAATATGTATTGCATTTTTTAAGGGCCCCATTTTTGTATAAATAGGGAACCCATTCTATTGTAATGGACACACATTAGCCCGAGAAGCTTATTATTTTTTAAGCTTATTTGTGGGATGTGTCAACAAATATTGTCTATTGGCCTATTATTTTAGGCAATATTAGATGGAATATTTGTGGCTAGGAGTTATTAATACTACCTAGTAGCCCATAGTGCCACAATAAATTTTTGAAGCCTGGTATATCAACCGGAGAGCCATAGGGCATTATATTAGTGTTTGGAAGGCCGATCGAGAACCGGAGGTTTCCGAATAGTGGAGCTAGAGCCATAGAGCTTGCCGAATATGCCAGGAAAGTGGAAGCTGAGTGTTATCTTTCACCCTTTGTCATCAAGGTCTGGATATTCTTCTAAGCAAGTTCTTAATAGTTTCCATTAGGTTTTCTTGTGAAATTACTATTGTAACTTACAAGTTTTGACTAGTGGAATGGTTCGATAAGAACCCGAGACATAGGCAATTACCGAACTCCGTAATCAATCTCTGTGCAATGGTCTTTATTGTCTTGCATTTATTTTAAAATTGATTACTTAAAAGGAGAAAATTGTCGGCAATTAATTAAATCCTACAAGGGTCCGAGATCAAGTAGTAATAACTTGATTATTTTCAGATCACTTAGCCTTTGAAATGCATAGTTTGTTCCATCAAACATTGGTGCCTTGCCTATGACTCTAACACTCGCCATTTTGTGCTTTATGATCTCCTTTCAAGCTATCAAACTTCTCCAAAAGGACCTTCTATGATACCAATTGTTGGAAGCACAATGGACTGAGAGGGGGTGAATCAGTCCTTACAAATTCAAATTCAATTTCAGATCACTCACATAAACCATTAATCAATTATCCATTCATTAATGTGTGCACAACAACATACAACATTCATTCAATAAACCAAGAGCAAGATAAGTAACACCATAACACAAGATGTAAGTGGGAAACCCTCAAGGGGAAGAAAACCTACTAAATTGTTTTCTGATATTACACATAACAAATACTTGAGTGAATATTACACATCACAAGAGATTTATTTAGTGAAGCACCAACCCCACAAGGAGCACCAACTCCTAAACCCTTGTTGATATTGCACAAAAATAGAGACTTGCATGAATATGACACATAACACAAGATTTTAATGAAGTATGACCACTGAAAATATGTTGATACCACATCTGATATTGATCCAAAGATTCAATTATAAACTCTTCTAAACCCTTGCTCACCTTAGGTCTTCAACTTGTAGAATCAAGCTCTTTCTTCACTTCTCAATGCTTGAAAATATTACACACATTCTTTCTAATATTACTCAATCTATAACACACCTAATATAATATCAATTCATTCTCACACACCTACAAAACAACTCCACCTAGGTTGCACTTCTTACACACACTCAACTAGCTTTTATAAGCTCCTCTTCATTTAAAATTAAAACTTGAACAATTTCCATCCTTTAGCTCGACCCATGCATCATGAAAACATCCAAAATTTTAAATATAATAGTCACAAGTGACCCAATTAGGTCGGACTAGTCAAAAACAACATTTCATGCTAAAACAATGGTCAAAACCCCATGGGCACAAAGGTAAAAATGCCCTAACATCAAATACATAATTATTCATGACTCATAATTAATCATGAATGATTAAAGTAACATGCCTGTTTAAATAGAGGAGATTATCCATGCCATTCATCGTATCCGCTTTAATCCTGACTAAGAATGCGGGCATCGAACTTCCTCCTTAGCTCTAGAATTTAAAATTCATAAATTGTCATAATTTACCTCAACCAACCATATTATTTCATTTAATGGGCCTAGTACTCTTTGTTCATCTCAAAACTGATGTTTTCTACACCCTTCAAGACCATGAAAACTTCATTATGCCACCAAATCACTTAAAATAAACCTAACCATGCCATGTAACAAATTTATGGAAATTAAATAACATGTAGAAAACTTATAATAAAGTTATAATCCTTTAAAAAAATCACCAGTTCAAACCACAACCATGTTTGTCTTCACCAAATCAACTTGCCCAAAAAGCTATTTTCAACGATCAACTGATAATTTTTTTATAGGAACAATAAATACCTCTAATTGATTCATCGGATTCTAAATTAATCTTTCTTCACATTCCAGGTGATAGAAAGCATCACCTAATCCATATCATACTCCAAACAACTCAAAACTTCCAGAGATATCATATCTTGTCCTACACTGGAAAGAATAATATTGTCCAAAGAATGGCATAGAAACCATAGAAAAAATTCAAACAATTATAAAAACATTATATCCCTTGAAATATATATGAATAATATTTCCAATTTTTTTTGAATCATCTCAAAATTCCACTTGTAGCTCCAGATATGACCATTTTACTAAGCATTATGTTTTATGGCCTCAAAACTTCCCTTTGACCAGTCAACTTGAATGGAGCTCATTTGACCATGTACCTGAATAAAAATGTCCTGAAACCTCTTTATAAATTAATATAAACTCACATAAATCATGCAACATCAATTTAGCATGCAACTCCTTTGGAGAACTTTATCCCAAAACACTCTTCTTCATAAACTAACCTATTTGAGTGGGTCCCACTCATCACCATGACCTATAACATACCTTTATGGAAATAATAATGAGTCATATACATGTTCCAATCATCATCCATGCACTAGGAAACAGTTCTAGCCACTTAGAAAGAGTTTCTTGCATACCGCTTTCAAGCTAGGGTTTCAAACCCATAAACAATCTGTTTACCTTCTTAACATTCGTTAATAAAAAAGTGACAATAAAATGACATCAATATTTTTTGAAACCTTATATAATAAATTTAGAAACATACTTGAAATCCAAAATTTCCCATGAAAAGCACACAATTCAAGGTGAGCATCAGAAGTTCAATTTCGAGCTAGAAATACACTAGTTCTTAACCCTGTCTCACTAAATCTGACATATCTTGCAATTCACATCCTATAAACCTGAAATTTTTATCAAATAACCATGCCACATCAACATAACATCTCCAATCATTAAAATTTCATCACCATACCTCAAAATTTCTATCCATTAAGACTTGCATAAATACCTCTTAGGGTTTTGTAATGTAGAAGCTAGGGTCAATTGAAAGAATGCCATAACTCACCATGAAATCACTAAACATGACCCAAAAATACCTGGTATACCATGATAAACCTGAATAAATGCATCAATGATCTCATATAGCTCCAAATATCATCCTCATACCCCCTAACACTCATATATGCTCTAAATAGGCACCCGAAACATAGCCAATCACCTGTATCTACACCATGAAACTGATGTGACTGCCAAAAACTCTCCAAAACTACTAAAAATCATGCCAACATGCTTCTCAAGAAATCAATAAGATCATATCATCATGTAGCATCACCTAGGCACCTGAATGGGCTTGCAAGAGCAAGCAATCCTCACTGAATCTCACTATATCATCATGAACTCACCTAAACCAACATGTAAACACCATAAAAACATAATTTTACCATAGTACATCATCCAATTTTTCATTAATGTGGTTTTTCATCAATGGAAAACTTATATGACCACATGCCAATATGATATTCATTTTGATAACAATATCTTGCAATATGTCCTAGTCCATGACAATTGCAACACACAACACTATTATTTCTTCTAGATTGATGTGAAATGAGATTCCAAACACAATTATCACCCATATGACCATAAAATTTCCTATCAACATGTCATACTTTTTGTAGTTATAACACAACTACATTCTTACCTCTAGGGCCTTCATTTCTCCAAATATGACTAGATGGTTCAAAGAGAATACCTAGCACTATGACCCTTCTCTTGACAATTGTAGAACCATAAATTCCTTGATTACTCACCTCTACTATCCCTCTATGGATGGTGATATTTGACAAGCTTCCTACAATCCTTAGTTTTATGTACAAAACCATTACAAGTGTAACAATATCCATTAAAAGATCTTTCATACCTTGATGCATTAGGTTTCTTAATAGGGTTAGACCTTTTTGAATTTTTCTCCTTGGCCTCCTTCATGTTTTATTGATTACTTGAACTAGCCTTATCATCTTCAAAATTCCCATATTCTATCCTTTGAAACCTATAAATTTCTTGTCACTTGTTGCTCTTTAACTCTTCAAATTTCCATCAAGAATTTGAGAGATATTCTCCAACTTTCCATAAATCTTCAACATGTTTGCTTCTTCTAATTCAAATTTCAAGGATCTCAATTATTCTTCATATATGAGGCAAGAATTTATTCATCCTTTATGGATTTTGACACAATCTGAACTTGATATTCCATCTATTTAAGGGCTTGACAATGCTCAACTTCCATACAATTGATTTGTTCTTTCAATCCATGAATTATGACTCAGAAATCTCAAACTTCCTTTTCATAACTACTTAAGATAATTTACTCATTCTTGTGATTCAAGGATATCCTCCAAGCTTTCAAGATTATTCCAAAAGGACTTGGATATGATACCAATTTTGGAAATAATTAAACTCAAACATAAGCAAATATAAAGCAAACACACATGAAGATAATGATTAATGTGGGAAACCCTTAAAGGGAGAAAAAACCACTTAAATCAATGCACTACTGTGGACAATTGTCCCATAAAGATTACAAGGATTACAATTTGGTGATCACCTACTTAACTTGAAGCACCAATTGATACACCTTGATTCACCTAGTTTCTCACCACTTCATACTTCTGAAAATTTAGTCTTCTCTCAAAATTTTATCCCTCATTTACACAATGATGAAATCACCTTCCTTCTCTCACACTTCATATTATCATCAAATTATACTTGTTCTAAAAATTCTTCAAGACATATTCTTACATACACATTTGGCCTTACACACACAAGAATGAACCTATTTTACACCTCTTTCTTATCACCTCATTATTTTTACAATGCAGTTATAAAAAAAAATCCATTTTTCATACACACTTAGTTATTCTTATCCATGATAATAACCATCTATTACACCATTTACACTTCCTCTTCCAACACTTCACATTCTTATCTCTTCAATTAGTTTACAAGATTCTATGTGACATTATCTAGGACTGTTACATAGCAATCATTACATCTGAAAGGTGTCACCTATAAGAACTGACATTTCATGAACTTGTCATGACACTTATAACACCTATGAGAATCATGAAAACATTCCTGAACTCACTACACATATGAAATAACTTAAAATAGTCCATTTTTAGTCTGACATCTGCATTTATAATAGTTTCATCCTTCTTGTCTTCTTCTTAACATAGTAATATTTGTCTTCTATCTCTCATAAGCCATGAACAAGTGTTAGGATGATGTAGGTACGTTACTAGGGTATTATCCTTGCATTATTATCCTTGACAACATTTTCAACTTTCCATTTTACTATCAAGACTCCATTAGATTTGATATGCTCTACTAGGTGTATGAGCTTCAAAACACAGTCTTAAACTTGGGTGTATGAGACACACTTTCAAATCGTGTAATGAAACAAAAACAGGAAGAAGGACACTTCAATATGTCCATGACATTAACACATGCTTATAGGGCTACAAGTCAAAATAAGAGACTTACATTTCAACTCATCTTCTCAGCTTGATACTTACACTCATGCCAACTCAAAGATACAATTATAAGATTGTTGCATCAACAAAAAAGTATGAGATTTCAAAGCTTCTTGATGCTTGGAGAATATTTTTTGAGTCCTCTGGTTCATCTGTAATGTCATGGAGTAGCACTACCACTTTCACTCTCACCATGAAATTCTACTTAAGACAAGGTCTTAATAGTTTTGAATGCACATAAAAAAATCTCCACAAACTCAGTTATTTCACTCATCAAATCATCTTGTTAATGGCTCTTATGACACCTTTATGGAAATATATGCTCCTTGTGAAACTTTTAAAACCAACAACAAACATCATTTCAAGGTACATAGGTTCAATATGAATGCATTTATGTGATAACTCAACCTAGGTTTCAAGACAAAAAAATCAGTCTTGGACTAAAAGGTTTATATCACTCCAAAATTCACTTTCATGCCAAACCAAAGCATGAATCACTTCACAGAGACCTCAAATTCAACTTCAAACATTCAATTGCATGTGTTACAAGGATAAATTCATGTTTACACTCTTGTTCCTCATACCTACTTGACATACCTCATGGAGCAGTTTAGACCATTTGTGCTTAGACTCAATATCACTCCTCTTGATCAAGCATTGAGCTCAAACATGTCATGTTGGGCTTCTATTAACCATATATGCTCATATAGCACCTCTAGAGCATGCACTCACATAAAATTCCTCTCAATCAAACATGAGTGGTTTTTCCTTATTAGGCCTTAAACGATAGATCATCTTAGTTGACCTATTTCACCAAAATTATGCAAAAAAACTACCTAAAACTTCTCATGGGAACTTAGGGAACATCCCAAGCTTTCTCATAAACCAGGTCTTTCACTATAAAACCTTTATCACATGACTGCACATGTAAATATTCATAAAATAGTCATTTTTTGTACCTTATCCTCATACCGGGAACAAGAAAATTCTATATAACTGAGCTATAAGGATTCCTTTACATCACATAGACCTCAATTATCTACTCCAAGTCATGTCATGACCAAAATATTGATTTCATATCCATCGCTCTCAAAATTGGGTTTGAGGAGGGTTTAGACCCACTTAAATTATTAAGGATCATTCATAAAGCATACAGAATCATTTTTCCTCATTCAAATTACAAAATTATTTTGATTCCATGCCCCATTATTGATGAAAGAACTAGGTCCCCATGCAGATATTTAACATACCAATGAGCACATCAAACTTAACCCTCGAGCTAGAAATGACCATTTTGAGAGATCGATATGACTTAAACTCATTTTCCTTGCTCCTAATTTTGACTTGAAATTTTGTCCATGAAACTATATTGACCTCCTTCACATGTACCATGGATCATTTAAGTCTACACCTATCTGTAAGTCATCATCCACCATGACTTGTACATGCATACTTGGGTTTTTCTCAAGAACATGCCTTCAATAGACCTCAAACGTGCTTCTACTAGCTGAATCCTGACCTGTAACACCTTTCATATCCTATCTTCAATGTCACAACACATTTCTCTTGCTTGTATTGTCCTGCCTCATCTTACCTTGCTTCATACTCCAAGCCATGCTTGTACTAGGTCTTAGAATTAGGCCTAGTTGAGCTTGTTTCAACCCATATTTCATAAACATGTCCTGTTATCCACCATGACGTCACTTACACACCTTTGAGACAAGATTTCTTACACCTCTGCATGGCATCATGGGCACACTTAGCTCTGCAACTCACTTTCATGCTCCCTTAGGCCTCCAAGCATCTAGGCTAGGTTTAGATGATCACCTGCAAACCATGCTCAAACCTATACCTATACTCTGAGACTCACATGAGTGTCTTAACACATTGTCTTCATGCTCTCTATGAATTTATCATGCTTCTCTATCTTCCACATGCCTTCATTCCACCATACCAAGTCATCATACTGACCAGGCCTCATGATTAGGCCTACTGAACTAAACAAATCTCACTGATGCCACTCAAGCACCCTTAAGTACACCATGGTGAATTTATCACATTATCACACACCTGATCAAACATCTAGAACATCATCAAGACATTTTACCACATCACCATCATTCCTCTATAAGTCACTAGCTACTCAAGAAGCCAAGCCTTAATCAGGTGATCTCAATCATGACACCATGAAACCATGAAATCATGACATGCATTGTCCTACCATGTCACAACCACTAAAAATTTCCTCTTGTACTCCTTCATCCTCCTTTTTCATTAATGACCCTTTTACATCAATGACAACCAAAAACTCATATCCCAACAGAAGGAACATGAATACATTTAGTGGAAACATTTTCATTAAATGGGCAACTAGAAACTAAACCAACTTAGTGTTTATCAATTTTTTATTCCTTATACGACCAGTGTTGGAACCTGAGATTTAATACCAACTGTAATACCCTAATACTTGTGACCCAAAATAAAATAGAATATCTAGTAAAAATTAGAAACCATTTTTTAAAACTTTAATTAACAATTACCCATGATTAAAATATTTAAAATGACTAACTTTCTCTGAAAAGGATTGATCTATTATTACTCATGCCTCACTGCAATGTTCACGTGATTAAGACTAGTTTGGTTTATTTCAATCTTCTACCGAGAGGGCATGCCCATCATCTTGGAGTTATATCGAGATAAAGCTTTTCCATGTTTCCGGATTGCTAGGTATGCGCCAAATGTCATTTACACCATATATGAAGACTTAAACTCATTCATGTTCCGTTAAGAGATAACTTTGATGTGAAGGGGGAAACTAAGTCAAAGTACTATTTTCATCAATATAAATAATTATTTATAATTAACACATTTTAAAATACTAATGAAACAATGATTTAAAAAATTGAGATTTAAACAAATCTTTCCACTAAGGTATCTAGCCAATAATATGAGGGTTAAATTTTTTTTGATATACCATGAGAGGAGGTAAATAAAGGCCTCGTTATCTCTATGTAAATCATGTTAATACAATTTGGGTTGATCTCCAAACATATATATTAATGAGGCCTAGATAGGTTTGAGTTAATAATTTTGAGGTCAAATGATAATTATGTTTTCTCACGAAGGTTAATTTAATAAGATATTCAAATTTTATTGTCACAGTTTAGGCTTTCTCATTAAAAATAAAATTTATTTCACAATCCTCTTTCCTAGCCTAGGTCAAACTCAAAAAATCAAAAGTGGCTTTGACATTATATAAGTTATATGGGGACCATTAGATTAAACAATTCTCATCCCTAAATTTCTAGGTTGAAATTTTAAAACCTTAATCTTGTTTTGAATTCTCTTTTGTTTGAAATTATTTTCATTTAAATCTTATTTTCTCCTCCCTAGGTCAACTACCATGAGAGAGTGATGAGATAGGGTTTGGTGTAATTTTTTTTGTTTGAGTTTTTGAGTGGTGCTTTAATCCTTGTTGTTGTGTCTCCATTAGGGTAGTATTGCAGGGTTTTTCCATAGTGAGTGAGGTGATCCTAGGAGAAAAAGGGGAGGTATGGGCGCTGCAGAACGTGGTGAGGAGGAGGTAAGGCATGGTGTGGGAGGGGGCATGCTAGAAGAAAGCAGGGGGTGTGACCATGATAGTCACGCCACCATATGAAGGCCACGAGATTTTGGGGGAGGGGTGCGCGGCCAGGCCGCGACCCCTCTACCCATAAATTTTTCATTACACACACATGATCACCCCCAATGTACAATGAAAATTATAATAAATAAAAAATAATATGGAAAACACACAAACTAATATGATAAAAAAAAACACACATATATGTGTGTGTGTGTGTGTGTGTGTGTGTGTGTGTGTGTGTGTTATATTTTAGTTTTTTTTTAAGATTTAAGTAAAATTTTGTCTTACCATGATTTCAAGCACAACCAAGATTCACCTTCCATTATTCATTCTTATATATATTTATATATGTATGTGTTATTCAAATTTAAGTGATTTAGTTTTATGATTTCCTAAAAATTGAGAAGGGATCTTAATCTCAAATTTCATGTATATATATATATATATATATATATATATATATATATATATATATATATATATATACATACATACATACATACATACATACATACATACATACATACATATATACATATACATATATACATATATATATATATATATATATATATATATATATATACATACATACATACATATATATATATATATATATATGTATATATGTATGTATATATGTATGTATGTATGTGTGTATGTATGTGTGTGTGTGTGTGTGTGTATGTATGTATTTACACAAACCACATGATTTATAAATTTCAAATCAATGGCACTTTCCTACTCAAATGATTATACTAGATTTACTAGATTTAGGGTGAGAGAAATAATGGAGTACAACATACATAAAAAATAACATTCTCCTAATTATTGCCAAACTAAATTTACTTTATATCATTTTCATATTTTTATATAAAATCATGAAATATTGAAAATAATAATAAATTTCCTTCTTCTATTTCCTAAAACCCACAATATAGATAATGTCATTTGACAAAAAGGAATGAGTATGAATGAAGTTATTTCCATTGATTTTGAATACAAAAATGTTACTTCAATGACTAAGAATAATGATTTTGATACATTTCAAAATAAATTATCTTTTACATTTTCTTCCATGGTTCAAAAAGATGGAACATTCTTACACAAGACTATAAGAAAATGGAGAGCAAATAACATAAGTCTCCCATACAATATAAAGGAGAAACAACTCCAAAACCCCTAGTTTACAAGCTTACAACCTTCTTATCAAGAGAGAGAGAGTTACATAACCATAATATCCATTGTCAATACAAATAAAAACTAAACTACAAGTATAAAATTCTCCCCAAAATGGGAAAAAATGATGAAATTTCAAACATTCCATCCATCCCTCCAAAGAAGTCTACAAATAACTCCAATATTCACATTCAACATACTCCAAGCACCACCAAAATGAAGGCATGATATGCATCCCAACCTACAGGAATCATCATATGCCTTCTTCCCAAAGGAATTGCATGCTAGCCTTCTCCAAAGCCCATGGGAAAGAGGTGTAACATGCTACAAAGAATGCCAAGGGAAAATAAGGTTGTCAAAACACTAAAACAAGGATAACCAAGAGAAACAAAAGACAATTTATCCAAAATTCCAAACCACCAAAAACACCAAGAACAAATGGGAAAAGGTAAGAGGCGAGAAGGGTGACATAGTTCCAAATTATATTATAATAAGAGTGTCCAAGTATCCTCCAAGAATATCTCCAAAATCATCAAGAACTCCCAAATCCTTATACCTCTTTGCCAAACCTTGAAAAATTCCTTGGAAAGGATAGGAGAGAGTTCCCAAACCAAATGGGAATCCCTCCTACTTCCACCAAGGAAGGGAGTGATAAGAAAAATCCATGGCTTCCCCAAGAAGCCATGAGATGAGAAACCCCTCCCATTCCCAATTCCCACTCCAAAATCCACATCCAAATGGAGTGAGGGAGCCAAGAAAACCAAAATGAAATTTTACAACATAAAACAAGAACTCAAAACACATAAGAATCCCAAAACCAACCCAAAATCAAACCATAACAAATGAAACATCTACACACACACAACAACAAGTTATCCATATCGAAATACAAAGAGGTGTGAGAACTACCTCACACTCCAAGCTCAAATTCCACAAGATCCTATATCTTTGTCTCCTCAAGTCCCAAAGAACCCCACCAAATTTCTCCACCAAAAATCCTCCAAAAACCAAAATTCCAACAAGAAATAGGAAAATTCTCTATCCCACAAACCCATGGGAGGGTGACATGTGTCACCCTCCAACTAAGAAAATCCTCCATGTCATCCAAGTTACTTTCCACACTCCCCAAAACAATAAATGAAAGAGGGTGAAAAATCCCACTTAGCCCCCAAAGCCCACATAAAATCCCAAAGCCACACATGTGAAACAAGGAAATGAGATTTATATAGTGACTTGAGAGAGGGTGGAGTGGGGAAGAGGATTTTGGGTTCACAAAAATCTTTCCCCACCCATAAGTTAGGTCCCATGGACCAATTTTCAGGTAAGGAATACTGTTACCTTTAAAACAAACCTTCAAAAATCCCCTAAAGGTTAAATTTGAGATTTGGGTTTGAATGGGACAATTCAAGGTGAGGAGTGGTCCCCACCAAATTTCTTAACAAATCCCAACACACCCCCAAAAAAATTTTAAGACACTAAAACACCCCATAACACAAATAATCCAAAATGACTTTATTAACAAAGGAAATCCAAATTAGGTGAGAAATTAAGTAAATAAATTTTACCATGGTGCTTAAGGTTAGGAAATATAACAAAATAATTAAATCAAATCACATGTAAGAATCAACCAAATTTCCTAATTACAAACAATGGCCAAAATGAAACAAGGTGAGATAAAAGGGTTTGACATGACAATGTTGGCATCCTTTGTAGTGCTACCACTGAGTCCCATGTTCACCAAGTGGTGCTACCTACAAATCCTACACACTCAAGGCAAACCTCAAATCTGCTCGACATGATAAAATATCCATATAAATCAAAATGAAATATGACTAAACAATATCATCTAAATAAAATCTCACAACATTTATTATACCAATGATATATATAAGCATGATCCAATATCCACAATGTATAACTCAAAGTAATGATCATCAGTGAATACCATATAGCAACATAATCCATCAAATCTAAAACATCCTAGTATCATCATCTCTAATCGAATGAAATAACCAATGTCTTGAATATCATATAGTATCTCAAAAGTGTCTTGTCAAATACGATGGCATAGACCATAGGATAATAATAGTAGCAAGTGCAAATCAAAATCTATCAAAATCAAATGACAAAGTCTCATATGAAATATTCAAACTACTCGTATGAGTCAAGAACTCCTAGGAAGGGATAGAAAATCTAGTGGGCACCACATAATGTAAGTATAATGCAAAACCAAGTATATATGATCCTTAGATATGAATCCTTAGGACAAGTATTGGTAGAGTCATGTGTGTTTATATTTTCCTATTAACAATCAAGCTATATAAATTAATTGTGATAAGAGAAAGGAGAAAAATCAAATGGAACCATCATTGGTAAAATGTTAAATGAAGTAAAAAAATGCAGCCTAATTTTAAGAGGAATGAAGGTTTTCATGTTAAGTGCTCTTCAAATAATTAAGGTCAATTAATGAAGATGATATTGTAATAAATATGTAACCATGAAATGTTGTGTTGTGGAAAGTTCCTAACTGTAATTGTATATTATAGTTGGATCGTAGTTTGTACCTTGTCATTTGGGAAAAGTGGATTTGATGTGCATCATGTGTTTTCATGTTATCTATGTGGGTTCATGTTAGTGAAAATGTATCATGTCTTATGTGTTATCCTAAGTGATCTCATGTGGTGTCGTGTATCTAGCAATGTAAGTCCAAAAAAATATTATGGTATTTTTGTTGTTATATTTGTGTGTGTAATTTGTGGGTGTGATAATTTTCGCCAAACAAATAAAAATGACCATATCTCAAAAAGATTTTGAATTTTACAAAACAAAAAAAGTAATTTTGAATATGATAAATTGAAAGTAAAAACTCCAAGGGTTTTCCCAAAGTGTATATTTTTCTAATTATATCTTAGTTAAAAAATTATAATTTTAGCAAAGGCTATCGTTGGCAGATCCCCATTTGCCCATAGTGGAAAAACTTAATACACGTTGGGGAATGCATTCCACTTTGTCTACCCCGGGAAGGTGATTTGAAATTTTTCAACTCTATGTGTAGAGCCCAAGATTGCTCATTTCCTTTCGTGTATTCTACACTAAGGCCTTCCTATCGGGGCTTGTCTTGTTCAAATTGGGATCCCAGCTCCCAAATGCCCTTTTTGTGGACATCTAGAAATGATCTTGCATGTTTTTGGTTCTGTCCCAAAGCTCAAAATGTCTGAACTGGATCCATTCATTTTTCTTTCCTTTACGGCCTCATTGCTTCACTTGGCAACATATCCTTTTGGGAGATAATCCCAAACTTCTGCCTATGTTCACCCAGATTTGGCATGTTTTTAGAGGGGAGATTCTATTTTGGATATGGAAAGAAAGAAATGATTTTTTCTTTGTTAATTATGTAGTTGATCAATCTTTCTCAGTTTATAATAAATCTATGGTGATCTCTAATGTGCTTCTACAGATACAAGTTTAGGCCAACAAGGTTGCACTAGAGGTGGATCACCTCCAAACCATGTTGCGCTACTAGAGAGAAGCCCCATGTAATGTTGCTAGAGTGTCTCCATCTCCCACCAGACATTCCTCGCCTTCCACCTGTGGTGGTTGATGTAACCGGTCTCAATGTCATACTTTCATTTGCACTCGCCGCCACTCGCCACTGCTAGGACCATACATCGCGCAGCTTACTCACCACTCACCATTGTGGCCAAGGTTCCCCGCCACATTCATCTGCTCATCAGCAGGGCTGGGCTCACCATATCACCAACATGGGTGGGGCTATTCTCTTACCATTGCTTTGCATCAGGATGCTTGGAACCCACTGCTATTCTCTTGTTGTTGGTTGGGAACTTCCGAGATCTTTGGAAGGACTTGCTGTTCGGGGTGGCCGGATGATCGTGATCCACCCGCCTTGGGTATATTTGGTTGCTCTTTACTTGATTTTGTTTTTTTGTCTACTTTTAGGCGATTCCTATTTTATTGTACTCTCCTAGGCTCGGCCTAGCTTTGTTTGTGGTTTTGGGGCATGCTCTCATACCACCCAATTTTTTGTTGAAAGTTATCTTGTATCGTATTAAATTGAACTAATATAATATATGATCCTTTTCATTAAAAACATTATAATTTTTATTTCCAAAAAGTGTGCTGAAAATTAGGAAAACAAAAAGATTTTTTTTTGAAAATGCAAAAATGTAAAATAACCTCAAATTAATTTGAATATCGAGTCATTTATGCTCAAGATATGAAAAAAAAGTGATTTGGCATTTAAGCGCCCTAAAAAGTGACCCAAAGGGTAGAATTGACTATGAAACCCTAGGAAATGTTGTGCAAATCAAGTTTAGGTCAGATAATAGACAAAATTAGGTATGGATAAGAAAGTAAAATGCAAATACGAACCTCAAAGTAACTAAGATGTCGAAATCAACAAGCCTAACCTATTGAAACTTGGCAAGACTTTAGATTAGGCAAATGATTTGATCGTTCAGGTTCAACAAATTATTTAACCTATTTGGTTACAAGAGGGTTTGTTAATTTATGGGATATTGTCCTAATCAATTAGTTTCCAAGGATAATTGCAGTAAAATCATGATAATACATGAAATAAAGCATTAGTAATGAGAGGTAGAAGAAGACTTAGCTGATATTATGATTTTTGTGTTAGTCTAGGCTGACTTGATGGCTGAAAATGTGCTAAAAATAGAATATGTCAAAAAATACAATTCTAAAAATAGATTTCAAAAAGTAGAATTTTATACCTAACAAAAATATCTCCTAAAAATAAAATAAAAAACTAAAACTAGTTCTAATTGTAATTAATAAGGTGCCCATATTGACATCATGTTCAACGTTAATAAGCTACCCCATATGTGGTTATAATAAATTAAGGGCTCATTTTGATTAGTTTAACTTGGGTTTTTCTACCTAAATATATTACGATATCGTTACACAATATTAAAATCTCTAATATCCACCATGCGACCTATAATTTTTGTGACCGTTGGAGTAGAAATAACAAATTATTTGGTGATGCAAGATTTCTCATACACCTCATATGCTCCTACATCAATATATTACCCATCATAAAAGATATATTATTTATCATAAACTACCTTCATGATTGAGATGATCTTCTTTGGGTAGTATTTGGTACATTGTGTACATATGTGTTGCACTATCCATTTCTAACAATGATCTCCTAAATTGTCAAAAATGTGTAACACTTTCAAAAATGAATTTTTAATATTTATCAAGCCCCTCAAATATGTACAATATTACCAATAGGTATCCACATTTAAAAAAACTTTTGAGATATGAAGACTTTCTCATAATGGTCTTTGAGCCATAATTTTTACATCTCCACACATCCTATATCTTTATAGTTATGCCTTTTTAGGTGAAAGCTATTTTAAGTTGGACTATTGTGTGCCAATTGAGATTTTTTTGGTAGCATACACTATTAATTGAAAAATAAATCAAGTACTTAAATCCCAAATAACCCGTCAACGACCCTAATCATCACAATTTGGATAATTTTTAATGATAATGAAGAATATGCTCATGATATATGAACTTTCCATGGAAGTACTTGGGTTACTATAAAAGAGATCTTGATGCTCCTTTCCATGTTCTTATCTAGACACTAAGCCGAATGATAACCATATAATATTCACAAGTTGGCATATAATGGATGGGAAAACTTATATGGCATATTCATAAGTTGGCATATAAGAGGATGCTCATAATATAATGTTCCACCTTTGAGTATTCTATTATGTATTTTTTATAGTTGTTTCTAGTTGTTTTCTTGTTGAATTGTTTCCTCCTCTAGGAGTTTTGGAACTTTATTTTTGATTTGTATTGTTATTAACATCTTCTTCTATATTTTTAAAAGTTAAGATTATCTTTATTTCATGGAACATAAACTATATGCATTAGATTTTTAAATGTTTTTGAATCGGAGCTATGAATTGGGGGTTGGTGGGACCCCACCCTTACAAACATAGAAGAGATCGAACAAACAACACCGACCAAAACAAACCAACAACAAATAGAAGTACACAAATGGAAAAACCCAGCCAAAAAATCCACAACCGTAGACTATAACCGAACCGACTTAATTGTTATCTAAAATATCAATCACTTCTTGCTTAACATTGGAAAAAGGGAAAGTAGGACCCACCGAGCTCCACCTCCGAGTTGCCATCCTATGAGGACTGCCACCCACCTTGGCCATTTTCAGCAGGAGAGAATACGCCATACCAAGCTTATCCCTCGGGTGAGAACTCGAGTAGGCACGTGACCGAGTAGGGATTTGATCATTGATAGATCTAGCGGGGGAAGATGACACGACTCAAGACTTTTGGATACAAAGAAATCATACAACGCCTACGTGGACCAAATGAGAGAGTGGTTCCCCTATGCCAACTGCTCCTCCAAAGCCTTCTCCACCCAGCTTGCCTCAGACATATGGCCTTTGAATAGGAAGAGAGAAGACATGTTACAATTTTCCACCTCCTCATCTAATCCCACTTTGTGAGATGGTAAGATGAAAACACAAGCAATCTCTAGGGTTTCAGCCCTGTTTTGTTAGATGAGAAAGCAAATTTGAAAAAAAAACCGAAGCAAATCTAGAATTAAGACTTGATTGCTTTGAACTGAAAACATATTCAACCCCCATAATCCTTTGGATTGCATCACAAACAGGGGAGGAACCCACCTTGAAAATTTCCGCAAATGGGATCGAGTGATTGCATTAAAAATGCCATCTCTCATTTCTCTCCTCTCAAAAACACTTATGGTAGAGAAGACACTTCCATCGAAACCGAGCTCGAAAGATTTAACACACCTGTAGAAAGGAAACATATGCCTCTACTTAAGGCCCTCACACACGTGTCAAAGCCAGCGAGCAATTAATCTTTTCCTAGCCATCCATCCCCAACTATGATGGCTCTTAATCTATCCCAATATTTTACATGCGAAGAAATAATTTCCCCTTCCCTTGAAACAATACCTTTGTTTGCCAAAAATCAGCCACCATATTAGCCTCCCGATAAATATGAGATGCTTGCCAAAAATTGATTTCCTCCAACCAAAATAAGATATTATTAATGAAGAAATTTAAGGGCCAATTCTCTAAACTCCCCTTCCGAATAGAATGAAGAACAACTTGAGAATCCCCTTCAATACAAAGACGATCGCATCCCTTAACCACCGGTAATTTCACTCCTTCAAACAAAGCTTGAGCTTTAACTAAGTTGTAGGTACCATCCGCTAGGGGGAAGACCTACAACCAACACTTTCCCATACTCATCTCTAATAATACACCCCGCCCCCGATAGACCAAGATTACCTTTAGAGGATCCATCGAAGTTCGTTTGCAAAATCCAACGAGGGTGGGAAAAACTATATGCATTATTATAATATAGGTTTTAGATCATAAAATACATCCAACACCCATTTGTCACAAAGGGGTAAAAAATGTAATCAAGATAAAATAATATTTGAAGCTATTCAACAAAAGCATCACAACCCATCAACTGAGGTACTATACTTATGAATAATTAATCAAATTGTGTTGTTGCACCTGCTTGCAATTGACATGATGTCATGTGACTTGTGCCTCATATGAACCCCATAGCCTCATGACACTACCTGACATAAAGATGATGAATGCTTTTTCACTCACCATCCCTATGATCTTATGCCTATATTGCAATGTGATCATTGTTATATGAATTACCAAACACATTCTCTATTTCAATAACTATTTTGTACCTAAAGTATGACACATCTTACTTGATGTCCAACAACATTGACCACTTCATAAATATTCTTGTTCTTGTAAAACCATTACTTGTGCTTACATCCCATTTTAGTATGTACAATCACCCAAATATTACTTCAAACCACCCTTTCTTCTATTGGTCGAGAGGTGAGAAGTTTATGTAACCTAAACACCACTAGACGTCTAGTCCACTCTTTATCAAAATCTGGATTTAATTATAAATTTCACCAAATTCCTATCATATGTCAGAAAAAGCCATTACATTAAACTGGGTCTTCTAGCTCTATTAACCATGCCACTCTTGAAGCGGCTTCGGACCACAATATATGCTACATGTTTGTCTCTAGCAGTAATGATAGCATGAAATTATGGTGTTCAAATTAAGTCTTCCATTGTCAAATCCAAATTAATGGTAGAATGTTGGGTACCATCAAGATTAAACACTTTATACGATAAAATATTCTAAATCTTCATCCGTCGGATCTTTGAAATTGGATATAGGATTGGTGAATATCTCTATAAAGGCAAGCTACTCCACCAGAGCCTTTTGTTCCATGTCAGAGTTTCGGTCTGTGGACAACAATAAATGAATGTCTTGTATATTAGGGGAGTGGTTTCTCCTTGGTCTTGTGTGTTTCCATGAGAAAATGATATTTGAGTTAAGAACCACATCTTCAAAGGCCTTGGCTCAAAAGAGAGAGAACAACCACAATTCCAAATTGCAATTGTAATTGAGGTTGTAGAGTGGGGTTTTGAGCTCTGATGTCATGTAATAATTGGCCAAGGTTTAGTTCACCAATTGGGAGGAGAATCCTTGATTCAAGCTATTCCATTGTGAATCATAGTCCACTTTCCTTGTTTTCTAGTTTCCCACACTTTCTTTCTACTTTCCTTGACCTCCTCTTGTTGTAACTTAGTTAAGTCTTCATCAAGATAAATTTTTGTCTACATGACCAAATAGTTTTTTCTTTGATCTTATTGCCTACAATCTTTCTTATGATGTGTGAAAGCGAATAACCAAGGAGTCATCTTGATTGAACCAAGCTCTATCTAGTGAAATATTAGGCAGTTCTAGATCATGACTTAAGAAGTGAGATGGTGTTTGAATGACATTTGTTTTGGTAAATCTTTGACTTGTTGGTTAAGGGCTTTGGCTTGCCTTCGCCTATTCTCTTCAAACTTTTCCTGAATCACAACTTCAACAAGTGGAGGTGGTTTTTCAGTGTTTTTTACAACTTGAACCCTTGAGTTTGGATTCATAGATTCCATTTCGGTAGCTAAATCATTTTGTTTTTCCTTATTAGTCATGAATTCATCCCGAAGATGGACTAGCTCTTCAGAATTGTTGTTGCTAATGATGTTTAAGGGAAGATTTAAGCTCCACCAAAGAGGTTTCTAAAATGTTGATGTGCTCAAACTGTTCAACAATCAATTTATTTTTCTCCATGAAAACTGAGGATAATTCCAACACTTGTTGTTTAAGGGACTTCAATTGTTCTTCTAGGAGTGTCATTCTGTCAATGAAAGAGATGACCATGCTGTTTTGTGATGGATTCAAGTTAAACACCTCCATTTTATCTTCATCCCCTTTTGTTGGCTACTCTGACATTGTAATTTAGCTGAGTAATTTCATCAAACAGTTGGCATGCAAACTCATTCTATTCGTGTTGAGTTCTGTTCTTGTTTTGGTACCTGATCTCTCTCAGTTTCTGTTCCTTTCCATGTTCCTGTGATTTTAGATGCGAGGCTATACAAATCTGAAGCAATGTCTGATAGATTGACGCAGTTAAGGTATTTCATCAAACAGTCAGAAACAAACCAATGAATGCCTAGAACATTGGATTACCTACTGTGAATGGCCAAGAAATCTGCAGGAAATATGTGAAAAATACGCAAATAGTAGTTTGGGTGGTTTCGAAAACCTCAAAAATGAAATCTGTCTGCCGCATATACAGGATTCTAAACCTGTACAAAATCTGTCAAACCTGCTCAAAACTCAAATGAAATCTGTCAAAAACCCACGGTTTAAAATTGAGGAAATGTGAGAATATGGAGATTCATTGCAATCACCAATGGTGGCTATGCAAAAACATCTCTAGTGTCATAATGTTTTGTCACACGTGCCGAGATATATGTGTCATTGCACTTGCAGCTTGGTTATGATGACAATATAAGCAAGTCAGGGCGAGCCACCTTTCACACAAATAATCAGTGAAGGCCACCTTTCACACAAGAATAATAATTTTCATTTTTATGATAGTGGAAAATCGAGTAATGACAAGAAAAAAAAATACATTGTGGTATAATCTTCTACACCAAGTCAAGTCAAGTCAATTAAAGACTACGTTCTGTGTCATTTTAGCCTTTCTAAAGTTTTCCTCTTGGTTATATCATAGTGAATTTTGACTATTTTCCTGCTGCTAAGGCGGTGATTTGCATATAAATGGCCAACTCTCCTTCCAATGCAACAATTGTTGCAACTGGTAGTGAGAATGACTCCCAAACGTGTGCGAAAATTTGGTTCGAAAATCTACGATGAGGTATGGATTTTGAATCCTCCCCAGATGTTGTTATTTCTGATGAATGTTTAGACTCTTTGGTCAAGTGGTATCGTAATAATTGCCTTATTGCTTATTTTTGTGGTCACATTCCCTCATAATCCTACCTTTAGAATTGGATAAAGAACCATTGGGATTCCAACAAAGTATTCTAGTTTCAGGTATCCGTAACCTCACCAAAGGGTTTTATCTCTTTTCCTTTCGTGAGCCTTCTCAGCTCCAAGCCCTCCTCCTTAAAGTGGTTTGTTGGTATTTGGGAAATACCATGTTAGTGCTTTCTCAGTGGACTCACGAATTTAGTCCCACCAGCTAGGTTTTGTTGAAAATTCCAGTTTGGATCAAACTTCCAAGTCTTCATGTTCATCTTTGGTATTTCCTTCTAGAGATAGTGAAACCCATTGGCAGGGTGATATGCCATGAACAAGAGTGTTTTTTTATGCTCGTCCAAACAAGCGTGTATGTGTTGAAGTTGACCTCATGAAATATTTACGAGAACCCCTGGATATTCAAGTTGGGTCCCTACATATCTCTCAAAAGGTGGTATATTTTAACCTCCCCAACATGTGTTTTCACTTTCAAGCCCCGACCACCACATTCATGATTGTCCTCTACTAGCTCATTCTAAGATGGTGGTGACGCCACCCACACTTGTCCAAGGCCAAAACTGACCCCTCGACTAATGGTTGGACTACAGTGAGGAATAAGAAGGGCTTTGGTATGAAACCCATTCCCATGGTTTTGACTACCCAATCTCCTTCCCCACCCCCATCCAAGGATGAGTTGGGCTCATAATCATCCCACTCGTTAGTTTCCATTCCTTCCAAAGCCTCACAGAGTTGTGTTCTTCCTTTAAGTTCAAAGAATACTAGGAATCTTACTTCAACTTCTCTTCCTCTGCGACGCTCTCGTAGTCTAACCTCGAGAGGTGTCCCATAATGTGCAAGGAGATAATGGGGCCAAGCGCCGCTCCATTTAAGTTGAGCTTTCTAATTCAAACCGGACCCTGCTTGCCAACAATTTTTCCATTCTTGACTCTTAGGATGGTATTATAGATAGACAGGGGGAGTTTGATATGTCTAATTTTTCATGAATTTCATCTCATTGAATGTTTGGGGTCTTACATATTCCTGTCACAAATACTCTGTTTGTTTAGATTTCTAGAATTTAAACAACCTTGATATTATTTGTTTACAGAAATTAAGTTTTCTAGTTTCATGCTTCAAAATACACTAACTTGTATTGCCCTAGTTTTTTCACATTTTCATACTGAGCACATTGATGGAAAAGGTTGTGTGAGCATTTCCATAGCATCGAAATTCTCGGCCTAAATCACCTCCTTGGGCCAAGATCCTTCAAATCAGGCCATGTGGGTGATAATGACAATTAATAATTTTTCTTTTAGTATTCTAAATGTTTATGTTCCTAATGATGGCTCTGAAAGAACGAATTTATGGAATGGTTAGGAGATAACTTACCTTTAGCTTATTGGTTGGTGTGTGATGAACTTTAATATGATAGAGCATCCGGATGATAAATTCGACGCCCTCCCTATGCGTTGGTATGTCGGTGAGTGCGCGGCTTGGTATTTCTTTAAAATCCATTGGGGACTTTCTGATCCATTGCTCAGTTGAGGGTAAGAATTTAAGTCCCATGTTTGGTATACTTGGACCAATATTCGAGAAGGATATGATCGGGTTTTGAAAAGGTTTGATCATGTACTTCTTTCACATCAGATTATATTTGATTTTGACATGTAAGGCTCCTCCCTTGTCCCAGTGTGGTCACATGTGCTTTTGTCAGATCATCATCCGATCTCATTTAAGGTTAATTGGTGCAAGCCCCCTTACAAAGTCCCTTTAAATCAATTCCTTCTTAACGTCTCTTTGCCAGTCATTTGGGGTGATCCCAATTATAACTAAGATTTGGAACATGGCGCCACGTCCGTTGTTCATTATTAGCTGAAAGAAGTGGTGGGAAGCGGCGATTCAACACACCACCCATTTCCTCTGCCATTTTGGCAAGCGGGTTGCTTGAGTTCATAAATGAGCGGACTCGGATCTGCAAAAAGAATTCAGAAGGATTTCACTTTTTCTTGAGGCCAACCCTTTTGATATTCCCTTTCAGATTTAGGCTGCTAAAATTTGACAAAATCTTAAGCTCTTTGAATCTCAATCAACCCATGGTGCATAAATCCGATCAAGGCTACACTGGATTAAGGTTGGAGACAAAGCATCAAAACACTTCTTCAAATCCCTCTGAGCCAAGCATGCTCATCAATAGATCAAAGCTATCCATGATTCACATCAGTGGCTCACGAGTTGCTTGAAATTTCTATTTCCTTTGTTTAGCATTATTGGTTAGTCTTCCAAGCTCAAGAGGCTTCGATTGTGTGAGATGCCACATTACAACAATGTATTGAGGTTGTGTCAGTCAAGATTTCTCCGAAGGAGTGGGACCGTTGTAATGGCCCTCTTTCTTTGGATGAGATCTATGCCACCCTATTGTTCTTGTCAGATGATAAATCTCAAGGATTGGATGGCTTTCCTTGTGAATTTTACAAGCAACCTACTATTTTATTGGCCTTGATTTATTTCATGTCTACAATGAAGCTCTCTAATCCAATTCTCTTGGGAGATTCATCAATCAAGGCAACATCAAATTTATTCCTAAGGATGGAGATCTAGAGTAGATAACTAGTTGGAGGCCTATCACCTTGTTAAATGTCTCCTACAAAATTCTTGCTAAGGCTCTGGCTCTTCGTATTGCTGATATGTTACCAAAAATTGTTCACCTTGAGCAGACCGGTTTTGTAAAAGGCCGATACATTTTGGATAATCTTATAGCTGTTTGGGAGGGAATGGAATGTGCTCAAATTTCTCTGCAACGTCCATTGTTTCTCAAAATTGACTTTGAAAAGGCCTATGATTGCATCGAGTGTCCATTCATTTTTTCTATGCTCACAACTTTAGGTTTTGGAAAATTCTTCACTTCGGCAGCCCAAACTCTGTTTTCCAATATGTATGCTTTCCTAACCATCAATGGTCATAAGTCACCTACAATTGGCCTCTTCCGCTCTATCAGAAAGGGTGCCCTCTTACGTCTTCCTTGTTCATTCTTGCGATTGATGCCTTAGTTTATCTTATTACTCATCGTGATGATCAAGGTCACATTCAGAAGATTTTCCTTCTGGATCATGCGATGAAAATTATTAATGGGCATTTCACCGATGATTCCTTTCTAACTCTGGTTGAGTCTGAACACAATGTGGCTATGATGTTTGACTTCCTAGATACTTTTCTGCCTTGCTTCAGGATCCAACATTCAGATGGCTAAGACATTGGGCTATAAATAGAGATTCTTTCCAATGCTAGACTGGTTGAAAGCTTACCCTGGAAATGGATTGGAAGAGGAAAACAATTTAAATTTTTGGGCATTCCTTTTTCCTTTGACAATGACTCGGCCACGCTATGGAAGTATGTGATTGACAGAGGTGAACACAAAGTTTCTCGGTGGTTTCCTAAACCCCTTTCTCTCACTGGTAAATTCTAGGCGTGTACCAAGATTCTTATTGGTTCATACTTCACAATGGTCGGTTAAAGGGCTTTAAAAAGGAAAATTGTGAAGGAACATGGCAAAGTCTTATTGGTTTGTATTTCTTAATACATAAAACTTTCATAAAACCAACATAAATGAAGGAAAAGTCAGGAAAGTAAAGCCCAATCCCGTGACCCAACTAAAGAATGACACATGGTGGAAGGAATAGAAATGTACACATCGGCATAGGCAGTCACCAAGCTAATCATAGGCTGTTAGGTGTCATTCTCTTATTCCTCCCGACATGTAAAACTTATAAAAGCAATATCTATCGATTCCCTACTCCAAATCTCACAAAATTTATATGGATGGAAAGGTCTTCTTAAGCTCTTCATTTTGGAATCATCAAAATCATATTTTGATGGCATTTTAAGGGAGAAAAGGGAAAAGATGGATCAAGACATTAATGTGTTGATCTAAATTCTCAACCACCCAAAATCTGATCTGATTTATCTTATTTCCTTCTTCTACAATCAAAATGACATTGAGGTATGAGTTTGATAGGGTGCCCATGATGTTTTCCAAGAGTTTAATGTGTCTTGTTGGTGGTTGAAGAAATAAATCAGATTTTTCTTCTTTCTCTTATTTGCTATATATTGTAACAATCTACCATTTTGTGAAAAGAGGTGGATTGGGGGTAGTTGTTGAATTTTAGATTAAAATTTTTAGGTTCTAGTTTGTAGTTTCTTGCAAAACATTTGTATGTAGTGAGTTTTATAAGGAAGAGCTAAGGTGGTTGTGTTGTACGACCATTCACAGGTTTTGAAGGAATTTTTTTATGTCCCCTAACCAAAACTTACATGAATAAGATTATGATTGTTTTGATCAAGCTATACTTTCCTATTTCTCATGCTTGGAATGAATGAAAGAGACAATATTGTTTCTGTTACTATCTTGCAGTGACTTTACTTTTTCAAGTACACAAGGGTCTTTCTTAGCCGTTGTATTCCTCTGGTCACTGTGAGATTATTGCAGAATAGTGTATTTTTTGCAATGGTTAAAATCAGTTGTAAAATCCTATAGGCAACATCACTTTTACAGAATTCTTGTAATTCCCTTAAGGTTCTTTTGGGTGTATAAGAAAAATATAACAAGTGATTTATCTTAGCTCTAACTCCATGATTTATAGTTAGGATTGGGAAGACTATAGACAACATTTGTGCTAATTGAGTATCAATGAATGTAAATGTTATTTCACAGATTGTGTCAAATTGATTGTTCCTTTCAAGCATTGTAGTCAAGGATGGATTCTTTCCATGGGAACACTATTATACCAAGGTCATAAAAGCAAACTTCCCTTTCCCCTCCAAATATCAATTAAATAACAAAAACCAAGTTATCTACATACCTACTAAGCATATCATATCTGCAAACCAAACATATGCTTATTCTACAAAGTTGATCTTTAAATTTTTCCATTACCAATAAGCTTTGCTAAAAATCCTGCCAAGTCTATGATCCAATATCATTAAAGCAACCTTGGTCTAAATTGTTATGCAAAATTGAATATTTGAAGTTGTTCATTATCTTGCCTTTGGATCTTGTGTTTGATTGTCAAGTGCTTACAATAAATCAAGTGAAAAATATTTTGAGAGAAGTATTGTATCTATGGTTGCACTTGCTTCAAATTGATTTACACCAACCATAAAGGAAACCGAGCCTTGAAATCCTTTCCTTTATTTAGATCCCCCAACTAGGTCCTCTCACCTTGGTCCATGCAGAGCCAAAAGTAGCAGGGTAAATCCATACCCTTTGTGAAGGTGCCTCTTGAACACTTCCTTGATTTGAGTCATTGAGTTGAGTGTTGAACAAATCCCCAACTATCAACGACAAAAAAATTCATTGTTCATAACTCTCTCAAAGCCAGCCCACTCGGTTAGTTGCTCATCTCCCAAGGGTGTTATTTTGGTAGCCAACAATGGGCAGTTCCAATCTAAGTCAATTAAAGACCAACAATTTCTTTTTCCCTTATTAATACTATTATTATTGAATGTTACTTATATTTAACAATATATTTTTCTTCAATTTTCGACACTGGGATATACATAACAATAATCAAACCACAAAAAGAAAGATTTCATAGAGGGATACATAACATATGTGGATGTTATCATCATATTAATGTGTCTCTTTAGTTGTAGTACCTTATAAAAGATTATTGTAGGTGAATTTTAAGAGGGATAAAAAGAAGGCCTAAGTAGATTAAAGTTGGGTGCAATAAAGACTAAGGTATGTCTCATTGGATCAATTCCTATTTTTGATACTTGTAGTAACCTAATGTTCTTACATGATGACCTCCAAGTGTAACCTCAATTAAACCCTTAAACCTCTTCCTTTTAATCGTAAATTTGTGAGTATGACCAAAGTAGACTATTTGATGATATATTTGAGAATTGACAATAATATTGTCTATAAATATAGAGATATAATCTAAAGTTGTAGATTTGAATGTTATTCGGTGCCATCAACCATAACTGATCATGTCAGTTGGATAGGGTCTTCTACCAGACATCATCAACCCTAGTCAATGAGATTTGTTGTAATCGGTCCAATAAAAAAAAGGAGGGAGTGGAGAGAAGTAAGGATGATTTAAGATAGACTGAGCATATGGGAAGGTGATATGAAGGGTTATTGAAAAGTGATATGAAGGTTTTGTAAAAATGGTAGTTTTGAGTTATAAAGTGGTGGTACAGTAGTAATAAAAGGCAAGAAAAAGTGTTACAATGATCTCTCATGAGGTGTTACGACCAATGGAAACCCTTTCTCGGTAAACCCCTTGATGCATGCACTTTCAAAGGCTCAATATGCCAACATATTATACTGATTCGGGACCCCTATCTAACTATATGGCGCCAGAGTTTGAGATATGGGGAAGGTAAGTGGCCCCGAGTACAAGTAGATCTATATAGATGGAATGCCCCCCCAATTTGTATTTTATATATGCGGATTTGGAAGACATATATTTATACAGATTGAGTTGGTTTCTATGATTGCCCTCTTGAGCCAACCCATGGATATTGACTGAGTGGACCCACCCCTCCGGTTCGACAAAGATAAATCATTAAAAAGTGATAAATAAATATATTTAATAGAAATCAAGATAATAAATTTTAACAATTAAGAGTGTTTTGAGAAATATAAATTAAAAACACAATTAAAATCTAGAGTAAGAACAACTAGAGATAAATGAAAAACCAATTATTTGTGGTAATTATGACCCTCCACACCATTATTTGGAACAACTTCTTAATATATGAAATTATTATTAAATTGAATTAAACATACATGAAATATTAGTCATATTTATCACCTACAAACTATTTTATGCCTTAATAACATTAAGAAATTCTAAATGAGAGTAAATTTTAATCCCTGCTCCAATAATATTAATTTTTTTGTTTGGTCAATTTAACACGTTGTAAAGCATATATATATATATATATATATATATATATATATATATATATAGAGAGAGAGAGAGAGAGACTCTAAAAAGAAATAAATAGGGGTATTGCAAATACAAAGTGATTGTTAGCATAGACATTTGTGCTAAACACCGATGAAATTTCCATACATGTCCAAAAAATGTCTCAAACACATGGATTAATGTGAATATAAGTCTCCGAATATTTCCAATTTCCAGGAATGTTCCCTCAATTCACTCTACGTTTATCTATATATATACCCCACATCCCACAATGAACATAATCATCAGCTAATCAAGCCATGTGTGTTTATATTGTTATGATGACTACTCATGCCCTCTTTATTATTGCAGCGTCTGTTATTGTCTTTGCCAATCTAAGCCGTCCCTCTAATCCAGGACTGGGAAGCTCTTATGTCAAGATCTGATTCCTCCCTTACCGAACAAGAAAGCTTTGATTTTAAAAATGGCCCTCATCTTTTTGCTCAGAATGACCTTGTGCACTCGCACAACCTTATTATGTTGAAGTCCCTTAACTCTCCTATAGCCAGATCAATTTCCGAAAAAACCAGATGTTCTACATCTGCGATACCAAAGATGACTAGTTGAAGCCCAAGGTTCTTCTCTGCATCAACCAGAAAGTAATGCTTTCCGCAAACTTGTGGGTTGAGAAAGGTCTTGTCAACGGCGCTACTGGTTCTATCATCGACATAGTCTATGGGGTATCCTCCGGACCCATGCAGTGTTGCTGCCAAACCTTCTTTATAACAATCATGCATGTAGATTTCACGTGTATTTTGTATCGATAACCACTTTTCACTCGGTTCTATATTATCTGCAACTAAATTAAACTCCATATTAGATCTATGTTTGTTTACAAAGATGTCCAAAGTTTCTTGTTGTGCTCTACTTCTAGCCAATCTAATATAACTAATGGATTTGTTATACCCCTTTTTCATTTCTTTTAACCTTTCCATCAAATGCGTTCTTCTTCTCCACTTCCTTCAACTTATTCCCCAACCTCTCTTTCGGCGTTATCATCGCACACCTCACGTGCGATTGCTAGTTATATCAGTGAAGACATATAATTTTCAAATTAAAAAAGTGTACATAATTTATAATTAAAACCAAAATACATGTACACGGACATCAAATTTAAAACATGCTTAGAAAAGAAAAATAAATAATTAAATACCTAAATATTTTATTGGATGTTGAATATTTAACTGACCCAATAAGGAAAATGGTAGCTGAATGAGATTACATTGCCTTTTTTATTATGCTTTATTTTCTAACGTCTTTCACTAACGGGGATTCGTGATTGTGGGAAACAACGTAAATCAAACTTTTATGAATCCAACGGAAATTGAGCTGATATGATGGTGGAACGTGTTGTGTTATTCAATCGTCAAGTCAAGTCAAGTCAAGTCACTACCTATTTCTCTCTTTCTTGACTGACTAACAATTTCTTTCTAATCCACATCTTTTATTCAATTTTTTTCTTTCATTTCTAGCGAATAAATCACATCAATCAATGGTGGGAAACAACATACATCATAGTTTATGATAGAAATAAAGTTCTATGATTTGAATGACTACTAATTTCCTTTTTCTATGATGGTGGAAAATTGACCACCTTAAAAAAGGAGAGAAATAAGAAAAAGAAGAAGAGAATGCATCGTGTTACTTGTAATTACGTGAAAGGCATGTTCTATGTGGGAAAGCCCGACCCCTTTTGACAAGCAACAAGACATTAAGGATCACGATTAGTTGGTTGATGATACATAGATTATTCTCTTCTATCCACGTGGAATGCAACAGGTGGAAATTACTATTCTATTGTTGATTTATTTTTGAAATCCTCCCGGAATGACAAGGGCAAAAAAATTGTAAGGTGGAGGATAAAGGGGGAGACCCCTGCACCATGCGCGACAGAGGGAGAAGCATTCAGTGAGTCGAAAATGGAGGACAGGTTCGAGTCATTCCTAAAGGTGGACATGCCTCTGTCGTCACCAAAAAAAGTAAGTATGGTTTCCCCCTTTTAAGCTCGTTCTGCATCCAAAACAATTAATGATCACATTCTACCCGGCAGTGTTCTTTACCAAGATCTTTGGCTCACACAAAATAATGAAAATGTATGTTCGATTTGAGGTTTCTACGAAGGTAAGGAGAGAATGTTTTTTGTTAGAAACATGTCGGTGAGATTTTTGGTTCGATGGCCTTTGTAATTTTTAAGGATCACGATTAAATACATAGATTATTCTCTTCTCCACGTGGAGGGTCGAAATTACTATTCTATTGTTGATTTATTTTTGAAATCCTCCAGACTGACAAGGGAAAAAAATTGTAAGGTGGAGGATAAAGGGGGAGACCCCTGCACCATGCGCGACAGAGGGAGAAGCATTCCG
Organism: Taxus wallichiana var. yunnanensis; assembly: GCA_018340775.1. Classification (NCBI taxonomy): domain Eukaryota; kingdom Viridiplantae; phylum Streptophyta; class Pinopsida; order Cupressales; family Taxaceae; genus Taxus; species Taxus wallichiana. Next base: position 502,169,681 of record CM031241.1, read on the forward strand.
CGAGTCAGAAATGGAGGACAGGTTCAGGAGTCATTCCTGAAGGTGGACATGCCTCTGTCGTCACCAAGAAAAAGGAAGTATGGTTTCCCCCTTTTAAGCTCGTACCTCTGCATCCAAAACAATTAATGATCACATTCTACCCGGTTATTAGTGCTGCTACCAAGATCTTTGGCTCGCACAAAATAATGAAAATGTATGTTCTGATTCGAGGTTTCTACGAAGGTAAGGAGAGAATGTTTTGCCAGAACAGAAAGTGTTAGAAACATGTCGGCGAGATTTTTGGTTCTGTTGGCCTTTGAAATTTCTGTCCGAAGCAATTTCCTTTGAGTAGCAATTTATTGGAAAGAAACCAGATACAGATCATCGCATTTCTCGGTTGTCTAATCTTAAGAACTTTGGTATGTTAGAAGCCTCTGTTCAACATTTTCCTGTAATTGTTGTGTCTTTTCTTCAAATTTCCTTTAATGGGTATCTTGAACTGACTTTGTATTTTTTCTCATGGTTGGGCGGGATACCATTTTTGGTTGGAGATCGCACACTGATTTCAGATGAACCACAAAATTTTGAAGAACAACAGATTGTATCTGAAACTTAGTAAATTCTACATGTTCAATACCGAAGAAATATATTGGTAACCTTAATTTCCATCGTCGCTAATAATAGATTGTGGAGTAGTAATTTCAGTTCTGCTAGCGAAAAATGATTATCTTTAAGTAGAATTGTTTTCCGTTATGAAGAATACAGGGTGGTCCTGTGAATAGTCAAGCCACCAAAGACAATAGAGATTAGAATTTTCATGTAATGATTCCTAACTAACCTATTTCATTGTTCGTAGACTGGAAAAATAGAAATGAGTACGTCCAACGAAGGTGGGAGGAGTGCAAGGATTGTCCCGGGGCTCAATGGAATCAGTATTGATGTATTCAATGGAGATTTCAAGGCTTGTGATAGAAGTGTTTCATTTTCTTCCTTTCTCTCTGGAAGTGATTCTTGCCAAGCGGTACATCGACCTTCCATTGAAGCAGGCAGTGGGAATACAAACAATACATTTGTAAAAGGGTTGGAGAAGTGAATCTCTTTGAGCAAGAGCGTGACGAAGGACACTGAGATCAGTATCTTCCGAGCGAGAAAAGTTATTTCAGCTCTGAGCAAGAGAAGAGAACTGACGCAAATCAGGATTCCACAACGCAAAGCTCCAAGCCAAGAGAGAATTCCAAAGCCAGAATAGAGGCAGGAAAGGACAAGGTATTGTTCTCTGGTACTCATGATATATATGATTCTGGTAATCGAATTCCCTCTCTTGCATCTTCCATCGGAGCAGTAAATCACACTTTCAGGCCAGGAGGGGCAACTCCGACAACTTCTTCGAGGCGAGCTGGAACAACCAGTTAATTTAAGTCACCAACATCGGCTTCCGGTCTCTGTTCTAAACCATTCTCTTTGCTTTGAAAACTGTTCTGCCATCTGTATTATGAAGCTGCACTTTCTGTTATGGAGCTGCAATTCATGTACCTTTTATAATGCATCATACAACTTAATTATTTATAGTCGAACAACTAGGAAAATATAAGATGTAGTCTGTAGGAAGCTCCTATGGTTGCCTAAGAGCGCCGAGGCAAGTGTAATGGTACTGAAGAACTTCTAGGAATTTTTACAATTTAGAATTTCCATTTTATCATTTATATTGTTGTTTTGATTCTCTTCTTATGTTGAATTCATTTTAATCTGTAGGAATAGTTTGGTGATTATTTATGCAAGAAAGATCTTGTTTTCTTAAGCGGGTTGTGGAAGTGTTATCTCCCCAACTATTTCTACAGTTTAGTCCACCACGAACTACCTTCTTGTGTTTTGTTGTGACACTTGGTCATATCCAATCCCATTAGTGGTGTCCATGAATTAAAGAATTGTAATTCATTAAAATGTAAATAAAAGAACTGTGACAACATCTCTGCAAAGAGATGTCAAGATTTGAACACTAGTTCATAGCTTGAAGATATTTTGAAGAATTAGAGAACTAAATTGAATTAGTCAAAGGTACATGATGATAAAATAAAATAAAGTTACAAATCAACAAATGAAAGGCTAGAAAGTTGGAAAAGTTCAACTTCCAGGCATTACAAATATGGTAGTTATTGATGCATTGCACTATGGCATGGATTTGGAAAGGTCAGACTTTGATGCAAATCCTCGCTGAAAGTGATAAAAGGATTGGCAATGGTCAACTAATGTGCAATGCTGAAGTTGGCACCATTCAAATAGTTGACGATAAGTGCAAGATTTTTCTGACTGGATTGGTGTTGGTACCAACTTTGGAAGCTGAATGTGGAAGCTACGCACCGTAAGCATTGGTGTCGGATGGACAAGGCATTGTGTAGATGTTGAAAGCATTGGTGTGAGTGAACTCTTGGCGGGATGTTGAGTTTGGAAAAAGGTACATAAAGTCGAACAACTAGGAAGGAACAAGGACATACAGCTGGTTTTATAATGCATCGTGAGAACAACAATTTGTCGAATTTAGAATCCAAAGCATTTTGTTGGGTCTTGATTTCAGTTTAGATATAATTTGCAGACCCACTACGAATAATTCAAATAGAGGAGTAATTCTGAGTTTGCCAACATTATTATGTTTAGATCTTGCAAATTCTACTTTATTACAAGTTTTGAAAGTGTAGAAAACTCCACTACCTATGGAATGAAAGTAAACACCACATTTAGACACTCAACTCATAGATTATCATCACGTATGTAAGAAGCGGTTATACGCCTCTATATGCATTGGATTTGAAGAATGTAGTTGTCAGCTGAATTGACGTTCAACTTCTCACTCTCTTTTCATGTTGCATTACCTACCCTTTTTTTATTAAACAACCAAATGAAAGTGCATTAAAAGAAAAACTTTTTTCATTCATTCCTTCCAATTTAGGTAAATGTAATACAATATTTCTTTTATCTTCTAAATGAATTTGTATTATGATTCCATTAAATAGAACAAAGTTTAGGTTTAGCACTTGAAAGCAGGCTTGGAAATTGACAAGCTATAGGCCTTTTTTTGTGATTTTAATTGTATATTAGAGGTGCTTTTTTAAATGTCCATACACATAATACTTATTCATATATATATATATATATATATATATATATATATATAATAGATATATAAATATATCTATAAAAATTTCTGGAATATATCTATTAAAATTTCGAATATACAACCACCTGAAAGAGTTGGAGAATTTTGATTTGAAAGCCGCACATAATTTGAATTTCACTTAGTTGTCTAATCTACCTGTATACAACCACCTGGGACTTTCACTTAACCTTATCTCTTTAACACTTTTTTGCACTTCGTCCCCCACAAAACTGATTTATTTTGACACATTTTGTCAAACAATTCCTATGTTGTATATGCTTCCCTGTTTCATATGCATTAACTTTTAAATGTGTATGGCATTTTATTTTACCAGAAGTAAATCGTCCAATGTTTTATAAATTTAAAGTATGGTTCTGAATCGCAATTGAGATCTTTGCACATATTGTTTGCTGTAATTTTCTTCATGCCATTGGTTTACAACATTTGAATTGCACTTAAAGATGTTAAACATGTTAAATTTCATTTTGGGGTGTGAGTTCAAATATTTTCTTTGAGGAGGATAGATGTACTGATTATGCATGGGAATTTGCAAGCTATTGAGTGAGTTTGTTCCAAGTATGTTTCATTGTATGTTGCTCAAGTGTGTCTTTGGGATTAGTTTGTTATTTGTAGAGATATTTTTGTTACTTATGTTCTCCAGCTAGATGCTTATATTATTGGCCAATTTTGTAGTGTGACCTGTAATGCTTACCAAATAAAGTGATACTGCATTTATGTTAATAGTTGTTGAGGTGTTGTGAGGAAGATTCTGATCATTAAACTTAAAAATCCGTACTCGTTACTGCTCTGTTTCCTCAACAAGTTTCAAGAAGATGGACATTTCTACCAAAAATATGTAGATTAATTAGTAAACATTTGAAGAATAAAATGTGTTGATAAAATTCTTCTTGATGAGTACACTTGATTTTTTTCCTTAAGCTTTATTAGAATAAAGGGGAACTTTAAAATTTAAAAGTGCAACTCGTCTTACAGAAACATGGAACATTCTGAATTTCATTGCTACTTGTAATATTTTATCAAATATAATGTGGTATTTTTCTCTAAGAGATTTGTTCTATCTTATGGGAGTGATAGTGAAACATATTTCATCTATGGAGATGAAAGGGAATGTTTTGCAAATAAAAAAATAAAAGTTAATAAAGGGTTAAATTTGGGCGTCTATGAACTTTTCAAGTTTTTAAATTAGGCTTATAAGCCCGAGTTCTTCAAATATTGGTGACTGATAAATCGTGTTCAACGACACATGAAGTGTTCCGAGAATACTTTCCTTAAAAAAAAATAGCTGGCTCCAGTGTCGATACAACGCACCTTGGGAGAATAGAGCCACTTCTTTATTGTTTGTTGATGAGAGTGCTTCAGTTAAATACCTCCCTTCAAGGAATGATGATAGATTGAACACACACAATCCAACAATGTTATCCATATGGAGAGCCAATATCGATTGTCAACCTGTGCTATCTTGCCATGATGTCCTTAAATACATTTCTAAGTATGCTTCCAAAGTGGAACAAAGGTCAGAAACATACCACCAAATGCTTTCTACATTGTCAAGAGGTTTAGATCCTGATCTGCCTGCACATTTAGCCATAAAAAAATGTTAATTGAGAGTGTGGTTGAACATGACATTAGTGCACAAGAAACATGCCACATGCTCCTCAAATTACCACTTGTAATGTGTAGTCACACTTTTGTGAAGCAAAATGTAGGCGAAAAAAATCTTAAGAAGTTGGGTTGAAGTAGATGAGGATGCGAAACATCCTTGCTTTTAGATGCACACGGGTCCGCCCTTCAAACATGGAAAGCCTTCCACTCATTGAAGTTTCACGAATGGAGTTACAAAAATATCACAAGTGCACTAGGTGGAAGATTCGCACTAAGGGAATGTTTTCCAAATAAAAAAATAGAAGTTAATAAAGGTTTAAATTTGGGCATCTATGAACTTTTCAATTTTTTAAATTACGCTTATAAGCCCGAGTTCTTCAAATATTGGTGACTGATAAATCGTGTTCAACGACACACGAAGTGTTCCAAGAATACTTTCCTTAAAAAATAGCTGGATCCAAAGGTGTCGATACAACATACCTTGGGAGAATAGAGCCACTTCTTTATTGTTTGTTGATGAGAGTGCTTTAGTTAAATACCTCCCTTCAAGGAATGATGATAGATTGAACACACACAATCCAACAATGTTATCCATATGGAGAGCCAATATCGATTGTCAACTTGTGTTATCTTGCCATGATGTCCTTAAATACATTTCTAAGTATGCTTCCAAAGCGGAACAAAGGTCAGAAACATACCACCAAATGCTTTCTACATTGTCAAGAGGTTTAGATCCTGATCTACCTGCACATTTAGCCATAAAAAAATGTTAACTGAGAGTGTGGTTGAACATGACATTAGCGCACAAGAAACATGCCACATGCTCCTCAAATTGCCACTTCTAATGTGCAGTCACACTTTTGTGATGCAAAATGTAGGTAGAAAAATCTTAAGAAGTTGGGTTGAAGTAGACTGTGAGGATGCAGAAACATCCTTGTTTTTAGATGCATACAGGGTCCGCCCTTCAAACATGGAAAGCCTTCCACTCATTGAAGTTTCACGTGACTGGAGTTATAACAAATATCACAAGTCCACTAGGTGGAAGAGTCGCACTAAGGGAATGTTTTGCAAATAAAAAAATAGAAGTTAATAAAGGGTTAAATTTGGGCGTCTATGAACTTTTCAAGTTTTTAAATTAGGCTTATAAACCCGAGTTCTTCAAATATTGGTGACTGATAAATCATGTTCAACGACACACGAAGTGTTCTGAGAATACTTGCCTTAAAAAAAAAAATAGTTGGCTCCAGTGTCGATACAACACCTTGGGAGAATAGAGCCACTTCTTTATTGTTTGTTGATGAGAGTGCTTTAGTTAAATACCTCCCTTCAAGGAATGATGATAGATTGAACACACACAATCCAACAATGTTATCCATATGGAGAGCCAATATCGATTTTCAACATTGCTATCTTGCCATGATGTCCTTAAATACATTTCTAAGTATGCTTCCAAAGCGGAACAAAGGTCAGAAACATACCACCAAATGCTTTCTACATTGTCAAGAGGTTTAGATCCTGATCTGCCTACACATTTAGCCATAAAAAAATGTTAACTGAGAGTGTGGTTGAACATGACATTAGCACACAAGAAACATGCCACATGCTCCTCAAATTTCCACTTATAATGTGTAGTCACACTTTTGTGACTCAAAATGTAGGCGTAAAAATCTTAAGAAGTTGGGTTGAAGTAGATCGTGAGGATGCAAACATCCTTGCTTTTAGATGCATACGAGTCCGCCCTTCAAACATGGAAGCCTTCCACTCATTGAAGTTTCACGTGACTGGAGTTATAAAAAATATCACAAGCGCACTAGGTGGAAGAGTCGCACTAAGGGAATGTTTTCCAAATAAAAAAATAGAAGTTAATAAAGGTTTAAATTTGGGCATCTATGAACTTTTCAAGTTTTTAAATTAGGCTTATAAACCCGAGTTCTTCAAATATTGGTGATTGATAAATTGTGTTCATGACACACGAAGTGTTCAAAGAATACTTGCCTTAAAAAAATAGATGGATCCAGTGTCGATACAACATACCTTGGGAGAATAGAGCCACTTCTTTATTGTTTGTTGATGAGAGTGCTTCAGTTAAATACCTCCCTTCAAGGAATGATGATAGATTGAACACACACAATCCATCAATGTTATCCATATGGAGAGCCAATATCGATTTTCAACATGTGCTATCTTGCCATGATGTCCTTAAATACATTTCTAAGTATGCTTCCAAAGCGGAACAAAGGTCAGAAACATACCACCAAATGCTTTCTACATTGTCAAGAGGTTTAGATCCTAATCTACCTGCACATTTAGCCATAAAAAAATGTTAATTGAGAGTGTGGTTGAACATGACATTAGCACACAAGAAACATGCCACATGCTCCTCAAATTGCCACTTCTAATGTGTAGTCACACTTTTGTGACGCAAAATGTAGGCAGAAAAATCTTAAGAAGTTGGGTTGAAGTAGACTATGAGGATGCAGAAACATCCTTGCTTTTAGATGCATACAGGGTCCGCCCTTCAAACATGGAAAGCCTTCCACTCATTGAATTTTCAAGCGACTGGAGTTATAGAAAATATCACAAGCGCACTAGGTGGAAGAGTCGCACTAAGGGAATGTTTTGCAAATAAAAAAATAGAAGTTAATAAAGGGTTAAATTTGGGCATCTATGAACTTTTCTAGTTTTTAAATTAGGCTTATAAGCCCGAGTTCTTCAAATATTGGTGACTGATAAATCATGTTCAATGACACATGAAGTGTTTCAAGAATACTTGTCCTTCAAAAAAAAATAGCTTGCTCCAGTGTCGATACAACGCACCTGGGAGAATAGAGCCATTTCTTTATTGTTTGTTGATGATAGTGCTTCAGTTAAATACCTCCCTTCAAGGAATGATGATAGATTGAACACACACAATCCATCAATGTTATCCATATGGAGAGCCAATATCGATTTTCAACTGTGCTATCTTGCCATGATGTCCTTAAATACATTTCTAAGTATGATTCCAAAGCGGAACAAAGATCGAAACATACCACCAAATGGTTTTACATTATCAAGAGGTTTAGATCCTAATGTGCCTACACAATTACCCATAAAAAAAATGGTAACTGAGAGTGTGGTTGAACATGACATTAGCGCACAAGAAACATGCCACATGCTCCTCAAATTTCCACTTCTAATGTGTAGTCACACTTTTGTGACGTAAAATGTAGGCAAAAAATCTTAAGAAGTTGGCTTGAAGCGGACTATGAGGATGTAGAAACATCCTTGCTTTTAGATGCATATAGGGTCCACCCTTCAAACATGGAAAGCCTTCCACTCATTGAAGTTTCAAGGAACTGGAGTTATAGCAAAATATCACAAGCGCACTAGTGGAAGAGTCGCACTAAGGGAATGTTTTGTAAATAAAATAAATAGAAGTTAATAAAGGGTTAAATTTGGGCATCTATGAAATTTTCAAGTTTTTAAATTAGGCTTATAAGCCCGAGTTCCTCAAATATTGGTGACTGATAAATCATGTTCAACGACACACGAAGTGTTCGAGAATACTTGCCTTCAAAAAAAATAGCTGGCTTCGGTGTCAATACAATGCACCTTGGGAGAATAGAGCCACTTCTTTATTGTTTGTTGATGAGAGTGCTTCAGTTAAATACCTCCCTTCAAGGAATGATGATAGATTGAACACACAAATCCAACAATGTTATCCATATGGAGAGCCAATATCAATTATCAACCTATGCTATCTTGCCATTATGTCCTTAAATACATTTCTAAGTATGCTTCCAAAGCGAACAAAGGTCGAAACATACCACCAAATGCTTTCTACATTGTCAAAGAGGTTTAGATCCCGATCTGCTTTGCACATTTAGCCATAAAATTTTTTTAGCTGAGAGTGTGGTTGAACATGACATTAGCGCACAAGAAACATGCCACATGCTCCTCAAATTGCCACTTCTAATGTGCAGTCACACTTTTGTGACGCTAAATGTAGGCAGAAAAATCTTAAGAAGTTGGGTTGAAGCAGAGTGTGAGGATGCAGAAACATCCCTACTTTTAGATGCATACAGGGTCCGCCCTTCAAACATGGAAAGCCTTCCACTCATTGAAGTTGCACGCGACTGGAGTTACAACAAATATCACAAGTGCACTAGGTGGAAGAGTCGTACCCATCCAACTATTGTTCGGGTGTTCCCCAAATTTCAATGCATTCCATCTAAGGACTCCCCCTCTTTTGAAATTTTCTGTTGGTCTGAACTCCTTCTATACAAACCTTTCCGCAACATTTCTACTGGTATTGGTTCAATACCTCAACAAACCATTTCCAATTAGAGCTTTTTCAGATACGATTATCGCCCTTGACATATTGCACGGCATGAATCAAATCCGTCACTCACCTCTGACAGAGACACTGAGTCTGAGGCCGAGCCCCCCCTTCCTGTTGAGCAACTATATGATTGGCAACTGTTGGCTCGATTCCACCCCTGGAACACTTCTTTCCTTGACATCTTGCAAATGTTGGGCCTTCGTGAATTTGACACCCTCCACAATTGGAGTGCACATCATATTCCTATTGCTCTGCAGTCTTTTGGCGCCACTTTCATCGAAGATAATAAGGCAGACCATATTTTAGCTTCCTTCATGGACATGATTCACCCCCCAACTTCAGGTTTATCTCCAGAACAACAAGAAGCTTTCAACATAGTTATTCAACACTTCACGCACATATCCAACCTTCCTCCACTAAGACTTATTATACAAGGGACTGCAGGTACTAGAAAATCATTCCTCATTAACATTGTAAAGTCTTCATTTGCCTCTTCATCCAGCCAGGGCCTTTCACCTCTCTTTTTCTCGCCCCAACAGAGTTCCTGCTTTCAACATTTCAACTTCGACAATACATGCAAGCCTCTGGATTCCCATTAAAGAACTCAAACCCTTAGAGGGCCAAGCTTTATTGTCTCTTCAAGACTCCCTCAAGCACATCAAATACATTTTAATTGATGAAATGAGTTTCGTCGGGCCAAATTTGCTTTCCAGAAATGACTACCGTCTTAGGGAGGCTTTCCCGCACTTCAAATATTCAACATTTGGAGGTAGATCTATGATCCTTGTTGGAGACCTCGGTCAACTTCCTCTGGTTATGGACATCCCTCTTTATGCCAGCAAGTCTTACGGAGCTACCCTTTGGCGAGAATTCAACATATTTGTCTCCCTTCATTCAATCTTCCGACAACAACACTCTGATCCAGCACAGGCATCATTCCGAACTTGCTGCTTAACATTTGTAACATTGTCTGTCTGATCCAAGACTGGGCAACTCTTATGTCAAGATCCGATTCCTCCCTTTTCGAACAAGAAATCATTTAATTTAAAGAAGGCCCTCATCTTTTCACTCAGAATGACCTTGTGGACTCACACAACCTTATTACGTTGAAGTCCCTTAACTCTCCTATAGCCAGATCAATTTCCGAAAATACCATACATTCTACATCTGGCGATACCAAAGATGATCAGTTGAAGCCCAAGGTTCTTCTCCCAGCCCTCGTCTTAGCTCCTTATAGCGATCATGCAATCATGGTGCCATACCTTCTTTATAACAGTCATGCATGTGTATATCACGTGTATTTTGTATCGATAACCCCTTTCGGTTCGTGTTTGTATTATCTGCAACTAATTTAAACACCATATTTGATCTATGTTTGTTTACAAATATGTTCAAAGTTTCTTCCTGCGCTCTACTTCTAGCCAGTCTAATATAACTAATGGATTTTTTATACCTCGCTATTATTCTTTTATATTTAATGCTCAAGATCTTGTTGCTTATGTTTTTTTCACGTTTTTCTTAATTTGACCATATCCCCACCACACTATATAATCTTCTACTCTGATATACGTTAAATTTCATTTTATTATCCATTCTTTTAGATTTGCTCCACTACTTTTCCTTTTTTGACTCCTACCATTACTTGCATTTACGGGATATATTGATTTTTAACACTCTCCACTTTCCTTAGGTTTTACCTCTTCTCTTTCCCTCCTCCATTTCCTTTTCCCTTTTTCATTTCTTTTATCCTTTCCGTCAAATGCATTCTTCTTCTCTACTTCCTTCTCCTTGTTCCCCAACCTCTCTTTCGGCGTTATCATCGCACACCTCACGTGTGATTGCTAGTATTATAGACAAAGTCAAGTCATACCAACATTTATTTCTCAACTCACTTATTAATACTATTATTAGTGAATCTTTTATTTGACAATAATAATAGAAATAAAATCTACAATTTTTTTCCTAATGTTAACATTTTTATTGTTTGTACATGATGGAAAATAATGTCAAATCAATTATACAATGTTATGTGGTATTCATAGTTTTCTACTCCGAGCTAAGTAAATATTTATTGTCCTAATCCAATATCTCATCTCTTATAAGATATTTTATGTAGGCCAAAGAAACCTAAAATTATGTTCTTTATGGAGCATTCAAATATACCATGGGGTATTGATTCTAATTGATTCTCTTATATACAAATTGAACATTATTTTTCTTATATATAAACTTACCAATAATAATTTATATTCTTGCACACAAACTTGCACACTAATTGTGTTTCTTTAAAATATTAAAAATGTTGGTCAACAACAAATTTTAAAAATGGATTATTAATGAAACTTCATAATATTAGTCAACATTTATTGTAGATAAACATTTTTTCTTATAATGGAACACGAATAATCAATGAGATGAACATTAATAAAATTTATAGAAGACAAAATCTACACAGTAAAGAACACCACAAAAAATAATCATATGAAATCAAATTCAACATATGTTAAAATTATCATTCAACAACAAACACCCATAGAAGCCACAAGCTAGAACATCATTTCTCAAACATATCTTCAACATCAATTTGTAACCCTTGTCTAGTCATAAATGGAAATTAAATTTGCAAGGTACTCATAAAGATAAAAATAATTGATATGAAAATACAAATATCCAATTTAAAAAGATCATCGTATATTGGTCTATCAAAGTGTCTATGTGGTTTTATACTTTTATTATGGAAAACAAAAAAATCACAGGAATTCTACAATGGACATCGGAGAGTGGTGGGATGTAATATTTTTGAATATAATTGTTATCTCGTTTTAGTGATTCAGACTAAAATTGAGATAACCATAGAAAATTGTTTAGACTAATCTCTTCAAAATTCCCCTTTGAAGGAGATTTTCAGGTTTTCGGGTTTTCATTGCATGTAAGCATGCTTCTTTCATGTTTCATGTCTGATGTTCCCCGAAACCTGAAACCTGAAGGTCTTAGCAATGTTTCGGGTTTTCAAAACTCCCATGCATTGGAACATGCTTTGCTATAAACATGTTTTATGCTTCATGTTCCCGAAACCCGAAACCCGATCGTAGCCTTTGTGTCGGGATTTCGGGACTTAGAATCATCTCAACATCTCATGCGTCATGCCTCATGTTCCCCGAATCCCGAACCCGAATTAAACCAAATCCTTTGTATTGGGTTTTCAAGAGCTCCAAGCATGATGACATGTCATTAATGCCTAGTTGTCTAGTAGTTGACACACATGTCGAGCGAGGTGTAATTAATGTTAGGGTATTATAAATACTTGGTTTTCCATGTCATTTGTTACCTGGTGCATTTTTGTTGCGTTGGATTTTTGTGTATGCTTCTTCCACCTCCAGACCCGATTGAGCTTCCCGGTCGATTACGTTGTCCATCTTTGATCATTTGTCAAATTTGTGGAAGGTATTCTTCTCCTCTTTTCATTTTGAAGCTTCTTGGGGTTATTTTTGAGATGTTTTTCTTGGGTTTTCATTTCATTTCCTCTTCCACTTCTGGTTTAGGGTTTTAGGTCTTTAATCTTAGTTCTTGTCTTTTTCCCAGTAGGGTTTTTGTTTGAATTTCACTCCTTGGTCATTTACTTATTTTTTACATAAGTTGCTCATTTCAAATGAATCTAAAAATCAATGATTGAACAAGGCGGGAGATTCTCATATTCTGGCATATCAAAAACCTGATATATTGATTTCAGGTTTTGCAGGGTGTTGTACGTCTCGTGTCGGGTTTTGTAGGGTGCTCAACACCTATCAAGTTCTGCCAGTGTTTCAGATCTTCAACCTACTCAACATCCTCCGACTTCCGCAGTGTGTCGGGTTTTCATCGATGCGTGACATGCTCTAACTTCTAACATACACCTTGCCAATGTTTCGGGTTTCTCAAGGTGCTCGACATCCTCCAAACTCTGTCAGTGTTTTGGGTTTCTATTGATGTTTGAAACGGCCTAATTTTTGACATACAATCTAGTTTTTGGGTTTCGAAGGTGCTTTGCAAGTTTCAAAACCATAATAGTGTGGTGGGTCTGTGCACTTGTCTAACAAGCTCTCACACCCGATTGCTCTTCCAAGAATTTTTAAGACTCCTCATGTCGGACCCTATCCCATCTAAGGATAAGTTAGATAAGTTAGGAAAGATGAAGTATAAGTACCAGAAGATAGATTATTCCTCTTATGTAAGCTGCAATTATGACATCCGGGACACAGAGCTCGGCAATATAGACATGGAAGACTTCTGGAAAAGAATTGAGGATTCTTCTTAGAATTCATGGATGAAGTCAATAGCCGGCAGTGGTCTCCCACTTACAGCAGGATTTCCAGTGTCAGCTCAATGCCCTGAATTCATTCTAGCTTGCACTTCCCACTATGACTCAACCTCCCGCTCAGTGATAAATCAAGCAGGAGAGTCTATAGTGAAATTAGACAAAGATTAGTTTGATCAACTCCTAAAGTTGACCAACTTTATGGAATATGTTGATTTAGATCTTAAGTCAGCATAAAAGGCCTGGGACAAAGATCATGAGGACTACATCAAGCACGTGAACAAGAAATTCTTGATCAAGGCTAAGCCAATTGTTTCTAGGTTTCCTAAGTCAGTCCCTAGAAGTGATTTTATACTTGAAGTCAATGATATCATCACCTGCTGAGCCAGTTATTTGGACTCCCAGAGTCAAAATAATTCCAAGGGTGGATGTACCAGTTCATGGTTTTCATAAAGAAGAATGACCAAGGGATTGATTGGGGTAGCCTAATAAGTGATGAGATAGACTCTCAAATGAAAATGATCTTGTCTACTGGCAAGTTCTATATGATGTCATACATCACCTATGCGGCAACAAGCATGAGAAACTACCCAGGGTTAGATGCAAAGGGAAATTGAGCAATGGAACACGTATATCGGTACTTCCCTCAGCCAACAATAAAACGGTTTGAAGAACAATTTAGAAGAGAGAATGATGCCTTCTTCTACGAAAATATTTGTAGGTTGACCACCCGATCTGAGAAAGAGAAGAGTTTCTGATGAGGCATGGGCAGAGGTTTCAAAATGGGGTTGCATCTTTTTGACAATTCAAGAAGTTCACCTATCTTTGGGTGGTAAAGTTCCGGGTAACCCTTTCCATTTGCCCAGGTTCCCAGGTGACAAAATCATCCTTATGGAGTTAGTCAGACAATTGTTTGATTTCCACAAGTTCTAACAAAGTAGGCACAAGGCCGCCGTCTCCTTCCCGATTTCCATTGGAAGGTACACATGTTCTATAGTGGTTAAGGCCAAGAATGTGGTGCACGAGCTTCAGGAAAAATTGAAGAAGCATATGAAGTTCAGGGAGGGATTCAATATTCAAGGAGTCCTCAAGTCATATGGAACCTTGTATCTGCATGAGCCCCATGTAGAAGACATTTGGGTTGATCTTCGGGATGAAGTTGCCATCCGAAGAAAAGACAATAGCAGATTGACACTCAAAGAAATTCAAGCATTAGATCTAGCCGATATCCCTGAAGGCACCAAAGAAAATGAACTTGTTTTGGAGACTAGGTATGAGCAATCAGATGAAGACCAACTCGGTTTCCCAACTATCGATTGGTCCATTACCGAAAAATATTCTATTGCTGAAAGGGTTTCTCAGATTCTTGTCCACACCAAGGCATGGCTCATTTCTTGGGGAATGAGTTACAAGGAAAAGAGATTTTCAAAAATAACTACTACAGAAGCGGGACCCTCCAAGAGAGAGAAGGAAAAGGATTAAAGCTCTACCAAGAGATAAATAAAATTTAAGTTTTCGAAGGGGAGAAAAGAAAGGGGCCGAATCATCTGCTACTCCTACACCAATAGTTGAGATATTGGATTCACCCCCTTCATAGAAAAAGGAGGAATTCTTCAAGAAATTGAGGTTGGTCAACCTCTTATTTCTCTATTTGTTGATTTCTCATTGGAAGTAAGTATTTCTCTTGCTTCTCAAGATTTAGGTTTGGAGTCTTTACCCCCTGTCTCCCAACCTTCCTCATCCCATATTTCTACGCCACTTTTGTCATCCATGGCCAGAATCTTCTCCAACCTCTAACCTCTCTCTCTTTGGACCTTAGATGGCCATTTAAATGCCTCCTCCTTCTGCACCTTCATTCTCTGAAACCATCCCCATGATCACCACACTTGCAGTCATCACCACTCCACAAATAAACCTTCCTCCACCTACTGATGTGACCATAACACCTCCAATAGGGGAAACTCCTTCTTTTGTACCTCAATGGTTACTTGATCAGACCCCAAGAAAGAGGAAGGTGGTAGTTCCCCTACCAGCCTTTGACTTCAGTTCACTCAAGGCCTCTCCTACCAATGGATAAAGGTGTGTTTGCTTTATTTATTTCTTTCTTTATTTATTTATTTTTTTTTTATTTTTGATTTTTTCTTCTTCCGACTCTGTAGCCCAATGGATAAAGCTTTTGATACACAAGTTCTCTTCCTTTGATGTTTCAAAGAAAGTCCCCAACTGGAGCCGATGTTATCTTGTTTTAGTGATTCAGACTAAAATTGAGATAACCATAGAAAATTGTTTAGAATAATCTCTTCAAAATTCCCCTTTGAAGGATATTTTCGGGTTTTCATTGTATGTAAGCATGCTTCTTTCATGTTTCATGTCTAATGTTCCCCGAAACCTGAAACCTGAAGGTCTTAGCAATGTTTCAGGTTTTTGAAACTCCCATGCATTGGAACATGCTTTGCTATAAACATGTTTTATGCTTCGTGTTCCCCAAAACCTGAAACCCGATCATAGCCTTTATGTCAGGATTTCGGGACTTAGAATCATCTCAACATCTCATGCATCATTCCTCATGTTCCTGAAGCCCAAAACTCAAATTAAACCAAATCCTTTGTATTGGGTTTTCGGGAGCTCCAAGCACGATGCCATGTCATTAATGCCTAGTTGTCTAGTAGTTGACACACGTGTCGAGCGAGGTGTAATTAATGTTAGGGTATTATAAATACTTGGTTTTCCATGTCATTTGTTACCTGGTGTGTTTTTGTTGCGTTGGATTTTTGTGTATGCTTCTTCCTCCTCCAGACCCGATTGAGCTTCTTGGTCGATTACGCCGTTCATCTTTGATCATTTTTCAAATTTGTGGAAGGTATTCTTCTCCTCTTTCCATTTTGAAGCTTCTTGGGGTTATTTTGAGATTTTTTTCTTGGGTTTTCATTTCATTTCCTCTTCCACTTCTGGTTTAGGGTTTTAGGTCTTTAATCTTAGTTGTTGTCTTTTTCCCAGTAGGGTTTTTGTTTGAATTTCACTCCTTCGTCATTTACTTATTTTTACATAAGTTGTTCATTTCAAAAGAATCTAAAAATCAATGAGTGAACAAGGTGGAAGATTCTCATATTCTGGCATATCAAAAACCTGATATATTGATTTTAGGTTTTGCAGGGTGTTGTACATCTCGTGTCAGGTTTTGTAGGGTGCTTGACCACTATAATGTTCCACCAGTGTTTTGGGATCTTCACCCTAGTCAACATCCTCGACTTCCGTAGTATGTCGGGTTTTCATCGACGCGTGACATGCTTTAACTTCCATACATACACCTGCTAGTGTTTCAAGTTTCTCAAGGTGCTCGAAATCCTCTATAAGTGTCTAGGGTTTCCATGGGTGTTTGACACGGCCTAATTTCTGACATACAATCTAGTTTTTCAGGTTTCAAAAGGTGCTTTGTAAGTTTCAAAACTTGAATAGCGTGGCAGGTCTGTGCACTTTTCCAACAAGCTCTCACACCCGATCGCTCTTCCAGGAATTTTCAAGACTCCTCATGTTGGACCCTAGCCCATCTAAGGATAAGTCGATAAGTCATGAAAGATGAAGTATAAGTACCATAAGATAGATTCTTCCTCTTATGTAAGCTACAATTATGACATCCGGGACACAGAGCTCGACAATATAGACGTGGAAGACTTCTAGAAAATAATTGAGGATTCTTCTTAGAATTCATGGATGAAGTCAATAGCCAGCAACGGTCTCCCACTTGTAGTAGGATTTCTAGTGTTAGCTCAATGCCCTGAATTCACTGTCTTGCGCTTCCCACTATGACTCAGCCTCCCGCTCAGTGAGAAATCAAGAAGGAGAGTCTATAGTGAAATTAGACGAAGATTAGTTTGATCAACTCCTAAAGTTGACCAACTTTACGAAATATGTTGATTTAGATCTTAGGTCAGCACAAAAGGCCTAGGAAAAAGATCATGAGGACTACATCAAGCACGTGAACAAGAAATTCTTGATCAAGGCTAAGCAAGCTATTTCTAGGTTTCCTAAGTCAGTCCCTAGAAGTGATTTTATACTTGAAGTCAGTGATATCATCACCCTGCTTAAGCAAGTTATTTGGACTCCCAGAGTCAAAATAATTCCAAGGGTGGATGTACTAGTTCATGGTCGTCATAAAGAAGAATGACCAAGGGATTGATTGGGGTAGCCTAATAAGTGACGAGATAGACTCTCAAATGAAAATGGTCTTGTCTACCAACAAGTTCTATATGATGTCATACGTCACCTATGTAGCAGCAGGCATGAGAAACTACCTAGGGCTAGATGCAAAGGGAAACCAAGCAATGGAACACATATATCGGTACTTCCCTTAGCTGAAAATAAAAGGGTCTGAAGACCAATTTAGAAGAGTGAATGATGCCTTCTTCTACGAAAATATTTGCAGGTTGGACCCTGATCTGAGAAAGAGAAGAGTTTCTGATGAGGCATGGGCAGAGGTTTCAAAATGGGGTTGCATATTTTTGCAATTCAAGAAGTTCACCTATCTTCGGGTGGTAAAGTTCTAGGGTAACCCTTTCCATTTTCCCAGGTTCCCAGGTGACAAAATCATCCTTATGGAGTTAGTCAGACAATTGTTTGATTTCCATAAGTTCCAACAAAGTAGGCACAAGGCCGCTGTCTCCTTCCCAATTTCCATTGGAAGGTACACGTGTTCTATAGTGGTTAAGGCCAAGAATGTGGTGCACGAGCTTCAGGACAAATTGAAGAAGCATATGAAGTTCATTGAGGGATTTGATATTCAAGGAGTCCTCAAGTCATATGGAACCTTGTATCTGCATGAGCCCCATGTATAAGACATCTGGGTTGATCTTCGGGATGAAGTTGCCATCCGAAGAAAAGAAAATAGCAGATTGACACTTGAAGAAATTCAAGCATTAGATCTGGCCAATATCCCTGAAGGCACCACGGACAATGAACGTGTTCTAGAGACTAGGTATGAGC
The DNA here is from genome assembly GCA_018340775.1 of Taxus wallichiana var. yunnanensis. Lineage (NCBI taxonomy): Eukaryota > Viridiplantae > Streptophyta > Pinopsida > Cupressales > Taxaceae > Taxus > Taxus wallichiana. The sequence continues at coordinate 502,188,032 of CM031241.1, forward strand.
AGTCAGATGGAGACCAACTCAGATTCCCAACTATCTATTGGTCCATTGCCGAAAAAGCTTCTATTGCTGAAAGGGATGCTCAGATTCTTGTCTATACCAAGGCATGACTCATTTCTTGGGGAATGAGTTACAAGGAAAAGAGCTTTTCAAAAATAACTACTATAGAAGTGGGACCCTCCAAGGGAGAGAAGGAAAAGGATAAAATCCCTACCAAGAGACAAATAAAATTTAAGTTTGTCAGAAGGGGAGAAAAGCAAGGGGCCAAATCATCTGCTACTCCTACACCAACAGTTGAGATATTGGATTCACCCCTCCACCAGAACAAGGAGGAATTCTTCCAGAAATCGAGGTTGGTCAACCTCTTATTTCTCCATTTGTTGATTTCTCATCGGAAGTAAGTCTTTCTCTTGCTTCTCAAGATTTAGCTTTGGAGTCTTTACCTCATGTCTCCCAACCTTCCTCATCCCATATTTCTACGCCACTTTCATCATCCATGGCCATCATCTTCTCGACCTCTCACCTCTCTCTTTGCTGGACCTCGATGGCCATTTAAATGCCTCCTCCTTCCACACCTTCATTCTCTGAAACCATCCCCATGATCACCACACTTGTAGTCATCACCACTTCCAAATAAACCTTCCTCCACCTTCTGATGTGACCATAACACCTCCAATAAGGATATCTCCTTCTACTGTACCTCAATGGTTAGTTGATCAAACCCCAAGAAAGAGGAAGGTGGTAGTTCCCCTACCGGCCTTTGACTTCAATTCACTCAAGGCCTCTCCTACCAAATCTACCAAGAAACCCAAAACAGTTTCAAGGGTTTCATTGATGCCTCAGGGCATAAATTTGTAGAGATTTCCACTCCCACACCGGAAAAACCAAGGAGGATATAACAACTGCTGATTATCAGATTACAAGGGTTTATCTAGGAAAGGTAAAAACAGAAGGAGCACAACAAGATGTGCAGGATGCCATGAACGTGTTATGCCAAAAGTTGAAGGAAACAAAGGTGAGCAGGGATGAGCTAAAGGAGAAAGTTGAACAGTTGATAGAAGTATTGCTCAAGCTCTCAAAGCCCTCTCAGTGAACACCGTCATCTTCTACTCCTACTCTTATCAGGTTTGACTTCTCATCAGTACTTGTTATTGAGAAGATCAATGAGAAGGGGAGAACGGTGGATGAATGGATTTAGAGGTTACTTCTTCAAGGAAGAAAAGTCATTGATGATACAATTTAGGTTTATAAATCCTTGGAGAAATGAAAAAGGAT